>CM038471.1:5656700-6256700 GCA_021464415.1 Lonicera japonica | reverse complement strand
GTTAACCCTTATAATTTTATCTCCTGAAATATCAAATTCGTGTTTGTTACTACCAAAAGTTGGTTACACAGGGTCAGTGTCATTTCAGTTCTTTAAAAAGAATTAGTCTTGTTTTATTATGTTTTTGTAATTTAATTATATAATACACAACATATCATATATTGCATTATATATTTATATATTATATCAAACACCAGGTAACAATTTATATTTCTAACGTTTTTGTGTTTGCTATTTGAATTTTGTTAATCTAGTAATTTTACCTTCTCAATTCTCATATTTGTGATTGCTACTTATGTATAACTCCGACAAGCTTAAGATACATAATTAAAGATTGTTTGTTATATATAACAACTATTGCTTTCACTTATTATTGGATAATGGACGCAATTAAGAAGAAATATAACTATGGCAAGTTAATCATTTAGAATTTATTATTAGATTAATGGACAAGGAATTTGATTCTGGAGATATAATGAATAACACTTTCAACAGTTCTCAATTAAAAATATTTTATAAAAAAATTATCTAAAAAAATTGAAATTAAATTGACTAAAGAAGCTGTGAAGGAAAAGGTTAAAGACTTAAAGAAACAGACCAAATTATTTGGCAAACTCATTGGAACCCTAGGACGGATACGCTCAGTGATCCAAAGAAAATTTGGAGAAAATACAATACTGCTCAGAAATTTAAAGAGACATGTCAGTTACATTACAACAAAAGTCTCTTCAGAATCTTTGACATTAATCCGGTAGGTATTCGTTGCGGGGAAGGTTCAAGCAACAATAAGTATAGTAATCACTCTTCAAAGAGGGCCCGACACTCCAAACCAACAAACATGTCGTTGTCAAAACTGCTAACCACAAATGTTCACAATGATCTCAGTGATCCCTCTATGTATAAAACCTTATCAAAGAACTATATAGCTTGTTTCAATATTATTCAAAAACTGGATTTCGAAAGTAAGAAAATGTTCCTTAGTGTTGATTTGTTTATAAAATTAAAAGTGTGACAGCTATATTTTCTCGAACAATCTTGAGAGAATAAAATTTTATGGATTAGAAGTTTAAAATTTTATGGAAGTGTAAAAATTTTGGAGTTTTGTCAACCTTGTTCAATAATCCATGACTTTACGGTAAGCCTTAGAGTTGTCTTTAATTTTGGGTAAATCCTTGTGAATTTGGAATTGCTTTTAGTAATTGGTTGAGTTTGGTAATTTTGTGTTAAGAGTTTAATCAACACTTTTAGAAAGACATGTGTATATGTGAGAATTCGGGCTTTTTCTCCGACCCTTTCTTCTCAGTTTCTTATTTCTAGAAAAAACGTGTTTTCAGAGTCACCAGTTTATTTTACAAGAAAACAAACAAAAGATTGTACAAAAGATAATTCAAAAACGAACTATCTTTCGTACGTTTGAAACCAGAGTTTTATTGATAACTTATTTTGCTAGGGTTCGGGAACTACGTTACGAATTGGGAAGGTGTTAGGTACCCAATTCACTCTTTCGGTCTTTTAATGGAACATATATTTAATTCCTATTTTAAATATCTTGCAAGTAATTTGAATAGTTTTCAAAGTAGTCTTTTCGGATAAATTTGGTTTAAAATAGTATTTTAAAATCAGACTCGAGCTTTGTGAGCGCCTATATATTCATTCGAGGAATGAATCAGAATCTTGTAGTTCCCCTTGTTTGGAAACTGTTTTTTGTATTTTGTTTTTGTTTCGAAAACATGCCAAAATAGGTTTTAGTTTTCTTGCAAAATTTAGAAAAGACTAGCTTTGAAAGTAGTGAACCTTTTTGCAAATTATCTAATTTTATGTATTAAAACTTCATATTTAAATGCAATATTGAAATTACGAGAGTTGTAGAAAGACGTACCCGGTGCACTTGAAGTAGAATAAAGATCCTTGCCTTGACTTCCTTACTGGTTTCTTTCTCTCTAAAACTTTCTCTCACTAAGACTTTTCTTTCTCTAGAACCTTCTCTCTCTCACTTTCTTTCTCTAAAGCTTTCTCTTTCCAAAACTATCTCTTATTATTTTGACAGAATTTCCCTATTTTTTAAAAACTCTATTGAGTATTGATGTTCCCAAATGAGACCCCAAGGGTCCTATTTATAGAAAAAAATTTGCCAAAAATGCTTCAAAAGGAGGCCGGCCGCAGGGGGTGCGGCTAGGGCCTGCAGCTAGAGCGTACGGCTAGGGCCCAACTACAGGGTTAGGAGGTAGCCGTGCGGTTGGGGGGGGGGCGTACGGCTGGCTTTTGACTTCGATCCCCGTCCTAGTAAGCGAAGTGGCAACATTAGTCGTAGCAGACTCCCAACGATTTCAAAGTCAGAATCTTTCCTAACAGTCTTCTATATGCATGATGACTCAAGACTTGATGTGGAAGGCTTTTTATAAAAAACTAGATTCATAAGAGAGTCGTGGATTGGGGTGTTCACAGTATGTTTTACATGAATTATTGAAAGTACGGATTTAGAGCATAGAAGATGTGTTAAAGTGTGTTAAAATATCTAAGCAAACGAACAGATTTTTCGCCACTGTTTTGGAACAGTTTGAGCAGGTGGCTGATGGGTGAAGTTATGTATCAAATATGTGTTTTAGAATATGGTTCAATACCTAACATATGGCTTTGGAATCACTTAAAAAGGATAAAAGATGATTTTTTTTAGTGAATTTTACAAGATTGATAGGCGGCATTGATTTCTACGTGAGAATCTTGAAAATTTTGCATCATATCTCATATTATACCCCATACATTGAATCAATTATTCGTGGTTGGTAAATTTAGTACTTATTGAGAAATATATTGTAATTGCCTTATTTATGGATATGAGTATTTGTTGTGAAATTGAAATGTTTGGAAGTAAGGAGAATATAGAGATATATTAAAGAGACTTGTGGATGGTTGAATAATTTTTAGCTTGGATGAGAGGTAGGGGTTTGAAACCTTATTTTCATAAAAGCTTTGTAAATTGGTTATATAATTTACAAATTGTTTATAAAATTCATATGGCATGTTGTCATGATCACGTATGTATGCATTTTAGTAAATTGCATGAATTGAATTAAAGATGGAAATATCATTTAGAATGTAACGTGGATGAATGTAATAACAATGATTGTATTTGTATATAATCATATGGACTGCATCGAGAAGTTCCTAAAATTACGCTGGTGTTTTCTATAAATGATTAAACATTTATAAAAAGAAAATAAGTGTAAACGGGTAATTAAGGAACTTGCTTGGGAATCCTTACGATTTGCCTTGAACACATGATATGATAATTGGCTAATGAACTTATCGAACATTCTTGACATAGATTGTGTCAAAAACATTCAATAAGCGTCATTGAGCCGGATTCTTGATAATAAAGTTAAAACTTGATATTTACATTCCTGGGGTATCTTACATAAAAGTAATCGAAAATTTAGATTTGTACCTATTTTAGCTTTTACACATTGATTTCAGTCAATCCATCTATAAATTTGTTAGAACTCAAAGCATAAATGAAACTCTCACCATTAGGAAATTCAGTCTAAATCTACAATTTCCTGTATTCATTGCTGCCATTATCCAGAGACATCTACCACTTGCGCTGGAGGTGCTGCCACCATCTCATAGGTTTGGGAAAACATAACCTTTTTGCATGGCAAATGAAAATATAACCACTCTTTCCCTATATTCTCTAATTTAACTTTGTAGTTCTTTATTTTATTTATTGTTTTGGAATCTTATTTTACCATTTAATGATAGGTGATGCTTAATATTTTATTTTTTTGTTAATCATTTATAATTTCTCAAATTTTTTGTTTAAACTGTAACTCTTCATGTGTTTGAAAACTTTTTAGCACTACTGGTTAATCAATCTGCATACACTCAACCAGACTTTGGATGTAGAAAAGAGGAACGGATTCTTAATTTGGGATGAAAGCTTATTCCAGTGTTTATGATTTTGAGCATACACATAATATTGAGCCACAAATTGTAGCAACACTCTATTTAAATAACTATTTGTTTGATTTTTAGCTCTACGTTTTAATTCCAGATGGAACTTTTTGTCATAGATGAATGTTTAGCCACTCACACTCTTTATCTAAGTTTTTTTTCCACAGTTCTAACCCTTTTGTTGACCTTCATATCAAATGACTTTGATGAAATCCACTGCAAATTATTAATATCCCTCTTTTTGTATCAGTGGTACCATAGGCACGGGTTACCCTTAGGCCTCGTTTGATTCAGGTATTAGGGTCAGTGGGATTAATAATACCAGTATTAATAATATTGGATTATTAATCTTGGTATTAATTTAATACCAATACCATGTTTGATTCATGCAGTATTAATATTGGGATATCTCATGCTGATGTTAATACCATGTTTGGTTATGTAACTCGTATAAGGGATTATATTTTGGACTAACAAATTAAAAAATTAAAATTAAAATTAATTTTTTAAAAAAAAATAGTAAAATTAAAATGTTAAAAAATAAAATAAATTTTTTTTTTAAAAAAATTAATAATAATAATATAGTAGTAGTAGTGGCATTTTTGAAAATATTATAGTAGTAATGGCATTTTTGAAAATATATGGTTTCTTTTTCTTAATCTTGGATAAACAATACCACATCCCCCCTGGTATTAAATTATACCATAAAGAGTGGTATTAAGTTAGTACCGGTATTAGTAATCCCAGCACATTTGTGCGAATCAAACATGGTATTATAAAAAAAGTGGTATTAATAATCTCATCTCACTTTTTAATACCCGAATCAAACGAGGCATTAGTGTCTATATATATAGGGGATCTTATACACACGAGTGCGTACGCACTGGTACTTTCCGTGCGGCTCTTTTTTTTTTCTTTGCTTGGTCAAGTTGGTTCTCTCTCTCAAAAAGTCCAACGTTGACTCTCTCTCTCTCTCAATTCCACCAAACCCACCTCCGATTTCAACAGCTCTGACGGCTCTCTCTCTCTAAAATCGGCGACAAGCTTCCCACAAACTTCCGACGAAACGAGACGCTCGGTCTCTCTCTCCCCATTCCCACTCTACTTTCCACTTAATTAGATCTTATCAATTCTTCCTAACGAAAAAGAAAGAAAGAAATTGCAATGGCTGATTCATGTTCAGAGCAACGCCGCAAGCGGAAATACTTGCTCAAATCTCCTCCTCTTCCTCCTACTCATTCACCCCGTTTTTTTTCTCTCTTCGCTCTGTTATCTCCTGCTTTACTTTCCTCATTTTCCTCTGGCTCTTCTCCTATCGACTCCCTTTCACTCCCTCTTCCTTTCACCTTCCCTCTCTTGTTATCCCTTCAACCTTATCCCTCTTGTTTTCTTCTCCACTTCAACCCCCTCTAATTTCTTCTCCCCTTTCAGAATAGATGATCGAGTTTTGTTCCGCGATCACATTTTCCTATTTTTATCCACCAGGATAAATACAGTCGGTGGAATCCTACAACCAGTTTCAATTTATTGTTAGGTTTCTGCTTCCACCTCTAAATTACTCTACTACTGTTGATTTGCAGAGAAAATGTAGTAGATTTCTGACAAATTTGGTTGATGGAAATGGATTAAGGTGGAGTAATCAAATGGTCCATTCTTGGGAGAGAGAAAGAGAGAGAGAACCGTCGGAATGGGGAGAGAGAGAGAGAGAGAGCTAGCTTCTCGCTTCATCGGAAGTTCGTGGGAAGCTTGTCGCCGATTTTAGAGAGAGAGAGCCGTCGGAGCTGTTGAAATCGGAGGCGGGTTTAGTTGTCGAAATTGAGAGAGAGAGCCAACGTTGGTATTTTATAGAGAGAGAGAGAGAGCCAACTTGACCAAGCAAAGAAAAAAAAGAGCTGCGCGGAAAGCATTAGTGCGTACGCATTGGTGCGTATAAGATACCCTCTATATATATATGTATATATGTATGTACATATATCAATGACTGTAAAATCCATTTCAGTGAGTCAAACTGACATAATATTTGTTTGAATGACACTGATCCTGATGTAGACAAGTTTGCAAGCTATGAATTTTAGTCAAGAAAAATGAATGAAAACTTTTGTAGTCCCTTTTATTTTTGTTTTCTGGCATTGGAATTATTTTAAAATGCCTTATCTGATCCCAGCAAACTTTGTATCATAACACAAATAACAACTATATATTATATATGTTAACAGGTATCAATGATTTTGGCTACTTTGGGACGTGGGGTAATAGGTGGGGGATTTTGGATGGCTAGAAAGCCAGCTATGAAATGAAAGGGTAAACATGGGATTCAAAGTAATTCACATATTTAAGTTAGACTCATTAAGATTTTGGGTATCAATGACGTATGCTATGTGTTACAAATAGCATACGTCATTGCTAATGGAGCGGAACCAAAATGGCAAGGGACTTGAATGTATTATATTCTCAATTTGTTTTTGACAAAAAAAAAAAGATTTAATGAATTTTTGGAATTGATATTCAAAAATGGGTATTTGCATGCAGGAAGAGTTCAGAAAAGGAAAACTAGCTGATAAGGTCCCCCCCTTCCCCAACATGGTCAAATCTAATATTGTAACACAAAATAAGAAAAATATAAGAGAACTGAGTTGAACTGAGCAGATAAAAGAATTGTTCTAATAGGGATCTTACCTCTACATTTTCAATCTTTAGGCGGGGATTATACATGTAACCACAATGCGAAAGTAATCTAACCTTTTGCAATAAAAGTCATGAGAAGACCACATAAGTTCATTTATATCTATTTCATAAAAGGAATCTGAAGGTTCAAGAAGTTTAATTGCTTATCATAATTTGCCCTTCGCAAAACGAATTTTTTTATCGAACTTTGCTTTGATTAAAATGGAGCTGTAGTCTAAAGAATAACTAATTATAAAATATGATATCAAACCCTAACCGCTGTGTTTCTATCCCAGCGCGTCAACCCTAGCCGCTGGACAACAATGTATATCATACTCTTCAACAATACCCAAAGTCTAAGCTCTCTTGTCCAACGAGAAGACCTCCCTCGCACTTAATCATAACCCCTCCTAAGACTACTCAAGAACTCCGAAGAAACTACACAAACCTCGGTATTTCCCTTGGCAACACCCTCGCCGCACTCAAAACTATCGGCATGATGACACCATTCAATCCATGACCAATCAGTCCCTAACAAGAAACCCAAGGGCTAAAAGCCCAGTACCTACATGCAGTGATTACCGTCAGGCACTTGGCCATCGAACCAACTTCTGATATGCCCTAAAAAACGATATACAAGACCTGGTTGACTCTCAACAACTGAAAGTGGAAAATTTGTCCAGAGCTGCAGAATCCATTCCCCAAAACCACCCAACATCTCATCAAATTGGGTTACGTAACAGCATCACAATGGGCCTCGATAGGGGCTACACCTCCAATTCTCAAAAGAACCTATCTCAACCCAACAAGTGCTATATGGCTTTCCCAAAATAGTCAACGAACTTTGCATCTTAACACAACTAATATCAATCAATGATTTCATAACCCCCCACAAGAGTCACATAACAACAGTACGAGCAAACCTTTATTTCATCATAGTCAAGTTGTCAGAACTAGGCAACATTATTCCCACTTTTAAAGCATAATTTAAGCAAAACTATAAGCAAGAGCAAAGTGCGCCCGCAGGAAGCACCAGCACTCCCTACGATATCAGAGCATCATCAAACATTCACTTTAAGCATTACAAAAATCATTTTTCTTTCATAACAGCGTGAGCAGACATAGCCAAGCATGCATGCAGATTTTGAGTTTAAGGTCCTCATCTTTTAACACTACTCCTTTTGAGTAGCACAAACACACTAGTCAAGTGTGCCTGTGGGTCTTAAGTGTTAAGTTCACTTCTTTTAGCAATACACGTTTTAGTAGCATACTTTAGTCGAGTGTGCCTGCAGGTCTTTAGCATTACGTTTACCACTTGTTAGCATCACAATTTAGCCGAGCCCGCTTATAGGTCAAAAGTGTTTACCACCTTTTAACAACACATTATTGCCGAGCGATCTTGTAAGTTGTAAGCCTTAGGCACAAATACATTTTAGGAGTGCCAAAAGTGCAAGTTCTCATTTATCATCGCCAATGTGAGTGCGCTTAGTTACCCTAGGTTACGAACTGCTCATGATCGAGCGATCCAAGTGGCAGAAGATTTGAGGTCACATTGTCAAAGTGAGTGCGAATAGCAACCACAGGTACCTAAGTATTCATGAATTGAGTGATCTGCGTGGCATAAGACTCAAGGTCACATCACCGAAGTGAGTTCACCTTGTCACTTTTGGTTATAATGTGCTCATTATCGAGTGGTCCGTGTGGCATAAGATGCGAGATCATAACCCGTGCAAGCAAGAATGCCCATTTGCATATTCACCTCGTACTCATACATTTTTCACTTCACTATCACGGTTACTTTCCGTTTGCATATTCACTTATTCGACACCCATTTTATTCACATAGAACCAATATACATATATACTACGAAAAATATTCACTACCCATCCACTACTAATTATAACCTACAATTATTACGAATAATATCTCCCGCAACTAATTATAATTATAACAAATATTATCTTAATATTTCATAAATAGAATAAGATAACAAAAGAAATTAATTAGGCTCGTATCAATATACAATAATCTCTCTCCCCGATCCCAAACAAATAATAAACTAAACGCGACTGACTTGCTTATCGAAAATCAACTACACCTTGAGTCACATGCTCTAAAAAAATTGAAAAGGTGGCCTTACATAACAAGCATGAATGAAAGCGTCTCAACATAATATTTTATCAACAATAAAATATTCAAACAACAATGTTCAATGCCACCATTTCAACAAATCACCAACCGGCCTCATACGCCGAATACAGGTTAAAAACTATCTGCCTCGCCCATGACCTGCCTCACCACATCGGTACTTCATCTTAAGCCTTACACGATGTGGCTTATTAGAACTTATTGGTGAATAAACTTAACCATCCTCCAATTGGTTTCACGATAATTTTGCCAACATTAATAAATAAAACTAACCGGTGAGGCCAAATAAATACATTGAATTGAAGAGGATAACAAATAAACACTTTAAAGATTTAAATGCACATTAAGTACGTACAATCACTTACTTTGAAAAGCCACAATTAAAAATACCACCAGTGCTAATACTCTATATCTAAAAACTGTCTCAATTTTATTATCTCCCTCGACCTTACCGTGCATGACCCTGCTCTCCTCTTAGCATATACTTATGATTATTATACAACCAAAACATAATTTATAAATGAATACTTGTCTAATAACCAACTAGCCAATCTTGATAAATAAGTTTTCTACACAGAATTGCCCATACACCCACACGTAAAACACACACATGCATATACTAAAATTTTGGAAAATGATTATCTAAAAGACTGTAAGTTTTAATAAAACTTACAGTCAAGTATTAGCCACATATTTAGTTAAGGATAAATATTACTAAATTTTAACCCATCTTTATCATTATTAATATTGTAATCCATGCAAAATAGTAAATTCCATATATGTTAAGTAATTATTTCTTATTTTTTCATTAATCAATTAAATTAGTAATTTTGATAAAAAAAAATTAAATTAAATTAAACATAACATATTGATCAAATATTTTTTTCAAAATATTTCAAACTAAGAATCCAATATATTTTTTAATGTTTGAAATTATAAGTATTTTTTTTTTGTAAATAATCACTACAGCAAACTTTATAAGAAAACAAGTTATAATTTTATCAATTCAATTAGCCTCTTTTAATAGTTTTAATAATATTAAAGCTTTTTTTTATAAATATAAAAATTATATTATATACTTGAGCATATCATATTTCTAATTGGTAATGAAAAAATCTAATTTAACACTGATACAAATGTCACATGGTTGAGCGTTAAAGTCCAATATTTTTTGGATGTCTCAAACTAAGTATCTCAATTTTAGCGTAAAATTCATTTAACCTCTTTTAATACTTTAATAATTTTAAAGTCTCTTTATAAATCCAAACAAAATATATTATATACTTGAGCATATCCTATTTCTAATTGGTAATGGAGAATTCAATTTAATAATGATACAAATGTCAGGTGGATGAATTTGTGTAAAAGACAAAAAAAAATATCCTTAATTTTGTAATTATGATTTTAATGATAGTAGATTTTTTTTTTTCAAAATTAAACACAGAGTTTGAATAAGAATGGGTATCTTTCTCAAATTTGTGGTTAAAAATTATCTGTGAGTTTAAAAACTAACAACGTCTTTCATGCTAGTAAAGTCCTAAAATTTTCTAATGTAAAAATGTGAGATATTACATAAAAAGTAACCGGCACTAAGCCCCCTTAAAAAGTTCATAATATGCAAGGCTAGAAATAGAATTGACATGCAAAAAAGTGATCTAATAATAATAAATTTTGACAAAGAACTTTTAATTTTTTTACAAAATGGGTAAAAGTGACAATAATGCATATCATTACATATGACCCAACATGTAAATAAATTAAATGTTTGTTGTCAAATTGCCGGAAAAAAATATGTTAGCCATTTTATAAAAAAGTGTAAAATTCATTGTGCTTTTTTTTAGTCTTTTACTCTATCTTTTATAACATTTTAACTAATATAAGTTTCTCAGTTTGTTTCAAAGTAATTTATAATTATTTTATAGTATTTCTATTGTTAGTTCAAATGCGTCTTCTAACATTTTAAAATTCATTTTAAATATAAAAGTGTTGTTTTTACTAATTAATAATGTAGCTGAAGACTTAAAAAAAATGGCTTGGAGTGTTTATAACAATTGCAAAGTTTGTCGTTTTGTAACAATTGCCAAACTAATATGCATGAACGTACACCGCATTCAAATATTCAATCTATATTTACTACATATATATTTGTCACATATCACTTTGATACACGCTATATTAGACACAGAAAAACCACGCCAAAAAATAATCCATATATAATAAATAAATAAATAAATCCAAAACTGACACCCCCACCTTTCCCTACATAGCTCTACCTATATATATATATTAGACATGATTATGATCCTTCATGCTTATGCCATTTAGGATTAAAATTCCTACAAATAGGCATCTTATTCATCTCCATATTAGTTCATCTAATTAATCTAACCGTCAATACGTATTGCAAAGGTAATATTGTATGTTCGCAGTATAATGGTTCCCTATATATTCTTTATGAGTTGTTTCAGATTCAGAATCTTATCGCTAAATCGGAGCATTGCATATTCTTTAATTGTTACTCGGATCATCCCTAACATATTTTTATGTACATTGTTTGCATGTAGATTCTGATATTTTTTAAAGTTCAAACCTTTATATACAATTTTTCAAGCATAACAACTTAACAATACAGCTCTTAGTATCAATTTGTTACCTATTATCTTCATTTTTTATCATTAAGATTTCTTTGCTAGGGTGATTGTATCTAAAACAAACTTCTTGCAACTCAAAATAATTATGATGACACCAAATCAAACATATTTGTTATTTCAATTTTTTATTACATTGTTTGCAAGTCGAAAACATGATCTTGTGGTTTGATTTTAATTTAATTCATATTTCAATTTTTTATTTTGCACATTTAATAGAATCACTAAATGGTCCCAAACTTACATGCATGTATCACGAAGACAATAGAAATTCTATAAAAGCAAATATATCTATATTAAGATTTAACTGGGACTATATCAAAAATTAGAACAAACTGAGAAAAGCAAAAACACGTTACAACGTGATAAATTCTACAAAACAAAATGAGAAAGCAATTGAAAAATATATATATATATATATATCCTCATGATAGATTACTAATCCAGCTTAATTATCCTAGCCTCTCGAGATGCTTTGAGGAAGAAATATTGCCACCCCTCTGATTCTATAAATTTTGCTACAACAAGACCCATTTGATGTCCATCAAATTCCAGTTCTTGAACACCCTCAACGCAAGCCACATAATTCTCCGAGAAGTTCTACATAACGGGAGCATTTACTGAGAAAGTACTATCCGTGACGCTCACACTTTCCCCTTCTCGAATATGTACATTCGTCTATAATGAGTGAAAGAAATAGTACTATTTATATAACAAACCACCTTTAAATATTCTCATAATTTTGTCATAGTTATACATATATATATACAAAAATCAAACGTAAACAAAATACTCTGAAAATTTTGTTATTACCTTTGACATTTCCAGCCGTTTCCTTCCACTTCTAGTTAACACCATTGATTTGGTGAGTATATAATATATAAAAAAGGATTGAGATTGATGATTTGGTGTGTTTTTGCTCTTTACTTTGTGAAACCTATAACAGAGGAACAAGCAGTGTTGTGAATATATGTAATCCGAGGATATAAAATTCAATATATAATAAAGGTTATTTTCTATTAATATACTCATCTTCGTAATGCCTTTAAATCAAAAAAATTCCTCAACACAGACTTTGTGGTCATCCAAAAATAAAACAAGCACGTGGATAGTCCAATTTTGATTAGCACTCCCTCCATCTCAAATGGATATTCTAACTTCGACTTTGATATTTTTGACTTTGGTACTTGTAATGGAAATACTAATTTCAACTTAAGCATTAATCAACAATAATGCATACAACTTGTTTGAGACGTACGAAAAGGAAAGTCGGATCATGACTTTGAGACGAAAGGAGTACATCAAATTCTTTTTCAAAAATTGTAGCAAGCCAAACAACACGTACTATACTGTGTATATAAGACTGCAAATAAGATTTATTATAGGCTTGTAAACATAAGTAGCGAGATCTTCTCTACCTTTTAAGTCCCTAACAACCTTCTCCATTGTAACATCTTGTGATCTATATTTCTTTTATCGATCAATAAAATTTAAAGTATAATATAAAATCAACTCTCAGCAAAATACATCAAAGGGCCGGGGAAAATACTACCTATCCGCATACAAATGCACTAACAATATATAGAAAACACACCAATAGCAAAAAGTTTATCGATCAATAAAATTTAAAGTAATTTTCATTTGGTGTGCAATCTAAGTCTCGTGTAGATATCATGTCTTCACTTATTTGCAAGCCAAGGAGGCAATACAATGCAATATAGAGTTCTCCTCTCCTCAATGAAAACATAAAACAAATTAATATGCACTACAAATTCTAGTTGTGTCTAATAATAATAATAATAATAATGACTGATCTGATTTGACCTGTTTACACTACAAATTCACAGCAAAACAGATAAGCACCCTGAAAGAGATATGTCCTAGGACTATTCATAAATTATGATTTGTACTTGGATATCTTATGCTTATTGTTATTAATAAAGTTTATTTATTATACTTTATATTCTCTTGTAAATAATATATATTAATACTAGTTCATCAAGTACGTGACTTGATTGTGGGATGCTAGTAATGTTATAATAATATTATTTAGATGTCCCTAATCATGTGTCAATAACCTAGGATCACTTTGATATAATGATTAGAGTATGGGTCAGCTGATGACTATGTTCCACAAGTCATGGATATGAAGATATCAAGCTGAACACACTAATACTTGTTGGAGAACAAAGTATTGGACCGACCCGCTTTGGGGACACTGCGAGGAGTGTTACATAATGTCATCAGTGATGTTCCCCATTTGTGATATCGTATTATCCTCAGACCTGAGATCGCCATGGTTGCCAACATAGGGATTAGCATGTCAGGCATTATCAAACGTTGCCCTTGACCGAGTAATTGTAAACATGATGACCGAGCATACTATGAACTATGTAGAGGTATGTGGTTGATCAAGATGGGATTTGTCACTCTCATATATTGAGAGAGATATCATTGGGCCCCTTGATAAGTGTAATTAATATTTGCATGGCCATGCACAAATGAGATGTCATTTGTTTTAGATTAATTATACTTAGAGATCAAGAAATAAAGATTGAACTATACAAGAATGACACTTGCCTAGTCTTGTGTTCAATCTAGATATCGATTGACAAAAGGAGTTAATATGTGGAATATCAATTTAAGGTTGTGTCGTTTTTTACCTTTATACCATTTGGATAGTAGTAATGTTTTACTAGAGACCGCTTACTATTCGTATAATAAAACGGGTTTTTAATTATACTGCCAAAGAGTGTAAAACCTACAGGGTCGCACACCAAAACGAGTTGGATCGAAACGAATTAAAACGGGCCAAGTTGGACTTGGGCCTAGTTCGTTTGTTGCTTAGGGTTCTCACTAGAGTTCCCTTATAAAAGGGAACCTTTATTCATCTTGGCCGTTAAGGAAACTTTGAGAGGCTAGAGAGTCGAAATAATTGAGAGAACCCTAGAAGGCGCTAGTACACCAAGCAAGGATCTCATCTCGTTCGTGTGTGCATACCGTAGAGGCATCGTAGTTTCTACGCTAAGGACGACAACAACAGAAGGATCCGATCCATCATGTTCGTTTCATTAACACCAAATCACATATAAGGTATGTCTTCTGTCTATTTTATTGAACAGCATAGATCCTAGGGTTTAAAGATTAGTGCGTAAATTAGTGTATGTGATGCATGATTACTGCCCTGATTCCCTACACACCCCTCTCAAATTGACAATGCCTTGCATGAGAATGGAGACAAGCCTCTAATGTTTTGATTATATTTTCTTTTTCTGAAACCCATGACCAGAGGCTGATTCCAAAATTTCCTCCATGGCAACTTCCTTTGACTCCCTAACAAACGACTGTTCACTTCAAAACGAAAAATCAGGAACTCTCTCTGCATAGCCATAATTTTATTTTATTTTTAATTTACTAAATTCGAACAAAAATATATCCCGCATGCTAGAATTCCAATTTTAATATTTTCTTTTCTATGCAAAATCATAGACACACAAAAAGTACACAATAAATTGGTACAGAAAATCGTTCGATTGATCAAGAACTATAACACACCTCAAAGCAGTTGGAATCATGTATTGACTAATCTGGTTATTAACAGATTATTTTGTGATCCATGTAATTTTTCGTATTTCTCTATTTAATTTGATAATATGCTATCGCATACTTGCATCCATTAATTATTTGATATGAGAACTATCAAACACCCTAATGAAAGAAATCTATACCAGCACCTTCATGTCTAAGAAAACAAAAAATCTTAGCAAAGCCACCCCTGAGCTTGGGTTTTATACGAGAACTATCAAAACACCCAAATGAAGGAAATCCCAAGGAAACACAAGATAGAAAAAAGCCCTAAATTTAGAAACCTCAAGTTTGAAACAGATTCCATAAAGAAAAAGGGTAAATGAAGGAAAGGAGAAGTACCTCCGGAATCCCGCCTTTGAGTAATTCTGAGCGTTTGAGAGAGTGATACAGGGGAGTGAGAGTGAGAGTGACTGAGTGGTAGTGGGTTTGAGAGTTCTGAGATGTGAGTGAGAGTTTTGAGAGTTGAGAGGAGAGAGATACTGAGAGCAAATTATTTACGCATTGTGTGCATTCTCTCTCCCCATCATTGCAAAAATCCACTCATTCTCTCTCTTCTTTTGTGTGGATGGAATTTTTTTATTGGACCACTTCATGTGGCACGTAGGATTTACACAACAATTTTACGCGTTATCACTGGAGATGCTATGAGACTAGTGAGAGATTTGGGCGTGGCTTTTGCTCAAAACTCGTGTGCTGGACTCTGAGAGCTTACTTTATGGATATATTAGTTTTGCGACCCGTACGATACACTTGCCTATTATAAATTTGTTAAATTACATTATATTTTATACAAATAATTAAGTTTTCTTTTTTCTTAAATAATAATTTGCATATGAAAATTGTTTATTACGTAATAGTTAAATTTTATAAAATAATAAATTATTTTTTAGTACAACGTAATCTTTCTCTTGAAATAAGTTGTGGCTCGATAGAAAAAGTAATAAAAAATAACAAAATTAATATAAATATTAGAGACTTTAATGAATCTATTTAACAAATTGTTAAAGGTTTGAACAAAAAAATAATTAAATAAATAGCTAACCTGGTTATTGAGTAATTGGCGGAATACTAAAGATTGATGCTATAATTTTTGAAGATATTGTAAAGATAAGCACGAACATAAGCATTTAGTAGGCATTTAATTAACATCTAAAGAATTAATGTCATACAACTTTTCATATGTAATCACATTTAAGCCATCTTATTTATTTATATTGCCTCATTTAATAATAAGAAATCAACAAATAAGTAAACTAATTATTCGAAGAGTTTGTATCATCCATAGAAATTTGCTAAAAGAGATAATGTAATTCATATTAGAAATTAAAAAGAGACAATATAGTTAATAATACAATTAAAACAAACAATGTAATTCACCATACAAATTACTAAACAAAGTTTAAAAAGGAAATTTAGACATACTAACCATTATTATTATTATTATTATTATTATTATTATTATTATTATTATTATTATTATTATTATTATTATTATTATTATTATTATATCTAAAGAATGGCACCAATTGCTAATTCGGCATCATTTTAATTTCTTTTATTTTCTTCTTCAGGTTCTCTTATTCTTCACCCAATACATCATAAACAATGTTTATTCTCTCATAATACCATTTGTATAATTGCATTTCTTCGAAATTATCATCTTCTATAGCAAAGTTATTATTGAATTTTAAAAAGCTTATTGCTGTTCTAATTGTTGTTTGTTTGGGACGTCCTATTGTCTTAGCGAAGTCCCAATATGCTATAAAATGCTCATCTCCAAGAAAATGTTTTATCTCAATATATGATTTGTAAAATTCACCTTCGATAACACATCCATATACTGCTGGAAGAATGTTTAACTCTTCAAGTTTTTAATTGATAAGTGTTTTGAAATTGATGGTAATAACAAACGGTGAATACATGTTTTCTAAAAAATCAAGTAATTTATTATTCTTAGTTAATGACAAAATAGGAAACGGAGAATGAAAAAAAAAATATGCATAAATATTTGATAGATTTAAGAGAATTATAAATAGATGTGTGGAATTGACAATTAAAATTAAATAGATGATTTCATTAGTACGTGTATTGATTTCATTAACCAAAATTTTAAAATTTAGTCACAATTGTATTCAAACTTATTATAATACCCTTGTTTAATTTTTATTTTTTTAATTATCTTGAATTCAACTTTTTCTTTTTTTCATAAATATGTAATTGCAATTTTTTTTTATCAATTTTTGTATTCAATGTTAAAATTTTCTTTTAGATATAAAATTGCATCCTTAGCAGCTGATTTAATTGTGTTTTCCTATCAAGATGAAAGATAACCGCAAAAGAGCTTTTCTTCCTCAATTTCAGCGACTCTGATCACTATGTAAGCGCAAAATAAGCCATCTGCACATGATCTATAACTGCAGCTATAAAATTTTACATCTAACTTCTCAATTAAATGAGAAAGTAGGGATTTGAAATATATTGGAATGTAAAAGCTTGGTTTCGCCATTATCTATAATGTAAATTAATAGTATATTATGCTGTCAAAAAGAAAAGAACTTAAATAGTATATTAACCAACAAAGAGTGTATATATCCTAAAACTATTTGCTCTTCTCTTTACATTTTTATGTATATGTTAAATGTCTATACATCTACAACTCATCAATAGTAATGACACCACTTTCTATATAGTATGTAAAAAAATCCTATAAACTCTATAGCCATACAACTCAATCAATCACATACTTTTTGGCAAAATATATTGCGTGTATATATAACAAAGAGGAGAGATCGAGCATATATATATAGATATCATACATGATACATGTGTGTGTGAATAACAGAAAAAGCGACATTCATGTGAATTTCATTTATGAATGCATGTTGTTGTGTGTTGTAATTCTCAATCTCAGCTCCCTTTCTTTTATATTTCACATGACACCCACTTATGTCTTGTGCTTTTGATCTAAAATGTTACTTATACATAACATTTTATGAATCATTAATACTAATCATCTTATTGTCCGTTAGTGGATTGGGAAAAAAAAGCGAAATTTTAAATATTTTCCTTTTAAAAGTAAATTAACTTGTAAAGTAAATATATTAAATAAAACCAATCACCGACACAATTAAAATGAAATAATGTATAATAAGTATCATTTAAATACTGGGACGTCGAAATTTTTTTAATTAAATATAAAACAAAGTATCATTTAAATAAAAGGCTTTTTTAAATTATAAGGCAATTTTTTTTGGTAGAATCTTAATAATACATGAAATTGAATTAACTATTAAAATAACTATATATTAAATAAAAAAAATTACCTATAGAATTAAATTTACATAATGCTGTAGTATTATTTAAATATAAAAGACAGTATAAGGAATTCGAAAAGAAAAACTTGTTGAATCTAAAAGTGGAAAAGAAGTATATAATAATAATTGAAAGAGATGGGGCAGGCCAATACAAACTTAAAGGGAAAAGAATAGAAGAAAATAGAAGTATACAAATAAAATATTAACGCTATGGGTTATTGCTGTAGATTAAAATAGACCTTGTAGTATTCTACCGAACTACAACGAAAGATGGAAAAAAAATATTGACAGATTATTTTATATTCCGTAATTTTGTGGAGAAAACTAAAATTGAAATACTTAATTGAAAACAAATACAATACTAATTAAAATTGTTAGAATAAAAAAGACTTGTAAAAAATATGACACTTTTATTTCACAATTAAAATGCATATTCTCTTTAAATAATATATATATATATATATTAAAGATTTGATGGTTAATGATATGCTTTGAATTTTTGTATCAAGAGAGCTTTTTGCCTTTTTCTTTTACATGTTGTTACACTTTTCTGAGTTGTTAAATAGATCACTATTTATATTTACAATTGCTTATGCAATCTCCCGGCCATGCAACATGAAAGAATGACATGAACTTGGCGAGTATATGTCAATTTGACACAAATTAACATGAAGTTAGTGAGTTTTGGTGAAGCATAAACAAATTTAAATCAATTTCGAGTCAAATACGCTTAACTTACAAATTAAAAGGATTGTATTTCGAGTTAACTCGCCAACTTGAAATTGACTTGCAATTAATTGATATCAAAATTTGGAATGAGAAAAATTAAAAGTCCAATTCATATAATTATATATATATATATATATCATCTTCATTTGGAATTTTTAAGTTTGATTCCTTAGTTTAAAAGTATTGCTTTTATTCGATAACAGTTCATACATTATTCTTTAACCTTAAAATTTTTTAGGCGACAATGAGAATCTAAACTTTTAAATTGCTAATTCATGAAGACTTAAATAAATAATATGATGAAGGGTGTTGGTCTGTCGTTCCTCCAATTACTTTAAATTCGATCATTATTTTCAGAATGTATCACTTAACGGGTTTGTTTTATGTGGATTTTTTAGTGGCCACATGGAATCAACAGTTGTTTACTTTGTTAATTTTATATATAAAATTAAAACGCCTTAAAACAAAGAACTATATTACCCATAAAACTTTAAATAGTGTATACGAATAGACGCTTCCACTATGAGTAAGTGCCATTTTATCAATAGACTAAAGATAATAAAATATATATATATATATATTAAAACAACATAATATATGATATTGAAGAAAACAAATAAAACAACTCAAGATTAAACTTTATACAAAAAAATACAAAGAGATAAAAAAAAAAGAATAAAACCTTACCAATTAAAAGGACTCCTATCAAGAGAGTAGATTGGAGGAAAAGAGAGAGGAATAGTCTTGCCATTTGATAGAAACCAATAGGTATATAAAGAGATGGCAGTTTTTTTTCCCCCCTCAAATTTCAAAGGGAGAAAAGGGACAAAAAAAGAGGAGAAATTAACATGTAGCTGCTTGAGAATGTGACACTTGGCAGAACATGGTTAAAAGCTTCTATAATTAATACTAGTTGTTAGGTTAGCATATATTTGTATCATCCGGCGCGATAAAAAGAAAAAAAAATAATAATCAAATAAAATATAATTACATAAAAAATGTTGATCGAAGATGTGTATGACTGTATATTACCTAGGGATGAAAACAGATAAGGTATCGCAAAAGCGAAACTTGTTCATCTAAAAATATAGATGTCCTCACTCGAGATGTCTTACTTGTCCAATTAGATTTGAAATCGCCTCGGCCTTTTTATAATGTAATGATATTATGAGTATATTTAAAAGAGATAAAAATATTATCTGGTACCACAAATGACTTGAATTTCAAGGATAGCGTTAATTTCTGCACCCTCTAGTTTTGGTGCCTTAGGCTTGTCATTTGTGGGGCTATCACATTCCCCTTTTGATATCGACTTTTGTTTAGAGGTTGTTGCATAGAAGTCTCTCTACTCTGGACATTTTCAATGATGCATTCGTCCTTTGGCTACCAAATGTATTATTTGTGATAGCAGTTTTGAATCAATCAAGCACTTATTCTTAGCATGCCCTTTTGTTGTGGAGGCTTGGAGAGCCGTTTGTGAGCTTTTTGCAGTTCTTTTCATGACTATTAAGAAGGTTATGGATATGTGGCTTTTTGTTATTGGCTAATCAAAATTTTCAACCGTGGTTGCTGTTGCTGCGTTTCTTTACACTTAGGATTTTATCTAGCAGGCAGCAATAAGCGAAATTTTCGGGTGCATCAATTCACTTTTCATCACTATCACACTTCTTTGATGGATTGGCTACTTTAGGTCTCTAAAGTTGGTACAGGTCATATGTGGCATTTAATGTCTGGTCTTTCTATTCTCGGGACCTTGGTGTGCAGTGTAATGTTCATTGTACTTTTTGGTCTTTCATTCTAAAAGAGCCTCCTTTTCACTAACTAATTTTACTTTATTTAGTATAAAATCAGATATGAACCTGGCCCTCTGATACCACTGTTATGAAATTGGTTAATGGAAGCTCACACACAACTAAAGTAAAATTGAGAAAATTAAGAAAAATTAACACACATAATTTACATGGAAAACCTCCAAATAAATTGAAGGCAAAAAAATCAAATAATAAACTTACAAATTTGATAAAAATATGTAATAAACAAATTTGAGACGGAGAAAATACTTATTTTTTTATATAATTATGTTAAATATCAGCATAGATAATTTTGTAATCAAAAAGGCTCAAACCAATGACATTCAAGTCAATTCTTCCAAGCCACTCCCACTTGAGTTGCATGCTTTAAACTAACTATTTCACTCAAATTATATATTTACACACAGATTAATCTTTTGTTATTATTACATTAATTAAAACAAAAAATACATATTTCTCAATGTGAAAATAAAACACGTGTAGCCAAATACTTTAAATACTAATAGAGTTAGATTTACTAGAAATAAATATATTACTTAGAATTAAAACTATATATTTCTACCGTAGTTAAAATAAATATAATAATAGAGAAGCGAATACATTTTCCAGAGAGTTAAATTTACTAGAATTAATGTGAGTAAACTATCCTATTAGCCTTTAAACTATTGGTCCATTCTCACTTTGGCCTTTAAACTAAAAAAAGGCTTCCTTAAGCACTTAAATTAATGAGTGAGTCTTACTTTGGCCCTTCCGATCAAATTTATCCGTTAAATTGGATGGAATAAGGGTCATTTTTTTCATTTTAATTAAAAATTCTATCGCCACCTCCACCTTCCCTTCTTACCTCACTCCCTTCGTTCCCATTGCCACCATGACCACCACCCCTTTCATTTTTCTCTCTAAATTTATTTTGTTCTCCTCTCAAATATACAATCTAAATCAATCAATTTTTGTTCATATGCCATTTTGATTTCAGATTTCACCCTCAATTTCCTTATCCCCCTTTTTAAATCTCATTGCCCTTGCTTCCAATTTTTACCCTCTTGAAATCGATTTACATATCTAAACTATTTTAAGAGATATGAAACTTAAAATTCGTAAATTTGTTTGGTGGCCGGAGGTGGCAAGGGTAAAATATTGATGGTGGTGATGTATGTATGTATGTATGTATATAAGAAAGAAAAGGTTAGGGTTTTAAAGAAAGAAAGAAAATGTGATGGTGATGGCGGTGTCATTGTCATGGTGGTGGTGGTGAAGGTAGAGGGGGGGGGGTCGGAGGGGGCAATGGTGGAGAGGTGGTGGTGGCCAGAGCTAATTTGAAATGGTAGTGGCTGAAGGAGGCGGTGGTGTGCGTGTATGTGTATAGAGATATATGAGTGTGTGTGTGTGTGAGAGAGAAAATAAATTAATTTTTGGGGTTCTCTCTGTCTCTCTTCCTTTTTTTTTAAACATTTTAATTCTAATTAATGTTGTTTTTTAAAAAAATTAACTTCAATGACAAAAATGCCCCTTAATTCCATCAAACTTAATGGAGAAATTGGACAAAAGGGCTAAAGTGAGGCTGCTCAATAGTTTAAGCGCTTAAGTGGAGTATTTTTTAGTTTAAGGACCAAAGTGAAACTGGGTTAATAATTTAAGTATCATTAGGGTAGTTTACTCAATCAGTATATTACCTTGAATTGAACTATGTCTACTATGGTTTAAATAAATATAATAATAGAGAATTGTCATATATGCTTTTAAATTTTATTTAATTTCTTGCACATAGATATCATATTCTTTTTGCCAACAATGTCACTCTAAAAATCTAAAATACCAAAGACTCGATTTAAAGTTTTGGAACAAAATTGTAGCTCAAATAAGGCTAGGCTTGGGCTAGATCGGGCCAGCCCGTATCCAGGCATTGGCCTTCGGTATTCATGGCAAGAATTAATGCTCAATGGATTTTTCATTGGAATTGTGATCGTCTTGAGTATTTGACTTAGTTTGTGGATACCTGACTGCAATTATTTCAGCCACTAGTGATTGGAAATTAGCTAGCAAGAGCCAAAGGTGTATCTTATCTCTTTAAGAAGGGTGAAAGAAGAATAAGAAGAATAAGAAGGCCAACATGCTTAAACACGACTAATAGAAGACTAACATCATTTTAGTGGTCTCAAAACCTGAAAGGCTATAAAACCCCACCCATATGGTATTAAGAGTTTAAGTTGGGGACATTATTGTAATTATGTGCCCAAACCAGTTGACCTCGTCCGTTTGCCTTCTTGGCTAGAAAGGATCAGCCTGTTGGGTCATTCCTGATAGAAATTATATTCGTTTGCAAAATTTTGTCGATTTAGTGCCTATGTTTTTACTTTTCTCTCTATAGATTGCTCAAAATCAAAGAGAAGCCACTAAAAATTCTATGTTTGGTCATTTTCTCCATTTTTATCTCGCTTACCCTTTTCAAAAACTTGTTATTTAGTGACGGCTGCATTGTAATATATAGTCATTGACCGAATTTAATGCCCTATTGGGGCTGCATTCCGAAACAACCCGACTCACCGACAGCGTCTCGTGATGCGATAGGGTCTGGGCACAATGGGACTCTCACCTTCTCCAGCGCCACCTTCCAGGGGACTTGGGCCTGGTCTGCCACTGAGGACGCTTCTCCAGTCTATAATTCAGACTGCGAGGCCGCCCGATTCTCAAGCTGGGCTGTTCTCGGTTCTCTCATCGTTACTGGGGGAATCCCTGTAAGTTTCTTTTCCTCCGCTTATTGATATGCTTAAACTCAGCGGGTAATCCCGCCTGAACTAAGGTCGCTGTTGGATCGCCATCGGATGACGACGAGTCAGGGTCACTTGGCCACCAAAGCGACGGAGAACCGCTCGACATGATGAGAGGAATGTTTCGACCACCACTCGTTATGACATTTGCCGTCGGGGACTCGATTTTTTGGACCATCCACGCTTAGGGGCAAAGGAGGCCATTGCCCATACCCCTCCGCTCACTACCTTGTAAGACGCGGGGTGGGGGGGCGATATGATGCGTGACGCCCAGGCAGATATGCCCTTGGCCTAATGGTTTCGGGTGCTACTTGCGTTCAAACACTTGATGGTTCTCGGGATTTTGCAATTCACACCAAGCTTGCAACTATGTTCTTCATTGATGCGAGAGCCGAGATATCTGTTGCCTAGAATCATTTGTGTTTTGAAAGAGGTTAGGCACCCCTGAGCGCACCACGAATAGGGCAATGGGGGGCACACCCTTCTGTTTGTTGTTCCTTAGCACAGATCGCGCCGGGGTTCGATTTTGGGACGCCGGCGTTCCAGTGTACAAACGTGTTCTCGGTTCGTTCTACTGGGCAGGTTTCGACAATGATCATTCCGCAAGTTGACCTACGGATTTTTTTACAACTTCTCTTTCCTCTAAATGATAAAGTTTAGGGATCGTTTGGTTCGAGTTTTAGGAATGGAATTGGCATTCTAGATGCCAGGAAACCTTTATTCCTGGCATCCTTTATTGGATTTCATTAATGCTCGTTTGGTTGGAGTTTTAGGAATGAACTCGGCAAATTATTTTTTTTTATTTTCTGGATTTTTTTTTCATTTACTGGGAATTTTTATTTTTTTTCATTTTCTGGGGGAAAATAATTTTTTTCATTTTTTGGGAAAAAAATATTTTTTTTCACTTTCTGGGGAAAAAATAAAATTTTAAATTTTCTGGGAAAAAATAAATTTTTTCACTTTCTGGGGAAAAAATAACATTTTTAATTTTCTGGGAATTTTTTTTTTTCATTTTCTGGGAAAAAAATAAATTTTTTCATTTTTTGGGATTTTTTTTTTTTTCATTTTCTGGAAAAAAAAATTTTCACTTTCTGGGAAAAAAGTATTTTTGAAAATTTTCTGGATTTTTTTTTCATTTTCTGGAAAAAAATAATTTTTTTCATTTTCTGGAAAAAAATAATTTTTTTCATTTTCTGAAAAAAAAAAAGCAGTTTTTGGACAAAAAAAAAAGGATTCCTCAAATTGGGAATCCAAAATTCCTTCCAATTTATAAGGGAATAGATTTTGGCAAAATGGGAGAATTTAGGATTCCTAGGAATCGTAAATTCCTAGCTAAAACTCCAACCAAACAAAATAATCCTTATGGAATGAAATTTAGGATTCCAGGAATCCTCAAAAACTCCAACCAAACGAGCCCTTAGTGGATTTCTCCAGATGTTGCCAGCAGCGAACAGCCCACGTCACCGCGATCGAACACTTCACTAAACCATTCAATCGGTAGGAGTGCCGGGCGGTGGATACAAAAAGGGCAGGGACGTAGTCAACACGAGCTGATGACTTGTGCTTACTAGGAATTTCTCGTTTAAGACAAACAATTGCAATGACTTATCTCCATCACGATAAAATTTCAACAAAATTCCGGGCCAGTCGACCAAGGCTATAGACTTAATAATGATAATATTTATTAATAATCTTAAAAGAAGCGATGAACCAAACCAAATATCTTTCTCTCTCATCAGCTCATATAATTAAACCAACCCAAACACCCAAACTGAAAAGTCTATCTGCTCGTCCGGTCACTTCATATAATAAGTTGTAAAGTTTTCTGTACTAGCCTCATTTCAAGACTCCACAAAATAAATTCAAAAATAAATAAATAAATAAATAAAGGTGAAAATCAGAGTCGTATTATAAATAAATAAAGTTTTCTTGTACTCATTCATTTTTGTAAGACCCCAAGGTTAATGGTAAGCCCTATTATATTTTAATTTTTTAGCCCAATCAAAGCAACATTCAAAGTTCCAAGAAACTATTGTATTGAAATTTTCAACGGTTTCACATCTAATACCTTTTTTTCTTCTTTCTTTAACAGTTATAATAGATTGTCAAATGGATTGAGTTTGATAGAAAAATACCACATGTTTTACTCCATGTCTGGACATATAAGTAATTTTATTTTATTTTTTGTATATTATCTACTTTTACCCAATCTTTATGTTGTTCACATTTTAACCCATTAGAACATTAGTAGCCAACTTTGCAAAATTTACCCATAAATTTATAAATTTGTGTATAAAGTTTTTAAGTGACCACCATAAACTACCAAAATCAGAAAAAGAAAAATATTGTATATAAGGAGGGAGGCA
This sequence comes from Lonicera japonica, assembly GCA_021464415.1. NCBI lineage: Eukaryota > Viridiplantae > Streptophyta > Magnoliopsida > Dipsacales > Caprifoliaceae > Lonicera > Lonicera japonica. The sequence goes on along the minus strand of CM038471.1, from coordinate 6,230,713 downwards.
GGGAGAGAGAGAGAGATAAAAGTGACACTTTCCACAGTACACAGTTAACTTCAAAAGAACACACAAAACCAAGACAACACATACCATTATATCTTTCTCTCCTTTTAAAATCGAGGCTTATGTAAATAGATAAATATCATGTGTTAGAGTACATGCTGTACAAATCTTTGATGGTTGTGCTGCTGCCGTGCTGCATAAAACTCTTGCCGCTCTATGCAGAAAGGCAAGAATTTCAGATGGGTTAGTTGTACTATTGCAGAGAGGGAAAAAGTGTGCAAAGTCTATGGGTTTAAGACAATTAAAAAAAAAAGAAAAAACTCTAAGAGTTAGATAGCCTTGTATAGCTTTTTATTTTAATTTGTTTTGTTTTTTTTAATGGTCCCATTACCCCTTTTACGAGTAGTACTCTATTGTATGGTTTGTTTCTGAAATATTTTTTTAAAAAAATATATAAATCCCCATACGAGTAGGATAACTTCGTATAGGTATATGAGGGTGGAAGCCTCCTATGAGTGCTCTACAATTTATTTTATTTTAAAAAAAATAATTTGGGAACTAAGGGATTTTTTCTAAAATTGTATAAAGCATTTACTGCCCTATTGGGGCGGCATTCCAAAACAACCTGACTCACCAACAGACTTTCGTGGTGCGACATAGTCCGGGCCCCTTTCTAGGGGACTTGGGCCCGGTCTGCCATTGAGGACGCTTCTGCAGATGATAAACGCTTAATATTGTCATTCATACGCTCATTTTCAGAGTTGTTTGACGCGTTTATTTCTCTAAAACTACTCGGTTTGCCAACTTATTTAGCGATTAGTCTCGTAGCGCATTTTTATTTAACAATGCTTGGAAAGGCACATTTTTGTGTTTATTTTGGTGTCTTTAGATTTCAAGAAATATTGTATTTAATACAATAGTGGAATTTTCCATGGACAAAAGGAATCCAAGAAAGTGGAAGTCTCCATGTGATTAAAGAGCATCCAAGAAAGTGGAAGTCTCCATGTCCATGTGATTAAAGAAATAAAGTGAAATTGTCCATGTGATTAAAGAGCATCCAAGGTAGTGGAATTCTCCACCAAAAATAAAAAAAGCATTGTTTATTTTTGGCATCCAACACAACTTTCCTATTTATAGTCTTCTTTATTGCTTTGGAGAGGAGTCTTATTTTTATTTCTCATTTCTCAATTTATAGAGAGCTTGTAATATTTTTTTTTAGAGAGAGAAATGGAGTTCACTTTTATAATTCTTGTCTCTACATTTATTATGGAGTAAATTTCTTTGCTAAGGTTAAAAGATGAAATTTGCAATGCATTAATTATGTAAGTTCAATTCTCATTCCATTGTTAGTATTGTTAAATACTTTTTGAATCCTTCATCTTCTCCATTTTTTCAACCATTCATAAGCTAGTAAGATAGTTTTCATATGATGATTTGACTTTGTATGCCTTGTATACATAGATCTCAAGCATTAATGGAGAGATGATACACTTGTTTATTTCTTACTAGCCTATGTCCATTCTTTCTTTGAATGAGATACTTTTCATTGCCAAGCATGATTAGTTTTTGAATATTCATGGAAACACCATAAATTTGAGATTTTAATCTTTTAATACTTTAATGATATGTTGAGTGCTTTCTACACTTTATGTGATTTTAAGACTCATCATTTTCTAAGCACGGAAGTACTTTCGGCGTGTCAAGTTTTTGGCGCCGTTGCCGGGGATACGGTGAAAGACGGATTACGAGTTTTGTAAAAAAAAAAATCACTTTGTAAGTATTCTCTCCCTTTGTAAATTATTTTTTCTAATTATTTTTTTTTAGGTGGAAAATTTTATTCGAGATCACCCTTCCGGGCTTATGCCCAGAAATTTGTACATTGATCTTCGTATAAGTCCACCAAGAGGCCAACCACTACCAAGGCATCCTACTCCTTCACCTACTCCTTGCTTTGAAAAACTCTATTTTTTATTTTTATTTATTTTTATTTATTTTGATTTATTTTCTTTTTGGGTTATTGCATTATTTTAGCATAACTACTTGTGATGGCTTGAGCTTTAATTTTTCATGTTATGTTGGACTAATGCTAACCCGTTTTTCTTAGATTTTTTTTATATATATCATAGCTTTGAAATTAATCCTAGCTTCTTTTTGGAGAAATTGGAAAGCAATTTTTCAAGAATTCGCCCACTTTTCGTCGTCTTTAAAAGCATTGGGGACAATGCCAACTTTAAATTGGGGGGTGAGTACTTTCAAATCTCAAATTCTCGAAGCATGCTTTCTTTCATGTTAATTTTCTCCATGCTAGGATCGATTTCACCATCTTATCGAAGTTTGAAATATGATGATCATTTTTTTTAGAATTGTTTTTGAATTAATGGTTTTTAGCATGAAATTCTTGATTCGGATAGGTAGTTGAGTGATAATCTCCGTGGCATTGCTTCATTTAGATTCTTGAGCCTTGTGATTTCCTATGAATATGCATAATGTTGTGGCTTGATTTAGTCTTTGGTATCACATAGAGTGATTTTCATCTTGTGTAGAGAGAAGTAATGTTCAAATGCAATAAAAGCTCTTTCGAAAAGATCCTCCTTAGAGGGGACACATGCATGGCACTTACAAAAAAAAATTGGATGACTTTTAAACTTAATATTGACTTTAAGCTTCACTTGACTAAATTCATAAGTCATTTTGTCTAATATTAAGGATAGGCAAAGGTTACCATATGAAAAAGGGGTGAATAGCTTCCTTTGTGCATTTAAAAGAAAGAAGCTATGAATGCAAAATCAAAGTGAGCCCGCTGCCCTCCATAGAGATGCAAACCACCTTGAGCTAATTTAGCAAAAAGTCCAAGTAAAAGATAAAAAAAAAGTGCTTAAAATTGACAAAGTTCTTGAGCTTTTGTTTTTGAAAGATTTCTCTCTTCCACTATTTATGAATAGAACTATTTGTGATTAAGAACGATTGTGTCAAAGATCCATATACATAGTGTGTTCAAATGGGAACGTGGAGCTAGTTTCTAAAGGAGATTGTAAGCAATGGAGATCGTCATTCAAATGCCAACATTCCGGAAATTGTAATAGTAATGCCAAACACTTGAATCAATTTGTGAAAATGCTTCAATTCTACTACTTAGATTTCAAACTTCGGATGTTTGTGGGTATCATCACTGTAAACCCTCACGAGACACAACTCGTCTTCTAGGGGAACTTAGGAGTTCAAAGGCTTAATGCATGTGCTAAATGCATTTTCGGATATTACATAGCTATTTTTATTTTGCTTGCTAAGGGACTAGCAAGAGATAAGTCGGGGGAAGTTGATAAACGCTTAATATTGTCATTCATACGCTCATTTTCGGAGTTGTTTGACGCGTTTATTTCCCTAAAACTACTCAGTTTGCCAACTTATTTCGCGATTAGTCTCGTAGCGCTTTTGTATTTAACAATGCTTGTGTATTTCTTACTAGCCTATGTCCATTCTTTCTTTGAATGAGATACTTTTCATTGCCAAGCATGATTAGTTTTTGAATATTCATGGAAACACCATAAATTTGAGATTTTAATCTTTTAATACTTTAATGATATGTTGAGTGCTTTCTACACTTTATGTGATTTTAAGACTCATCATTTTCTTAGTTAAAGTGTTGCCAAAGATGATCTTTTAAATTTATGTCATCAACAACTTCATTAATCATTTTAAGGATTCAATTTGTATTTATTAAATAAGTCTGTATATGACGGTTTGACCTCCACCTAGACCTCCCAATCTTAGACAAATGAAATGTTATGATTTATCGAGCTAAACTCCTTGTACTTGGCCATTTTCATAATCAAGTCATTTGCCTAGGGGAAACTAACAATGAGTTCTTAAATGCCTAGTTTAAATTTATGCATTTTCTTTTTGTGTATTTTAAGTTTGAATCTTGGTTGATATTATATGGGAATGGGTTGCACTTGGTTCACACCCTTTGTCACAAGATAAAAATGAGAGATACACTTGTGTTAATATTTGCTTACACCCTTTCTTTATATGGCATTTATATGGGAATGGGTTGCTTTTGCTTCGCACCCTTTTGCTTAGAAATGGGTAAAATATTCAACACTTAGGAATTGCATTGAGAACTTTGAATGAGGTTGATTTTACTTAACTTTGCAAAACAAATGAATTCTATAATGCCTTAGCCTTTTCTCATCTATTGTTACATCATTTTAATTTTTATTGCAAGACTTTAAAATCAACCATTAAAATCAACCAATTAAATTGTCTTAACAAAACCTTGGACTCGTAATCACCACATCGTCTTTCCGACTATCCTTGTGGTTTGACACTTGGACTTACCAAGTATTATAACTTAACAACCTGCACTTGGGTACCTAAGCACGGAAGTATTTTCGGCGCGTCAACAGACTACAATTCGAACTACGAGGCCGCCCAATTTTCAAGCTGGGCTGTTCTCAGTTCGCTCGTCGTTACTGGAGGAATCCCTATAAGTTTCTTTTCCTCCGCTTATTGATATGCTTAAATTCATAGCGTAATGCCGCCTAAATTGGGGTGGCAATTGAAGCGTCATCTTACCACGATGCATCAGGTTCACTTGGCCGACAAAGCAACGGGGAACCACACGATGTTATAAGAGGAATGTTTCGACCCCCACTCGTCGTGACGTCTTCCTTCGAGGACTCTATTTTGGACCAGCCACGCCTAGGGGCATAGGAGGCCATTGTCTGTACCCCCTCCACTTGTTACCCTGTAAGATGCGGGTTAGGGGGGGGACGCGATGCATGACCTCCAAGCAGACGTACCCTCAGCCTAATTGCTTCGGGTGCAACTTGCGTTCAAAGACTCGATGATTCATGAGATTCTGCAATTCACACCAAGTCTTGCATTTCGCTACGTTCTTCATTGATACGAGAGCCGAGATATTCGTTGCCAAGAGTCGTTTGTGTTTCGAACGAGTTTAGGCACCTCCTCGTGCACCACGAATAGGGCAACGGGGGAAACACCCTTCTTTTTGTTGTTCCTTATCACAGGTCACGCTGGGGTCAATTTTGGGTCAAGGAGCTAATGAGCCCCACCTAACATGGGAGCGTTGACTGGGGGGCTAAGCGCCCCCCGATGTCGTTCCAATGTATGAACGCGTTCGCGGGTTGTTCTGCTGGGCAGGTTTCAACAATGATCCTTCCGCAAGTTGACCTATGAAATTGTTACAACTTCTCCTTCCTTTAAATGATAAGGTTCAGTGGATTTCTCGCGACGTCGCCGGCAGCGAACAGCCCACGTCAACGTGATCGACCACTTCACTAAACCATTAAATCGGTAGGAGCGACGGGCGATGGATACAAAGGGCAGGTACGTAGTCAATGTGAGCTGATGACTCGCGCTTATTAGGGATTTATCGTTTAAGACAAACAATTGCAATGATTTATCTCCATCACGATAAAATTTCAAAAAAAATTCGGGCTTGTCAACTAAGGGTATAGACTTCATAATGATAATATTTATTAATAATCTTAAAAGAACAATGAACCAAACCAAATACCTTTCTCTCTCATCAGCTCATAAAATTAAACTAAACCAAACACCCAAACGGAAAGGTCTATCTGCCCATCCGGTCACTTCATATAATAAGTTGTAAACTTTTCTTTTCTAGCCTCATTGCAACACTCTAAAAATAAATTCAAAAATACATAAATAAATAAAGGTGAAAATCATAGTCGTACAAGCTTTTCCTCTTGTACTCATTCATTTTTGTAAGACCCCAAGGTTAATGGTAAGCCCTATTATATTTTAATTTTTTTAGCCCAATCAAAGCAACATTTAAAGTTCCAAGAAACTTTTGTATTGAAATTTACAACTGTTTCACATCTAGTAAATTTTTTTTCTTCTTTCTTTAGCAATTGAAATAGATTGTCAAATGGCTTGAGTTTGATTGAAAAATGCGGGCCACAGGTTTTACTCCATGTCTGGACATATAACTACTTTTTTTTCTGTAAATTATCTACATTTACCCAATCTTTATGTTGTTCACATTTTAACCCATAAGAACATCAGTTGCCAACTTTGCAAAATATACCCACAAATTTATAAATTTGTGTATAAATGTTTTAAGTGACCACCATATCCGATACAATAATATATATATATATATATATAATATACGAGTCTTATGAAATAAAAAAAATACATGCAGTCCTAGAAAAACCATTTGACTCATGTAGGATTAAAAAAATATGGTTCAATGTCAACATCCCACAATAAATAGCCAAAATCAAAAAAAAGAAAAATAGTGCATGTAAATAAGGAGGGAGGGAGAGAGAAAGAGAGAGTAATAGGGGCAGTTTCCACAGGATACAGTCAACTTCAAAAGGACACACAAAACCAAGACAACACATACCATTATCTCTCTCTCTCTCTCTCTCTCTCTCTCTCTCTCCCTCCCTCCCTCCTTTTAAAATCGATGCTTATTTAAATAGATAAATATCACGTGTTGGTGTACCTGCTATACAAATCTTTGATGGTTGTGCTGTTGCCGTGCTACATAAGACTCTTGCCGCTCTATGCGGAAAAGCAGGCATTTCAGATGGATCAGTTGTACTACTACACATAGAGAAAAGTGTGCATTGTCTCATGGAGTTAAATATTAATTTTACCATTGGCCTACAAAGGTAATTCAACATTTTTTACCTCCGATAAAATTCTATTTTTACCCCCAGTAAAATCTCATTTTTACCCCCGGTAAAATCTCATTTTTACCTCCACACCTACCACATCTCACCTATCTCACCTACCTCCACAAAAACTACCTTTTTGCCCTTCATTTTTACCAAATTTATTTTTTTGCCATTCTCCATTTACCTATAAATACCTCCCATCATTCATTCATTCAACACAACAAACACACAACAAAAATACATCTTTCTTCTCATCCAACACCATCCTTCTCATCCAAGATCCATCCATCTCATCCAAGAGATATAAAGTCAATGGCAATATAAATACAAGCCAATTCGAGAAGAAATAGAAGGGTCTTATACCCTCTCTTTTCATACCCCCAAAAAATAGAAGGGTCATATACTCTCTATTTTCATACTCCAAAAAATACCAACAACCCTTATACACTCTCTCTCCTACACAGTTTATTATTTATTATGTTGAAATATTTGTAATCCTAATTATATACTTATAAATAGAATTAAGGAAATTATAGAGAGAGAAGTTGGTAGCTTGTATTATCATCCAAATTGATCGTCTTTGAGATAATACAAAACAAGCACACACAAAAGGAGGACGTACCACTGGAATAGCATAAGCGCTACTGTGAACAGCTCATTTTGCGACCCCCGCAAGAATCATAATTTTCAAAAACATGAACACGTATACATGCACGAGTATTTCTAGATGCATACATACCATACACATGTCATACAGGTCAAAGAAGGAAGCCAAAAGGATCCCGGATGAGAAGTTACAGAATTATCGAAAATTGCCGGAACTAAAAACCATCAAAACTCTTGGAAACTTGTGAAAGGAGAGTTACGCATTTCGGATCATCCTTAAACTTTGCGAATTGTCAGACATTACCATAAGGAGTAGCATATTCGAAAACCAGCTGAATCCGACGGTCGGATCATCGAAAATTCAAAAAATCATGAGTTTGTTTTGGGCGATCAAATGGAGGTCTTCTCAAAGTTAAAATTGTCTGAAATTCGATTAGTAGATAGTTCTTATCATGAGGAATGACATATTAAAATTTCAGCTTTTTTGGACATGGGATCCTCAAGAAACAATTTGTCTATCGTGCAATTCTAGTCGAAATGTCCTTCGTAGCAAATTAAAATAAATATTGGCCTTCCCGAAATTTGATCGACCTCAAATTTGGATACAAGATAGAAAACATTTGGAGAGAAAACATATCCAAAATTCAGCATAATCCAACGGCTAGAAGTTCAGTTCTCAAGGTTTTTGTAAGCAAGTATGTTTCCTATGCGGGAACAAACTCTTTGTACTAATTCAAGGAGACCGAGTCCTTCCCGAACTCCGATCGTCTTGAAATTTTTACAGGATTTAATATACTTATATTTTCAATATATATCCAAAATTTAGCATGATCCAACGGTGGGAACCGGACTTTTTGTGTAAACAAGTGACATTGTCTACAACAAGTACCTTTCCTACGCGTAAACAAACTCTTCGTACCAATCAGAACAAAAGGAGACCTTCCTGAATTCCGATCGACCTGAAATTTTTACACGATCTAGAAGACTTCTATTCCAAACACATATCCAAAAATCCGGATGATCCAACGGTGGTAAGGTTTCGCGATATGCTCCAAGAGTCCTAGTTGCGATATCTTTTCTTGCTCTCCAAGTATTTCTTTCAACTATAAATAGACCCCCCCCCCTCCATTCATTATTTACATCAACAATCAAGGGGATTTCGTGGTACACACCAAGAGATCCTTATTCTCTCCTTCCAAGAAGGCTCAGGTATAATTTTCTCTATCTTCTTTTATTTATTCGTCAGTTTTATAATTTATTCGTGCAAAAGGCGCACTTTTTCAGGTTAGCATATAACTTCTCCTTTCGCAAGACATCCAAAACATATTTTAATTGAATTACGTGGTCATCTAGACTCTTGCTATAGATAAGAATATCATCAAAATAGACTACAACAAATCTGCAAATAAAAGGTCTCAAAACATGGTTCATTAATCTCATGAAAGTGCTGGGTGCATTAGTTAAACCAAAAGGCATAACTAACCATTCATATAATCCATATTTTGTTTTAAAGGCTGTTTTCCATTCATCTCCTTCTTTCATCCTAATTTGATGATATCCACTTTTTAAATCAATTTTAGAGAATATACTAGACCCATGCAACTCATCAAGCATATCATCTAAACGTGGAATGGGGTGACGATATTTTACCGTGATATTATTTATGGCTCGGCAGTCCACGCACATTCTCCACGTTCCATCCTTCTTTGGCACTAGCAAAACTGGCACCGCACATGGGCTCATACTCTCTCTCACATACCTTTTCTCCAATAGCTCCGTAACTTGCCTTTGAAGTTCCTTTGTTTCCTCCGGATTACTCCTATAGGCTGGCCGGTTTGGAATGGAGGCTCCGGGTACGAAATCAATTTGGTGCTCTGTTCCTCGAATGGGTGGTAAACCGCTTGGTGTATCCTCCGGGAAGACTTCACCAAAATCCTGCAACAAAGAGACAATAACACTAGGCAAAGAAGAATTTAGCTCGTTAGTATTCAAAAGCGCTTCTTTGTATACAAGTACAAGAAGCTGATTACAAAGCATCGTTCTTTTCACTTGATAAACGCTTAATATTGTCATTCATACGCTCATTTTCGGAGTTGTTTGACGCGTTTATTTCTCTAAAACTACTCGGTTTGCCAACTTATTTCGCGATTAGTCTCGTAGCACTTTTGTATTTAACAATGCTTGGAAAGGCACATTTTGTGTTTATTTTGGTGTCTTTAGATTTCAAGAAATATTGTATTTAATACAATAGTGAAATTTTCCATGGACAAAAGGAATTCAAGAAAGTGGAAGTGTCCATGTGATTAAAGAGCATCCAAGATAGTGGAATTCTCCACCAAAAATAAAAGAAAGCATTGTTTAGTTTTGGCATCCAACACAACTCTCATATTTATAGTCTTCTTTGTTGCTTTGGAGCTTAGTCTTATTTTTTTTTCTCATTTCTCAATTTATAGAGAGCTTGTAATATTTTTCTAGAGAGAAAAATGGAGTTCACTTTTATAATTCTTGTCTCTACATTTATTATGGAGTAAATTTCTTTGCTAAGGTTAAAAGATGAAATTTGCAATACATTAATTATGTAAGTTCAATTCTCATTCCATTGTTAGTATTGTTAAATACTTTTTAAATCCTTCATCTTCTCCATTTTTTCAACCATTCATAAGCTAGTAAGATAATTTTCATATGATGATTTGACTTTGTATGCCTTGTATACATAGATCTCAAGCATTAATGGAGAGATGATACACTTGTGTATTTCTTACTAGCCTATGTCCATTCTTTCTTTGAATGAGATACTTTTCATTGCCAAGCATGATTAGTTTTTGAATATTCATAGAAACACCATAAATTTGAGATTTTAATCTTTTAATACTTTAATGATATGTTGAGTGCTTTCTACACTTTATGTGATTTTAAGACTCATCATCTTCTTAGTTAAAGTATTTCCAAAGAGGATCTTTTAAATTTATGTCATAAACAACTTCATTAATCATTTTAAGGATTCAATTTGTATTTATCAAATAAGTCTATATAGGACGGTTTGACCTCCACCTAGACTTCCCAATCTTAGACAAATGAAATGTTATGATTTATCGAGCAAAACTCCTTGTAGTTGGCCATTTTCATAATCAAGTTATTTGCCTAGGGAAACTAACAATGAGTTCTTAAATGCCTAGTTTAAATTTATGCCTTTTCTTTTTGTGTATTTTAAGTTTGAATCTTGGTTGATATTATATGGGAATGGGTTGCACTTGCTTCACACCCTTTGTCACAAGATAAAAATGAGAGATACACTTGTGTTGATATTTGCTTACACCTTTTCTTTATATGGCATTTATATGGGAATGGGTTGCTTTTGCTCCACACCCTTTTGCTTAGAAATGGGTAAAATATTCAACACTTAGGAATTGCATTGAGAACTTTGAATGAGATTGATTTTACTTAACTTTGCAAAACAAATGAATTCTATAATGCCTTAGCCTTTTCTCATCTATTATTACATCATTTTAATTTTTATTGCAAGACTTTAAAATCAACAACTAAAATCAACCAATCAAATTCTCTTAAACAAAGCCTTGGACTCGTAATCACCACATCGTCTTTCCGAATATTCTTGTGGTTCAACACTTGGACTTACCAAGTATTATAACTTGACAACCTGCACTTGGGTACCTAAGCACGGAAGTATTTTCGGCGCGTCAAGTTTTTGGTTCACTAGCTCTCGCATAGAAATTCTTTTGCCTCCTCTCAAATTTGCTCTCAATAGTCACTGGTTTTTCCACTCTACTCTCTTTTTTCTCAAGTTCTTTTCTTTTTTCCTCACTCTCTTTCTTTTCCTCACCACTATCTCTCTTTTTCTTTTCAACTCTCCACTGCTCCTCCTCACTTTGCAACCTCAACTGATCGGCATAGGCTTGCTGTGGCGGTAAAGGTGCAAGAATGATTGTTCTCTTGTTCATCTCAAATGAATATTTATTGGTGAAGCCATCATGTTTAACTCTTCTATCATATTGCCATGGTCTTCCCAACAACATATGGCCAGCTTGCATGGGAACCACATCACAAAGCACTTGGTCCTCGTATCTACCAATGCTAAAGGACACCAAAACCTGCTTGTTCACCCTCACTTCACCGCTATCATTCAACCACTGCAGCTTGTAAGGCCTCGGGTGCTTAGTCGTGTGCAATGCTAGCTTCTCCACCATTGTCGTGCTAGCCACATTAGTGAAACTTCCTCCGTCTATCACCAAACTACACACCTTGCCTAGCACTAGGCACCTAGTGTGGAAAATATTCTCGCGCTGCTCCTCATCCTCCTTTGCGTGCGTACTAAGCGCTCTTCTTGCAACTAATAACTCACCCTGGATGGCGCTCTCCTCTTCTTCGACATCCTCCAAAGGTGGCATAGCTTCAGCGCCTTCTTTATCCGTCTCATATTCCCCATTATCCAGAAGCATCATTACTCTCTTATTCGGGCATTGAGTGGAAACATGGCCTCTCCCTTGACACTTCCAACATATAATGTCCCTGTTTCGGGTAGTAGGAGTATTAGTGGTGTTAGGGGCTGTCTTAGCTTGGCCTCCACTAGGAACTTCTGATTGTGAATCAACTTTCGGCTTCGGAGTGGTTGCTTTGTCATCATTCTTCCACGGACTTTGTTTCCATGGAGTAGAATAAGAACTTTGGTTTGGTTTGAAACCAACCCTCCTCTTGAGCTGCCTCTCTATTTTAATTGCCGTGTGCACCATATCTTCAATCTCAACATATGGCTGCAATTCAACCGCGTTGGCAATTTTCCGATTTAACCCACTCAAGAACCGCACCATGGTTGCTTCTCTATTTTCATCAACCTTGGCCCGAATCATGGCCACCTCCACTCCTTATAGTATTCATCAACACTACGATTTCCCTGCGTAAGCCCCTGCAATTTTTAGTACAATTCCCGATAATAGTGATCGGGTACAAACCGCTTCATCTCATCCCAAGTCTCCACAGGCCCTTCATCACTATGCCTTCTCTCTATCATCAAGCGATCCCACCAAACAAGTGCATAATCTGAAAATTCAATAGCTGCCAATTTCACCTTCTTGGACTCGGAGTAATTATGGCGAGCAAATACTAATTCAACTTTCTTGACCCACTCAAGATAGGCCTCGGGGTCATTTTTTCCTTGGAATGATGGAATCCTCATTTTGATCCCATTCATGTTGTCATCCTCCCGATTAGATCCTCTACCAAACCGCCTACCATTCCGTCGGCTAGCGATTACCGAATCAACATCGCTATCCCCGTCATCAAAGCTATCTCGGTAATAATTATCAAAATTAGCCCTCCGTTCCCTAGGCTGCGGTCTCCCACTTCTTTGAGCATTATGTGATTTGCCGGATTGCTCAATTTGAGTGCTCTCAACTCTATCTACCTTCACCCGCATTCTCTTCAATTCCTCACTCATCTCTTCCACCTGCTCTTTAAAGACACCCAACTCCTTTCTCATCATTTTTTGTAAGGTTCTCGTCATGGCTTCTTGGAATAACCTAGGATCGAAACTCGACATATTGCTGCAAAACAGAGGTTAGGACAATATAAAGAAATAAATTTTCCTCACTGCACTCCCTTACGTGTTTCCCTCAAATAATATCACTATGATTTTACCGCTCGTGTTTAGTGCTCAATGTATTGATATTCCTCTCATTTTTTACCTTTTAGAACTTCAAACGAATCGAAAAGCAAGAACCCTTTTCTTGGCTTCCCAAACAGACCAATCACAACCCAAACAGATCAATTGTATACCAGGATAAGTACGTTTTCACCAAGAACTCAAGAAACAAGAATCCCAATGAACTATGGACAAAATACGAAGCTAAAGATCGAAAAAAATGAGCGAAAATTTAGTCTCGTGAAAAAGTGATTTTTGGAACCCTTGGAACCTATGGAATCTGAATGCTAAAAGAAATAAAGTCAAATTTTGGAATTTTTTGTACTTTTTTTTTCCTGACCTAGAATCACAAGTCTACTAGGGTTTTATGATGTTTGCAATAATAGCCGCCACGACTTTCGAAACCTAGAAATAAAGTCAAGTCTAGGGTTTTATGATGTTTGCAATACCAGCCACCACAACTATCAAAAGCCACCGCAATATCAAGTTAACTAGGAATCAAGAGAATCGCAACTAGAGATTTTCGCAAACAACAAATCGAACACTACTTTGGTTCAGCAATTCGTACTGAAATACAATATCCAAACAGATTGTGAATGGACAGATTCGCTAATATGGTTCAGCAACGAAATTGAAGATTTCGACTTTGAATAACTCCGTTCAAACAAAACAAGCAGATCCGTAGTAAGTAGATATATAAGAAGATTCGAAAGTTACTTAGCAAGAACAGATTATCAAAGGTAGGAACAGATTCTTAAGAACAAGAACAGATCCGTAAATAGCAAGAACATAATATCAAAGGTAGGAACAGATTCTTAAGAACAAGAACAGATCTGCAGTAACAGGAACAGATTCGTAATCACAAGAACACGATAAAAAATAAAACCTGGATAGAAAGAATCGCTCTGATACCAATGATGTGAATCGCGACCGTATTTCTATCCAATATGACGAATCCGCGACCCTTGACGTTGAATACGTAAGAACCTTGGAATCACGCGAAGATAATGGAGGTGGAACCTCGACCCAATTCCTAAAATGAGAATGAACCTTGGTATAGTCGAAGACAAATAATCAATTAACGGATTAATTGATTGATAAGTCGAAGAACAACAAGAATTAAATTCTGGCTGGTCGAGGTGTTCTTAGAACACAAGAGGTGAAAAACACACTCAAATTCGTATTGATAAAACAAGGCTGCCTCCAAACATTAGAGTTGCCTCCTTTAAATAGGAGGAGAAGAGAAAACCCTAATCAAACCTTAAGGAAACCCTAAAAATGAAAATAACAAAACAAGCCCAATTTTAAGGCAACAAAAATAATGGAACACTCTAAATAAGCCCAAAAACACTCTTAGCGGGCCCATCACTCTAAATACTAATTATACATATTCCTTGGGCTGCAAATAAATAAAAACAATAATAAAACGCCCTAATTATTCTACGTCTTCTTGGCTAAGCATTATTCTCCATTCTTGTTCTCATCTCCATGAATACTTCTCCAAGCTCTAGCTTTATTCATCAACTCTTGGACCACGATCATTAGTGCTTCCTTGATCTTCGTGGCTCTAGCTCGGGTGATTGGACCACTTGGAACCCGGATGGGATCTACATGATCCAACTCTTGTGCTATCCTCAGGCTCATCACCCCGGGCGTCAAGAACGCGGGTTCTCACAGCTACCGGGGGAACCTACCTTAAAAAAAATGTCATGTGTTCATCATTGCGCCGCATTGATTTTTTATTCACCGATATTCGCTTATTGATTGGTTAATTATCTATTTCTAGATTTTGACACCATCAGTTGGCGCCGTCTGAGGGAACGATAAGCTCTCTAAAGCTCTCGTTCTTTAGAAATTAAAAGCGAATTTTCGGTGAAAAATTCAGAATCCCGCGGGTCTACGTAGCTCAATATTCTCAAGGGCATAAGTTCTTGCTCGGAACTCCAAATCATGCGATTCTGGAGTCCATTTTGGAGAAAATTTCAAGAGTTACAACTTTTTAGTTCAAGCGTTTTTCAAATTCGTTCAGCTCGGCCTTCAAAACTTCGATACAAACTTTCTGGAACGAAAAAGGCTAAAATCCCACGAGCCTATGGTGACTCAATATTATTAGGCGCATAGCTTTGTGCTCAAAACTCCAAATCATTCGATTCTGGAGTCCATTTTGAAGAAAATTTCGAGAGCTACAACTTTTAAGTTCAATCCTTTTTCAAATTTGGCCATCTCGGGGTCCAAAACGGGGATACAAAGTTGCTAAGACAAAAAATGCAAAAATCCGGCAAGCTTACGCTAGCTCAATATTTACGAGCGCATAATCATTCAAAATTTCGGTTACCTAAGGGGATAAAACCCAAATGAAGAGATAAGTTATTTTTTAATAACTCATATATGATTTTTCTCCTTGTTTTAATATATCTAAAGTTGTATCATTTTCTTACAATCAATAATCTTTATTGTAGGAAAAATTGATGAGCTTCCAAAAAAATTACAATTGAATGTAATTTTTATCAAGTTCATTCGACAAATCACAAAAAAAAAATTAAAGAAATTTTCAGCGGATATCAAACTTCCACAAAGCTGAATATAATTTTGAAGTTTATCAGACAACCGCAGGACCACTCCAACCCAAAGAGACCTGGCTGAGAATGATCATCTACTACTGCTCCACTGGTCCAGAGACCAAGATTTTGATGTTCCCTGGTAATAAATGAGAAAATTGTCAGAATTTGCCTAAGTCAGAAGGGGGCATGACTCTACTCAAGACTTGACAAAAAAGAACAAATTTTTCTTTTAAGAAACCAAGGATTTAAATGAGAAAATTGTCAGAATTTGCATATGTTAGAAGGGAGCAAGACTCTACTCAAAACTTAGTAAAAAAGAACAAATTTTTCTTTTAAGAAACCAAGGACTTAAATGAGAAAATTGTCAGAATTTGCCTAAGTCAGAAAGGGGTATGACTCTACTCAAGACTTAGTCAAAAAGAACAAATTTTGCTTTTAAGAAACTAAGGACTTCGAAAAAATTCCTATCATCATATAGGTCGGGGAGAAGGGAGAGAGGCCTGTAGCACAGATTTCAAAGTCGGAAGTTTTTGGAAAGCTGTCTCAAAAAAAAGGTCATGCTTTAAACAATCGCAAGTGGAACATCTCCGAAATGTTTATACAAAGCCCTCACTAGAGATGCACATTATTTAGTCATTCAAAAAAGGCTGAAGAATCCGAAGATCATCAGCACCAAAAGTATAGCGAGCTTTACATATTAATATTCCAAGCTCTACGACTTGCATCCAATGTCTAGCGAGTTCTACATATTAATGTTCCAAGCCCTACGACTTGCATCCAATGTCTAACGAGTTCTACACATTGATGTTTCGAGCTCAACGACTAGCATCCGAGATCTAACTTCCTTGAACAAAGACTCGAGATCAACATCTAGCCAGCCTTACACAATGATGTTCTGAAACTCTAAGACTAATGATCAAAGTCTAGCTAGCTTTACACATTAATGTTCCGAACTCCACAAACTTATGGTCAAGGGCTAACAAAGCTCTACACATCGGTTATTCGAGCTTTTCCCATGATCATCTTCCTCGACAAGTGCCCGCTCTCACGCCTTAGGTTTGACAAAGATTTCTAATAAAGGCAAAAGACCTAATACAAGCATTGAATTGTTGACCTTGTTCACCTATGAAGGATTCAGGCCTAAGACATCACGAACATCAGAGCTCAGAGCTACTACTAGCTCCCGGGTTGAAATATATCCTCACCAATCAGCTCATCCGAGCTAAATGATAAGGATAGGGGGCAATTGATGGGGTTAAATATTAATTTTACCATTGGCCTATAAAGGTAATTCAACATTTTTTACCTCCGATAAAATTCCATTTTTACCCCTAGTAAAATCTCATTTTTACCTCCACACCTACCACATCTCACCTATCTCACCTACCTCCACAAAAAACTACATTTTTGCCCTTCATTTTTACCAAATTTACTTTTTTGCCATTCTCCATTTACCTATAAATACCTCCCATCATTCATTCATTCAACACAACAAAAACACATCTTTCTTCTCATCCAACACCATCCTTCTCATCCAAGATCCATCCATCTCATCTAAGAGATATAAAGTCATTGGTAATATAAATACAAGCCAATTCGAGAAGAAATAGAAGGGTCTTATACCCTCTCTTTTCATACCCCCAAAAAATAGAAGGGTCATATACTCTCTATTTTCATACTCCAAAAAATACCAACAACCCTTATACACTCTCTCTCCTACACAGTTTATTATTTATTCTGTTGAAATATTCGTAATCCTAATTCTATACTTATAAATAGAATTAAGGAAATTATAGAGAGAGAAGTTGGTAGCTTGTATTATCATCCAAATTGATCGCCTTTGAGATAATACAAAACAAGCACACACAAAAGGAGGACGTACCACTGGAATAGCATAAGCGCTACCGGGGGAACCTACCTTAAAAAAAATGTCATGTGTTCATCATTGCGCCCCATTTATTTTTTATTCACCGATATTCGCTTATTGATTGGTTAGTTATCTATTTCTAGATTTTGACACCTTAAATGTCCATGGGTTTAAGACAATTAAAAAAAAAAAACTATACGAGCCGGATAGCCTCCTATAACTTTTTATTTTTTTTTAATGGCCCCATTACCCCCTATACAAGTAGAAATCTATTGTATGGTTTGTTTTTGAAATTTTTATTTTTTAAAAAATATAAAACCCCATACGAGTAGGGTAACGTCGTATAGGTATATGAGTGTGGAAGCCTCCTATGAGTGCTCTACATTTTATATTATTTAAAATAAAATAAAATTGGGAACCACGCGATTTTTCTAAAACTGTATAAAACATTTTCTCTATTTGTTTTAACACCCTCAAGAATTGACGAATTTGTGGGTCAATATTAACTTTTAATAATTATATTTTTATTAACGGGTCATGAAAGAAAAGCTTTCATCAAGTTTTCGACATCATAACAGGTACTTCAACTAAAGAAACAATCCCACCCACAAACCAACCATTCAAACTGTAGATCCAAAGGAGAAGTAGTCTCATTTTATGATTAATGATGCTCCAGTCCATGTCCTTCAAGTGGGGTGACAGGATCCCAGTGAAGTGACATGACCACCCACTGCCCAAGAGTGGGATACACGGTTCAGTCGTAGACATAAATGAGTAAGATCTTCTCTAATAATGATTATATTTATTAATAATCTTAAAAGAAGCAATGAACCAAACCAAATACCTTTCTCTCTTATCAGCTCATATAATTAAAGGAAACCAAACACCTAAACGGAAAGGTCTATCTGCCTGTCCGATCACTTCATATAATAAGTTGTAAACTTTTCTGTACTAGTTTCATTGCAACACTCCACAAAATAAATTCAAAATTAAATAAATAAATAATAAAGGTGAAAATCATAGTTAGACAAGCTTTTCCTCTTATACTCATTCATTTTTGTAAGACCCCAAGGTTAACGGTAAGCCCTATTAAATTCTAATTTTTTTAGCCCAATCAAAGCAACATTCGAAGTTCGAAGAAACTTTTGTATTAAAATTTTCAACTGTTTCACATCTAGTACTTTTTTTCTTCTTATTTTAGCTGTTGAAATAGATTGTCAAATGGCTTGAGTTTGATAGAAAAATACGGGCCACATGTTTTACTCCATGTCTGGACATATAATTAGTTTTATTTAATTATTTATTTTATTTTTATAAATTATCTACTTTTACCTAATCTTTTTGTTGTTCACATTTTAAATCATTACAACATCAGTAGCCAACTTTGCAAAATTTACCCACAAATTTATAAATTTGGGTATAATTTTTTTAAGTGACCATCACAACCGATACAATAAAAAAATATATATATATATAATATACGAGTCGTATGAAATAAAAGAAAAAAGAAAAACATATAGTCTTAGAAAAACCGATTGAGTCATGTAAGATTAAAAAAAATATGGTTCAATGTCAACTTCCCACAATAAACTGCCAAAATAAGAAAAAGAAAAATATTGTATATAAGGATGGAGGGAGAGAGAGAGGGAGAGAGAGAGAGAGATAAATATCACGTGTGGGTGTACCTGCGGTACAAATCTTTGATTGTTGTGTTGCAGCCGTGCTGCATAAGACTCCTGCCGCTCTATGCGGAAAAGAAGGAATTTCATATGGAACAGTTGTACTACAACAGAGAGAGAAAAAGTGTTCAGTATCTATGGGTTTAAGACAATAATATAAAAAAAAAAATACAAACAAACTACACGAGTTGGATAGCCTAGTCGAGCTTTTTTTGTTTTTTAATGGCCCCATTACCTCCTATACAAGTAGAACTCTATTGTATGATTTGTTTTTGAAATATACATATTTTTTTTAAATATATAAAGCCCCATACAAGCAGGATAACTTCGTATAGGTATAAAAGGGTGGAAGCCACCTATCAGTGCTCTACATTTTATTTTATTTAAAAAAAGAGAAAATTTGGGAACCACGCGGTTTTTTCTAAAATTGTATAAATCATTTTCTCTATTTGTTTTAACACCACCAATAAGTGAAAAATTTGTGGGTCAATATTAACATTTTAATAATTATATTTTTATTAACAGATGAACGAAAGGAAAGCTTTCGTCAATATTTCGACATCATAACAAGTACGTCAACTAAAGAAACAATCTCACCCATAAACCAACAATTTAAACTATAGATCCAAAGATGAAGTTGTAATACCCCGTATTTTAATTTGTTTTAAATTGAATTATATTAGCTTATTTATACTCATGTGAGTGATCGTTAGGTGATTCGGGTGGTTCGAATGGATTTTGGTTGGCAAATAAGAAGTTTTGTTCTTTCGCGATATGTTGTTTCTAGCTATCTTTGGGCTATCGTAATTTCTTTTCTATTTGTTGGAATGAGATTCCGTCGGCGAGTGCATCTAGTATTTGTATCATTCTATAACTTTCGTGTTTTGGCCGAAGTCCAATTCACACTCCTCGTTGACTAAAACAGGGCCCGAAGTTGGCCTATCGCTAAATTCTGGTCTTTCGGTAGCGCTTTGGCAGAGCGCTGTCTTCGGTGAATTTCTGGGAACGGTTGATCCATAATTTGGAAAAACTTCCAACTAGGAAGTTGTATATCTTTGAAATACCTTTTCGTGGACATAAAGAACACCTCAATCGGAGTTCCGAGTAAAAAGTTATGGCCAAATTACGAACAGTGCATCAGAGCACCAAAATTACACGCGGACCGGTATTGGGGTGACCAGACTGATGCGCGGACCGGTATGGCCTTTTTCAATACCGGTCCGGCAGCGGGCCAATGTCGGTTTTGGTCATTTTTAAGCGTTCTTTTGACCCCTTTTGCCCCAAACTTCGACCAAAACATACCCACTAGCCTCTAGAGAGTTCTAGAGAGAGGGAGAGGAGTCCCTAAGCAATTTTTATCTATTTTCCACTCATGATCCAATATTAAAGCTCCAAATCACTTGAATTTCTTCTCCCTTGCTACTATTCATCGTCTTCTTCGTGCAGATCGCTTGGGGGAGAGCCGCAATCATCATCCTTTCTTCTTCTTATTCGCTCATAAGTCGAGGTAGGGGTTTATATGTTCTCAAACCTCAATTATATAGTTTAAATGTTTGTTAAACCCGATAATATGATTTTTCCTTATCAAGAAATGGATGCTTATATACATATACATGATATATGAAGCATATGTTCATTGCTATTGATTATGAATCAATGATTGACACATGTATGTTATTAATAAAAATCGTATTAGTTAATATTCATGGATTATGCATGATTGAGCTATGAATTTCATAAAGTGAGGCGAGATATGCTATATAAACTCGATTATCGCGTAGTATTTGATATCTACGGGATGTCCCTCGGGTGTATATGTGTTAAGTTGACATGATTGAACTAATAAATTATTTTGGTATATACCAAGGGACAAGTATGATGATTGATGAGGTTTATATGGCATATATTGTTTCTAGCCTGTATTTAGAGCATGTTGTGCATGTTTGCTTCATTATTGTGTCAACCCGGCATCTTGATGATCTCGTGGCAAGTGCGGAGCCTCCCATGGCATGTGGCATGGAAAATTGTCTCTTGGGAGAATTATATCTCTTCTCTATGATGTGGATGGCATTCTATGCTCTTGAGGCATTCTTGAACATGTGATTATCCATCTTCGGGAGTTTTTCATTGTATGGGGATATGTTCTTGGCTGTGTTATATGGTGGGATGTTGCCCACGTTTATCAGTATCTATGTTTGGGCCTTCCGTCGGTGAAGGGGAATAATTGTGGTTAGTGCTTGCCGGTATGGAAAATAGGCAGGGCCTGGTGCCCTTGGGTTGAAAAGCCCTAAACCTCCGGGGGGTCAGCAAGTCGTCGGCTATCTAGGGCCAGCGGTGAGCAGTCCGGAAACCTAGACAACGGCAAGGCACTAATATTTTGGTTGTCATGAAAGTAAGCTGTTGATGTGATGTGGTGGGCTATGGTCCAACTTGTTATTATCTGTTGATATTGACCCGAGACGGAGAGGCCATGTTATGATCTTGATCTTATGTCTTTTGAGGGCGGTCAGGCCCATGTTATGACTGTTCATGGATTGATTTTCTGGCGGGGCGGTCAGGCCCACGGTTACTGTGACTGTTATGATTCAGCCCAGTTATAATTCCTGATAAGGACCGGTTAGGGTCTTGGGCAAGCAGACTTATATCATTTGCTATATCGGCTCCCTCATATTCTGGTGATTCGACGTAACGGTTGACACAAAGGAGGTAACCTGCATTAGCATGAGCATGCATGGTTTATGAAACTATGATAAGTTACAAATTATGTTTGACTTGTATTATGAAAAGGTTTACTCTGTTTAAAGTACCGAATTAAGAATTGTTTTCAAAGTTGTTCCATTTTTCTTCCCCCTACTGGGCGACAGGCTCACCCCGTTTTTCTAAAACTCTACAGGTATCCAGGAGTCCAAATAGGACAGGGACGCCACGGGATCGGGAACGAGTTAATGGCTTTGATACATATGTACTTTTGTCATGTATACATCCCCACGGGCAGTCTCGGCTAGCCCGAAATGATATACATTAGTTTGGACTTACTTGATTGGTTTTTGTGTAATGACTATATGCATGTATGCATGCTTATGTACAATATTATCATTTTCAGCATGATATTAAAGCTGTTGTTTGACGAGCATGATATTACTATCTGAATTTCTTTGTGCATTCACATATATACCCATTTTAGTTAATCTAAGATGGGTTAGTAGCACTCCAGGTCTTAATTACAGGTGTTGTCTTGTAAATTAAGGCGAGGGTGTTACAAATTGGTATCAGAGCATAGGTTGACGAGTACTTGGGCTTGATGGGGACGAAATTTATTGTGATTCTCGTTATTCATTCCGGTATATGCCGATAATTGCGATATGTGTAATCCTGAGGTCGTGTTTTGTATCCTACAGCTTGAATTTTGAGGATGATTTTGTATCCTACCGATCATCTAGAGCTTGTTGGCCCATATGATGTGGCAAGTTGTTTCTTTGTTGATTATAGTTAGTGTGGTTATCGATGATTGTGTCTGGTGGTTAGACCTATTTGGAGTATGGATGTTAAGCTTTTGCATTTTGGCTTTGTGGATTTGGTACCACATAATGCGAGTGTATCGCATGAGAAATTCTAATGTGTTTTTCTATGTTCCCCGTGAAAAAGGTAGAATCCTTATCTTGATGATAAGTTAACATGTTCTAGCTCCGTCACACTGTCCGCTCATTGTTTCTCAAGATTGTTCTGTTTGTGTTATTTTTGGATTGGATTTCTACCTCGTGTGATTTTGGTTAGTCTCCTGAGAAGAGGAGACCAGATTCAATTTGGGATAAAGGTCTAGTTTTCTTCGTCGATAGAAACTTTTGAAGTAACCTGACAGGTGGCACAGGAATTGGTCAAAATGATTAGTCCTCCTAGAGTACGACGAGGTAAGGATCATATTAGTCATGATTGAAGGGAGTATTCATTCTTGTGGTTTATGGGAAAAGAAGGTTCTTCTGCATAATATAGATCAATATCTATAAGGGACTGGTAAAGAGTCGCATACTTCATTTAGCTTTCAGGAATTAAGAAGTTCATTTCCTTCTTAATTGTCTACTAAATCACTTGAGGTAAGGTGTTCAGTATGTGGGAGAATAGTACGTTCACAATATAGTTGCTTCTTCTTATGGTGGATATATAGATTCGGCAGATAAATTTCGCAGGAAAATTTTATATAATGGTTTGTATTTCATAAGTATATATATATATTGTACCTTATATGATACGGTGATTGGCTATATCTTGGAAAAATCTCATGATAGAAAGATAAGGAAGTTTGTGATGTTTGCAATAACCTCAACTGTACTTTTTTACACATGGCTTGAGATTTTTGGATAAAATCCAGTATGTGAATAGATGATGGTCATATTTTGTGATAGTGTGAAACTATTAATGTGGATCAAGTGTGATCAATTGTGAAAACTATTTTGATGTGACGTTTTGGAGAATTCTTAGATAAGAATCGTGTAGTATATACACTTTTGTATTTTGGGTTGTTTTGGATTTCCAATTATGGGTTATGGAACTTGCTGTGGGTATAAAGTACTATCCTTTATAGATGATCTTGATTTAGTTGCTGTGGATATTTTGAGTTTTTGGACATAGGGAAATAGGATACATAGACTACTTGCAATTCTTGATCTGATACATGATCTTGTACGAGATTTTTGTATGGAAGTCGATTTTGTGGAGAGACTATTGAATTGAATCGGATACTTAACTAACGTTAAGGAATTTCATAGTAACCGAAAATAATCTTGTATTGTGGTATAAAATAGTTACGATTTTTCTTCTTTATGGTGTAATATTTTTTGTTCAAGTAATCAATGATATGATTCGGAATATGATTTATGGTGACTGTGAACACCCCAATCCACGACTCTCGTGTGAACCTAACAAGCATTCCGCATCAAGTCTTGAGTCATCACGCATACAGGAGACCGTTAGGAAAAACCCTGATTTTCGAGCGCGTTAGAAATCTACCACAACCTTGTTGCCACTTCGCTTACTAGGACGGGGATCGACCTGTTAGAAAAATTGAGTTTTTTGGTAGCCAGTCGCACGCCCCCAACCGCACGGTTGGCTCCCAACCGTACGGTTAACTCCTAGCCGCAGCCCTCAACCGCACGCTTCAACCTGTTCGCTCCCAACCGTACGGTTGGCACGTACCCTAGCCGTACGGTTGGCTCCTAGCCGCACGCACCAACCGTACGCCCCAGCCGCACGCCCTGCGGCTACCCCCAACCGCACGCCCTAGCCGCACCCCCTGCGGCTACCCCCTGCGGTTGGCCTCTTTTGGAGCATTTTTGGCAGATTTTTCCCTATAAATAGGACCCTTGGGGTCTCATTTGAGGGGATTAACACTCAATAGTGTTTTTAGTAAGTAGAAACTCTGTCAAAATTATCAGAGAGTCATTTTAGAGAAATTCTGAGAGGGAAAGTTTTAAAGAAAGAATTTCTAGAGAGAGAAAGTCTAGAGAGAGAAAGCTTTAGAGAGAGAAAGTTCTGGAGAGAGAAGGAGGCAAGGCAACAAGGCAAGGTTCTTATTTCTTCAGGCGCGTTAGGTACGTCATTCTGCCACTCTACTAATTTCAATACCGCATTTAAATTCATTTTTAATACAGAAGTTAGATAACTTGCAAAGAAGTTCACTACTTTCAAAATTAGTCCATTCTAAGTTTTTCAAGAAAACTAAAATCCTTTTTGACACGTTTTCAAAACAAGTAAAATTACAAAAACAGTTTCCAAAAGAAAGGAACTACGAGACTCTGATTTCATTCTACAAATGAATACGTAGGCGCTCGCAAAGCTCGAGTCTGATTTCAAAATACTGTTTTAAATTGAATTTATTCGGAAAGGACTATTCTGAAAACTATTTAAAACTACTTGCAAGATGTCTAAAATAGGAATTAAATACATGATCCATTAAGAGACCGAAAGGGCGAATTGGGTGCCTAACACCTTCCCAATTCGTAACGTAGTTCCCGAACCCTAGCAAAGTAATTTTTAAATGAATCTCTGGTTTCAAACGTATGAAAGATAATTCACTTTCGAATTGTCCTTCGTACAATCTTTTGTTTGTTTTCCTGTAAAACAAACTGGCGACTCTACAAAACACGTTTTTCAAAGAAAACTGAGAACGAGGACTTTCTTCCCGGGTCGTGGGTCCGGATTCTCACAGTGACGTAAACATTTAAAAATTGTTCGATCTATACTTAGGAATGTGAATATCGTTGGGTCATGAGATCTATGAGATGTGAAAAGGTGTGAAATAAATTGGGATCTAATGAGCGTATACTTATGGTTTCTCTACATTTGGGATTATGGTTCTTTACACTCATTTACATTTGAGTAACCTAAGTTTATCCCTATAAGATATGTGTGTTATAAGTATGAGATAAGCATAGTGGTTTGAATTGAGGGTATCTCAACTTCTTTATGAGAATGTTGGCGTATATGATTTCTTCTTCAATTGCTATAAGACTTTTATTTGGAAGGGGATCGTGTATAGAAGTTTACAAGTTACAATTGTGGATTATTTATAGTTTACCCATTGGAGGCAAGGGAGTTGAATCAAGCTTATTGTTATGGAATGAATCTCAATTACTCTTTGTTTTTATGGTAACCCTCGTCTTAAAAATTTCTTGCATAATATAAGATGGTGACATTATATATTCTTGGGCATATTGGAAACATAGATGGGAGCACAGAAATGTTTTCTAACTCTTTATGGTTTATTCAGTTCTTAAATTTAGACTTGGGATATCTATATTTGAGTTTTCTTCTATCTTGTTTTCTTATGTGGTAATTCCTGTAATGAGAATACGATATAGTTCATTTCTGAGTGGTTAACAACTTGTGAATTTACTTATCTTGCTGACAAGTTAAATTCTTTGTAAGTACTTGGCTAGAGGAATCGAAGGAATTATTTCCTAGAAGTCTGAGTTTGGCATATGTTACGTATATCTTTGTTAAATTTGAAAAAGTCCTCCGAGTCATCTTAAGACATTAAGTTTGGATTCTATGAGTTTCTCACATGTTATGCGGTAACGGTGCTCGTGTAATTTTTCTAAATATGTATCATGGAGAGATATGACTTGGTATGTTAGGTACCAATGGATAGACGATGTATATCTCGTATAAGTAAACACCATTGATATCTATACCAATCGTGAATTAATGATAATTTTATATAGACTTATGGAGGGTCTAGAAGAATGTCTGTAATTGGATAAGTTTTACTGTATGTGTATCCATTGGATGGGATTGTTATACTATGGGAATTATGGTTTTATTCTTTGATGTTGACCCGTTAAGGGATTTGACAATTGGGTATACTGTGGAAACTTTTGGGTGAATATCAACTTATTTGGGATTTGTAATGGCTTAATATAAGGACAAAACGGATGAAATTAATTGTGGGTCATTATTACTAGTATTGAGTTCTAGAGCACTCATTGTTGTCCTTGTTCTTGTATCTTTACTGTTGTTGCTTATTTGTTGGCTACGTGATATTTGTGTTGGCCTTGTTTGTTGTATATGAGTTGGCTAAGTGCCAATGAGGATTGATTGGTGCATGATTAAGTACACCAACCGGAATTTGCCAACAGTCCAACAGGCCCTTTCGGGATGTCCAATGTGAGGACATGGGTGAGGTGAGGCGGGAATGGGTAGTGGTGATACTTAGCATGTGACCAAAAGAGATATGAGCATCGAAAATCGAGATTTATGAGTTTCATTGAGGAACGACGTTGAAAATTTCGAGGACGAAATTTTTATTAGTGGGGGAGATTGTAATACCCCGTATTTTAATTTGTTTTAAATTGAATTATATTAGCTTATTTATACTCATGTGAGTGATCGTTAGGTGATTCGGGTGGTTCGAATGGATTTTGGTTGGCAAATAAGAAGTTTTGTTCTTTCGCGATATGTTGTTTCTAGCTATCTTTGGGCTATCGTAATTTCTTTTCTATTTGTTGGAATGAGATTCCGTCAGCGAGTGCATCTAGTATTTGTATCATTCTATAACTTTCGTGTTTTGGCCGAAGTCCAATTCACACTCCTCGTTGACTAAAACAGGGCCCGAAGTTGGCCTATCGCTAAATTCTGGTCTTTCGGTAGCGCTTTGGCAGAGTGCTGTCTTCGGTGAATTTCTGGGAACGATTGATCCATAATTTGGGAAAACTTCCAACTAGGAAGTTGTAGATCTTTGAAATACCTTTCCGTGGACATAAAGAACACCTCAATCGGAGTTCCGAGTAAAAAGTTATGGCCAAATTACGAACAGTGCATCAAAGCACCAAAATTACACGCGGACCGGTATTGGGGTGACCAGACTGATGCGCGGACCGGTATGGGCTTTTTGAATACCGGTCCGGCAGCGGGCCAATGTCGGTTTTGGTCATTTTTAAGCGTTCTTTTGACCCCTTTTGCCCCAAACTTCGACCAACGCATACCCACTAGCCTCTAGAGAGTTCTAGAGAGAGGGAGAGGAGTCCCTAAGCAATTTTTTTCTATTTTTCACTCATGATCCAATATTAAAGCTCCAAATCACTTGAATTTCTTCTCCCTTGCTACTATTCATTGTCTTCTTCGTGCAGATCGCTTGGGGGAGAGCCGCAATCATCATCCTTTCTTCTTCTTATTCGCTCATAAGTCGAGGTAGGGGTTTATATGTTCTCAAACCTCAATTATATAGTTTAAATGTTTGTTAAACCCAATAATATGATTTTTCCTTATCAAGAAATGGATGCTTATATACATATACATGATATATGAAGCATATGTTCATTGCTGTTGATTATGAATCAATGATTGACACATGTATGTTATTGATAAAAATCGTATTAGTTAATATTCATGGATTATGCATGATTGAGCTATGAATTTCATAAAGTGAGGCGAGATATGCTATATAAACTCGATTATCGCGTAGTATTTGATATCTACGGGATGTCCCTCGGGTGTATATGTGTTAAGTTGACATGATTGAACTAATAAATTATTTTGGTATATACCAAGGGACAAGTATGATGATTGATGAGGTTTATATGGCATATATTGTTTCTAGCCTGTATTTAGAGCATGTTGTGCATGTTTGCATCATTATTGTGTCAACCCGGCATTTTGATGATCTCGTGGCAAGTGCGGAGCCTCCCCATGGCATGTGGCATGGAAAATTGTCTCTTGGGAGAATTATATCTCTTCTCTATGATGTGGATGGCATTCTATGCTCTTGAGGCATTCTTGAACATGTGATTATCCATCTTCGGGAGTTTTTTATTGTATGGGGATATGTTCTTGGCTGTGTTATATGGTGGGATGTTGCCCACGTTTATCAGTATCTATGTTTGGGCCTTCCGTCGGTGAAGGGGAATAATTGTGGTTAGTGCTTGCCGGTATGGAAAATGGGCAGGGCCTGGTGCCCTTGGGTTGAAAAGCCCTAAACCTCCGGGGGGTCAGCAAGTCGTCGGCTGTCTAGGGCCAGCGGTGAGTAGTCCGGAAACCTAGACAATGGCAAGGCACTAATATTTTGGTTGTCATGAAAGTAAGCTGTTGATGTGATGTGGTGGGTTATGGTCCAACTTGTTATTATCTGTTGATATTGACCCGAGACAGAGAGGCCATGTTATGATCTTGATCTTATGTCTTTTGAGGGCGGTCAGGCCCACGGTTACTGTGACTGTTATGATTCAGCCCAGTTACAATTCCTGATAAGGACCGGTTAGGGTCTTGGGCAAGCAGACTTATATCATTTGCTATATCGGCTCCCTCATATTCTGGTGATTCGACGTAACGGTTGACACAAAGGAGGTAACCTGCATTAGCATGAGCATGCATGGTTTATGAAACTATGATAAGTTACAAATTATGTTTGACTTGTATTATGAAAAGGTTTACTCTGTTTAAAGTACCGAATTAAGAATTGTTTTCAAAGTTGTTCCATTTTTCTTCCCCCTACTGGGCGAAAGGCTCACCCCGTTTTTCTAAAACTCTACAGGTATCCAGGAGTCCAAATAGGACAGGACGCCACGGGATCGGGAACGAGTTAGTGGCTTTGATACATATGTACTTTTGTCATGTATACATCCCCACGGGCAGTCTCGGCTAGCCCGAAATGATATACATTAGTTTGGACTTACTTGATTGGTTTTTGTGTAATGACTATATGCATGTATGCATGTTTATGTACAATATTATCATTTTCAGCATGATATTAAAGCTGTTGTTTGACGAGCATGATATTGCTATCTGAATTTCTTTGTGCATTCACATATATACCCATTTTAGTTAATCTAAGATGGGTTAGTAGCACTCCAGGTCTTAATTACAGGTGTTGTCTTGTAAATTAAGGCGGGGGTGTTACAGAAGTAGTCTCATTTTCTTGTTAATGATCCTCCAGTCCTTGTCCTTCAAGTGGGGTGACAGGTTCCCAGTGAACTGACATGACGACCCACTGCCCAAGAGTGAGATACACGGTTCTCTCATAGAAGTAAATGAGTAAGAGCTTCTCTAATAATGATAATATTTATTAATAATCTTAAAAGAAGCAATGAGACAAACCAAATACTTTTCTCTTTCATCAGCTCATATAATTAAACCAAACCAAACACCCAAATGGAAAAGTTTATCTGACCGTCCGGTCACTTAATATAATAAGTTGTAAATTTTTATGTACTAGCTTCGATCATTGCAACACTCCACAAAATAAATTCAAAAATAAATAAATAAATAAAGGTGAAAATCTTAGTCAGACAAGCTATTCCTCATGTACTCCTTCATTTTTGTAAAACCCTAAGGTTAATGGTAAGTCATAAAATATTTTAATTGTTTTAGCCCAATCAAAGCAATATTCAAAGTTCCAAGAAACTTTTTTATTAAAATTTTCAACTGTTTCACATATAGTACTTTTTTTTCTTCTTTCTTTGGCTGTTGAAATAGATTGTTAAATGGCTTGAGTTTGATAGAAAAACATGGGCCACATGTTTTCCTCCATGTCTGGACATATAATTAGTTTTATTTTATTTTTGTAAATTATCTACTTTTGCCCAATCTTTATGTTGTTCACATTTTAACCCATTAGAACATTAGTAGCCAACTTTGCAAAATTTACCCACAAATTTATAAATTTGTGTATAAATTTTATAAGTGAACACCACACCGGATACAAAAAAATATATATAAATATATGTAATATACAAGTCGTATGAAAAAAAACATATAGTAATAGAAAAACCGATTGACTCATGTAAGATTAAAAAAAATATGGTTCAATGTCAACTTCCCACAATAAACTGCCAAAATCAGAAAAAGAAAAATATTGTATATAACGAGGGAGGGAGAGAGAGAGAGAGATAAAATGGGCTCTTTCCACACAACTTCAAAAGGACACACAAAACCATGACAACACATACCATTCTCTCTCTCTCTCTCTCTCTCTCTCTCTCTCTCTCTCTCCTTTTAAAATCGAGGCTTATTTAGATAGATAAATATCACGTGTTGGTGTACTTGCAGTACAAATCTTTGATGGTACGTTGTGATGCTGCCCTACTGCATAAGACTCTTGCCGCTCTATGAGGAAAAGCAAGAATTTCAGACGGGTCAGTTGTACTACTGCAGAGAGAGAAAAAGTATGCAGAGTCTCAGGGTTTAAGACAATTAAAAAAAACAAAAGCTATACGAGTTGGATAGGCTCGTATAGCTTTTTATTTTATTTTGTTTTAAATTTTTTTTAACGGCCCCATTACCCCCTATACGAGTAGGACTCTATTGTATGGTTTGTTTTTGAATTTTTTTTTTAAATATTAAGCCTCATACGATTAGGATAACTTCGTATAGGTTTATGTGGGTGGAAACCTCCTATCAGTGCTCTATATATTATTTTATTTAAAAACAAAATTTGGGAAGCACGCGGAATTTGGGAAGCACGATTGTAATGTCCCGGTTCATGACAATGAAAGCACTTTCTTTCCTCATTATCAATTTTTTGTTGAATTGATCTAACTTTGAAGTTCTTTGAGGACGAGGAATTGTCGTTGACCTTCTCTTGAGAGTACTTCTTATTTGCTAGGAATTTTTTAAACTTCCTAGAGAGAAGTGCTATGTCTTCATCTTCTCCCATTGACTCAATGCCATCTTCATGTTGGTTTACTTCGAGGGCTAGATTCTTTTTTGGTTTTGCATTTACTTCATCTTCTCTTTCCAATTCTTTCTCGTGCGTTTTGCGAGAGCACCCAAGAGTTCATCCATGCTAAGAGTCTTAAGATTCTTAGTCTCTTGAATTGGTATCACTTTTGATCGCCACTTCTTAGAAAGAACCCTAAGAATTTTTCTTATCTCATAAAAAAAATTCATTCATTAAGTCCTTGAATTGAAGAATCTAATCTTATTAACCAAAAGAAATTGACTTGACCCCATTGCTAATGGTGACTTGCTTCTTTTCTTTTTATCATTTCACAGTAACCGCCCCCAACTTCTTTTTCGTTTTCTCTGTTTTTTTGTTGTTTATGATCTCCAAAAACAAAATTTAACATTATCAAAAATATTTAATGAGATAAAATATAAATAAATTATTTCCAAAACTATCTTTTATTTTGGCCCGCTAATTCATATAAATTTGATTTAAATTTTAGATATTATAAAAGCAAAATTATATTTCTAAAACTACGAGTCATTCATTATTTGTTTCTTCTTAAAATTGATGTCACATTTGATCACATATCTAACTTTTCTTAACATGACAAGAAGTTATGTTATGGTTTCTTTATACCGTAACAAAACATAGGCATAGTATATATACAATTATTTTAAATAAGAAGTTATGCTATGTTTTCTCATGTACGCATTGTCTTAAATTTGGTTTGCAAATAGAACCTTCTTGCAACCTCTACACACGTATGCAATAAAATATAGTCATAATATATAATTATTTTAAGTGTGTATGAAACGTAAAGAAGTGATTTTTTAGACACGCTTACAAATTATATGCATATTTACACGCAATAAAACATAGTCATAGTGTACAATTATTTTAAGCGTGTATGAAATGCAGAGAAGCAATTTTTAAGACGCTCTTGATAATTTATGTGCAATCAATTGTTTTCATAAAAATAAGCCAGCTATGCATTTATTTTTTTGGTTAATTATTCTCTTCAAAATAGATGTATAAGAGTTTTATACTTATAAGTATCAAGCATCATGTGTGGTATGCGTACTTAACTCAAACCGAATTTAAATGTTCAGTTTTTAAATTTTCCAAACTCGAACCCAAACCAAAATTTTAAATTAGGTTTTTATAAATAACATAAATTGTAAGGCAATACCTATTTTGGTCAAAAAAATAATCTCACTTGCTCCTACTTATTTGGGATGAAAAAAATATTAACTCTTACGTTTATAATATAGTTATAATATTTATAATATTTTAAAGCGCTCGTAAATTTTAGGAATATAAAATTTTAAATAATGATGTAATATTATTTTCGAGTCATATATGCAATGGTTCGATTTTATTCAGTTGTTCGATTTTTGAATTCACTACAACACTCTCCTCTGTCTGTCTCTCTATCTCTTTATATATATATATGCAATTCACAAATTAACTTCCAAAAGTTGGTATATTGAAATTTTAAGTCATTTAGTCCTCTAGTGCTTTGAAATATATTAGAAATATAAAGAATATTAATATAAATTAGTTTAGATTTGTAAATTTTGATTTTTTGGTTTATATTAGATGTTGTATATGCCAACTTTTATATGTTTCGACTAAATTTTTTTAAAAAAAAAAAAAAATTAAACCTCATTTATTATTATAATATTATATTTTTACGGCAGTTAAAATTCAATACGAAAATCTGCCTATTAATCATTTAATCTCATAACTAAACTAAGTGCGATAGCTATTGGATCAAGTCAGAGTCACAAAATAGCTTCTTTTTTTTTTAACCAAATAGCACGTTTTCCTCGAAATTTATACTGTTACTAAAGTTTACTTGCGTCAAAGTCGTACCGTAAAGGGAAGACCGACATTGTCATATTTTCTGCGTAGCATGATTAAAGTAAGAACAGTAGGCTTCTCAAAAAAAAAAAAAAAAGGGAAGAAAAGTGTAAAAAAGAAAGACAGACCGGTGTGCTGTCATTCACTTATGCTGAAATTGCTGTCATTCACTTGTGGCCTAAGTTTGTTAATAGTAAAATAAGGTTATTTTGTTCTTAACCTAAATAACACGTCCCCGCAAGATGCACCAAGTTTCGACCGACACTACTATTTGCATCACCAGTGGTATGCATACTTAACTCAGTGAGGACTTAACAATTTTTTTACTTACAAGTAGTAACACTAAAAAATAATATATATTAAACATCTATCATATAAAGACATGTAAAAAAAATAAACACATCACAAAAATTCTTTTTTGGTGCTTCATATCTTGAAAAGATTAATTTTTTTTGCTTGACAAATTTACGCATTCTCATATATTATTTTCATATATTTTCCTTAGGTGATTTGAGAGATTTTTGTTGTTTATAATTACAAGAAATTGACCTAAACCTTTCTTCTATTTAGTCAAAACTAAGTAGGTGAGAGAAGATAATATATATTTCTGAAATATAATATAAGTCTATGCGTTCTTCTACTATAAAAATAGATATTTAATTGTTTCTTCAAATGTTAAATTAATTAACCAATGGATATAAGTTTATATGAGGGGCAAGCTTTATGCATTTTTATATATTAGTTTCATACATTTTTCTTACGTGATTTGGGAGTTTTTTGTTGTTTATAATTAAAAGAAATAGACCTAAAATCTCATTCTATTTTGTTAAAAATAAGTAGGATGAAAAAATATAAAATATACTTCAAAATATAATATGGATCCATGTGTTTTTATACTTTAAAAATAGACATTTAATTATTTCTTCAAATGTTAAATTAATCACCGGATAAAATGTTAAAATGAAGTGGTGTTGCATATAGATTTGATTCGATTTTTTTTTTCGGTTCAATTTTTAACCGACCAATCTAAATCAATTCAGTTCAATAGTCACTTTTTAAGTTGGCCATAATACCCCTGAATAAATGTGTCTCCGCAAGATCTACGAAGTTTCCCACTCACTAGAACAGCACTATAAATGAGGACAGTAAATAGTGGGCCAAGTATAATAGTTGTAAAATAGGAATTTTTTTTACCCCAAATAACCGCGTTCCGCACATGTTCCACGAAGTTTCGTCAGTGACTAGAATTGTTCTATATAAAGGAAGGGAATAGTAATAGAGGAGGAGTTGTTCATGTTTTCTAGCCAGCGAGAGATTAAGATCTAGCAAGACTAGTAGTAGATCTGTTAGAGGGAGTTCCATCTATTCCCATTTATATATATTTTCTTTTTCTACTGACTCACTGAAGCTTATTCTTTAAAATTAAGCAAAAGTATGGTAGAAATTGAAGAGGTTTCGGAAGTTGAAGCTGCTGCTGCTTCTTCTTCCTCTTCGGCAGGAGATCATCATATTCATAGGTGCAAGTACGATGTATTCTTAAGCTTTCGAGGGGAAGACATTAGGAAGACTTTCCTTGATCATCTCTACTCTGCTCTTGTAAGGAGTGGCATCTACACATTCAAGGACGATGAGAGGCTCAAAACAGGGGAATCAATCTCACCCGCCCTCCTCAAAGCCATCGAGGAATCGAGCTTTGCCGTCGTCGTTTTCTCCAAAAACTACGCTTATTCACGGTGGTGTTTAGACGAGCTTGTGAAGATCATGGAATGCAGTGGTAAATCACCAAAGGGACAAACAGTTATCCCAATCTTTTACAACGTCAAGCCTTCGGATGTACGGCATCAGGAAGGGCATTTCGGAAGAATGTTTCGCAAACACAACTCCGACAAGGTCCAAATCTGGAGAACAGCTCTTACAGACGCAGCAAACTTGTCTGGATTGGAATTGAAAAAAACTGCAGATGGGTGAGCTAATCCTACTCCTATAAGTTCATAATTCATTACTTCAATTATAAATATATAGCGTATTATTTATTTATTTAACGTTTGATTGCACTTAAGTTTAAAATGGTGGTCCATCCAGAAGAGGTTTAAATCTGTGTGGTGGGTAAAAATGTCAGATCTGAACACTTAACATAAACGGTGATTGTTACAATCCTCAGATTCTCCTCAGAAAAAGCTCGCGAAGATCATCTCGATCTATTCGTGCAATTACAAATTTAGGGGTGTCAAATGCAGCCATAAAAAACAGATGAAGGAACACTATTTATGTAGCACAAAGTTTATGAGAGTTGGCCCAGCTCCTGACTAGAAATTATGGATTTTAGAAATTACGTTATCAAAATAAACAATCTTCTTTCTACATGTGAATAATGTGCACCATAGACGAGGAAAGCCTCTTCTCATTTTAATTACACTATTATTTAGAAGTAGCTCAAACCACCGGAACTAACCTAGTGGCTAGAACTCACTCCCGACTAGTGGGGTGTCTCGAGTTTGAGTCCTGCTCTGGCATGAATGTACTAAAAAACATAGCTCCACTATTCAAACATTTGATGTATTGTTTTCTTATTCTCTTTCTATTTATTGATAAATTAATCCATGTTGTGACTACTACGTTACAATAAATTTTGAACCAAAGAACAAAAACAAACAAACCATGTCATATATAATCGTTTCTTGTTTCTTTAATATAATTTTTTATTGACATTCTTTATAATTTTCAGGCATGAATCAAAATTTATCGACCGAATTGTCCAAGAGATTTGGAGTAAACTCTCATCTAAAATTAAAGTTGAAGATGAGGGTCTAGTTGGAATGAAGTCTCGTATAAACGAGGTGACTTTGTTGTTGGGTGAAAAGTCCGATGTTGTTCGCACTGTTGGCATATGGGGATTGAGTGGAATAGGCAAATCAACTTTAGCAAGGACCATTTATAGTCAGATTAATAATCAGTTTGAAGTTGCCTATTTTCTAGATGAAGTTGGAGAAGCGTCAAAGAAGGATGGTCTCAGAAGTTTACAGCAGCGCCTTCTTTCCAAAATCCTAGGGGTAAAGGATTTGCATATTGCAAATGATAGGGATGGAATTGCACTAATGAAGACAAGGTTGCGGTCTAGAAGGCTTCTTCTTGTTCTTGATGATGTTGATAGTTCAGAGCAATTAGAAGCGTTAGCTGGAAGTCATGAGTGGTTTGGTCTAGGGAGTAGAATTATAATAACAACTAGGGATAGAAAACTGCTTGCTTTGCGTAATGAGATCCAAATACATGAGGTGAGTGTATTAGATTATGTTGAAGCTACTAAGCTTTTCCGATGGAAGGCCTTTAATGATATGTGTCCTACAAAAGATTTTGAGGAGCTCTCAGTTCAAGTTATAGATTATTGTGATGGCCTTCCATTAGCTCTTAAAGTCTTGGGTTCTGCACTACACGGTGAAGACTTCGATTTTTGGAAAGATTCATTGCGAAAACTTAGGGAAGTAGGCCCGCATGGAGATATTCTTAAAAAACTAAAACTAGGTTTTGATGGTTTAGACAAAAGCGAGCAAAATACCTTCCTAGATATTGCATGTTTCTTTGAAGGATGGCAGAAAGAATGTGTAACAAGAATACTTGACAGTTTCAATTTTTACCCGAATGTTTCCATACGTATTCTCGTTCAAAAATCATTGATACATTGTTCAAATGGTATGGTTTGTATGCATCAATTGATACGAGAAATGGGTCGGCATATTGGGAAGTATAGTAGGCTGTGGGATACAAGTGATGTTGAACATGTATTAACAAGAAGCACGGTGAGAAGTTCTTTAAACTATAATCTTCGACCCTTCATTTGAATTGCAATTAACAAGAAGAAAATATTACAATAAATGAATGTATTAGTAGTTATATGTACGTGTATATGTTTCTTTGGATACTAATTATATATATTGGATTTTGTTTATTTGTGGTTGTTAGGATACAGAAAACATTGAAGGCATATTGTTGCATCCACCCCTTGAACAAGAATACACTATTGAAATGGCCACTGAAGCCTTTAGAAAGATGGCCAAACTAAGATTACTGGAAATTCATAACACCTGCATTCCTAAAGGTCCTGATTATCTTCCGAATGAGCTACGGTGGATTGATTGGGACAAATATCCTTCAAGTTCTCTGCCAACAACGTTTGAAGCAGACGTTCTTGTTGGACTTCAACTACGTCGCAGTAGGCTTAAACAACTTTGGGAGGGAAGAACGGTAACATTTTCAATTATATATATATATATATTCCCTCCCTATCTCCATCTCAAATTAAATACGTGTTCATTTTGGGTTCGACACTTTTTAAGAATTATTTTTAATTTTTTTTTATTGTAGTAGAATTTGGTACATCAATTATGTCACACCATACGCTAAGCTAGTTTCTTGTGCACATGACAGACATGTATGATTAAAATATAAAGCAATTTGTGTTAGAAAAATTAAAAAAAGTATTAAACAATTCTCCGGGGTAACAAACTATGTTGTAAAGGCAGTTTGTTTCGGGGAAAAGAATAAAAGATAATAAGTTGAAAATTGGAAATGAAAAATATAACAATGCTTACGATAATAAGTTGAAAATTGGAAATTAGACTGAAGACAGTAAGTTGAGACTTATAACAATTTGAATTTTTAAAGATTCAACGAAAAGTAGATATAGATTTATATATTTTGTCTCCAGAAAGGGCTTCCTTTTTTTAACAAAATAACGAACTTCCTATTTTGAGAGGGTAAATGGTTGAGATTTAGATAAAATTTGGCAGTGTTCTAAAAATCGCGCCTAGGCGGCACATAGGCGGAAATCGGTCCTCTCCCGCCCGGCCTAGGGCTAGTCGTCTGTGTTTAGGCGCCGGAGTGATTAGGCGCCGATTTTGGTCTAGGCGCCGATTTTCCCGTTGGTTGTGGCTGAGACGTGGAAGACAGAACGAGATTGAGATAGAGAGAGACCGAGATAGATAGAGAGAGAGAGAGAGTAGCGTACCTGTGAAGTCGTCGAAGCCAGTGAGAAATCGTCGAGGGTGAGATAGGTTAGGGCTGAGAAGATTTCGGCGAGAGCTAGGGTTTTGTTTCGTTAGTCGCTGCGGAATGGGGGCTGGGTTTTACGGGGAAAGAGATGATATATATTTCATTTGGTTTGTTTTATTAAGTTTTACTATTATTATTTTCACCCTATATATTTTTTAGCTATTTGTAATTTCACCCCTATTTACTTTTTTTTTGTTAATTTTATTTATTTATGTTTTTAAAATTTGGACTTTTTTTAGAATGCATGTTTTATTGGTTGGATGTTGGACAATTAATATTAATTTGAAAGGTATATTATATTTTGTTAGTATTATGTTATTTAAAATAATATTTTTAATAAAAAATTGTTTGATCGATTAATGCCCAATTAATTCTCTAGGCGCTAGGCCCCCCCCTCACCGACCTAGGAGCGCCTAGCGATTTTTAGAACATTGAAATTTGGTGACGATGATCTCCATGAACTTTACCAAGTTTCATCAAAAAATTTAATTTTTGGCTATTTAAAATTTAGATTTTTAGATCACCCACTTCCCAGTTGATTTTTTTTATGAAATTTGGTCGAATTAATGTACTCATCATGGAGATTGACCTCACCAAATTTCATCCAAAAACTCAACCATGTACCTCCTTAAAAAGGGAAATTTGTTCTTTAGTTAAAAGAATAAAACTCTATAAATTATATATATATATATAAGTATATTGACTTTGTCATATTATAAACAAAATATTATATTTTAAAAGCCACAGTATGACTTTTTAAGTTTCGGGCAAAAGATTAATCATTAAATCTCCTTTCATACTACTAACCATTAATGTTTCATGTTTTAAAAGATTAAAAAATAAAACACTACTCTACTATCATTGGTGCTGGTTATCTTTTTTTGTACCTAATTTTTGAAAATTTTCGAGTCATTACACCCCACTCCTGCATGTGTGGTTCATAGAAGAAAGCAGTAAGAGTAGTATACAATATATTATGAGATTTGGTACATACTCTCTTTATTTATGATTTTTTGAAAGATAGAAGAGAGCTTTTAATTAATTTTATGCCGGAGGAGTATGAAAAAAGAAAATTGAAAAAAGTTACCTTAACATGCCTAGTACAAAATAAAAAATAATAATAAAAAAAGAATATGGTGATATAATTAGTACACGTTACAAGAGAAAAACAAATCCAATTTACTTGGTTTAGTTAATTCAGGTACGTACCTTGACTGAAAAAAATAATAGAAAACCTGTTAATTTTTTTACTCCCAACTATTTTTTCTTATGTTCATATATAACAGAAGAAGAAGAAGCTGAGAAATCTTAAATACGTCGACCTTAGTTATTCGCAAAACCTAGTCGGGATTTCACACTTGGGAGAGGCCTGTAATCTTGAGGAACTGATTCTTCAAGGGTGTACGAGTTTGTGCAAGGTTGACTTGTCTATTGGATTTTTTAAAGAGCTTGTTTGCTTAAATTTTGCTGGGTGCAAAAATCTTGTGATTCTTCGGAGTACCCTTTATACGCTGAAAAGTCTAAAATCACTCATTCTCTCGGGCTGCTCAAAATTTAAAAATTTACCAGAGGAGATGGGGAGCTTAGCATGTCTGGAGGAGCTTCTTTTAGATGGAACTGCTGTAACAGAGCTACCACCCTCCATTGGATATTTGAAAAATCTCAAGAACTTATCCTTGTGCAAGAGCTTATCTCAATCACCGACTTCAATTTTTCAATCATTGATTCGACTGAGCAAACGTCAAAAAACCACGGGGAGTTTGGTGTTGGCTCCAATTTGGGGTTTAACTTCGTTAACACAGCTAGATCTCACTGATTGCAATTTGTCGGATGGAGCGATCCCGGATGATCTTAGGTCATTGTTCTCTTTGAAAAGTTTGTATCTTGGAGGGAACAATTTTGAAAATCTGCCAAGCCTCAATCAACTTTCTCAACTTGAACACCTTCAGTTGAATCGTTGCAAACTGCTTCGAGAATTGCCAGAGCTTCCTTCTAGAATAGTGAGTTTGTCTGCAAATGACTGTGCATCATTGAGAGTCTACGCAGATCGATTGGCCATGTGCGAAATAGAATATGGTTGGTTCCAAAATTGCAGGAAATTGCTCGATTATGGAGAGAGTGAGATTGTAGCTAGTATGTTATTGCAGCAAAAGATTCAGGTTTTCTATTAACCTCTGTATAAACTAGTATATACATATTTTTGGTGCGAGTATATATGCAATATTTATATATGCATATAGTGTTTTTACTATTGAACGGCTTCACTGTATTATCTTGGTACCTGCAGGGAACCCCGAGGTGGAACTTTACTGGTAGCTTTCAAAACACCATACTTCCAGGAAGAGTTATTCCAGAGTGGTTCTGCAATCACACTTTCACGGGGCCTTTTGTTTCGCTGAAGCTTCCTCAAAATTGGTATTGCAATCCTAAATTCAAGGGATATAGCTTTTTTGTCATTTTGGAAGTGATAAATAAAGCCAAATCATGTAACTTCCCTGTTGGCGATGACAAAACACACCATCGACAGGATTTACGCTGGTCGGGCCTGCAACCTTACGGCCCGATTGGGACCGTCGGAGTGGAGTTATCATTCAGGGAGCCTGGTCATGACCACTCATTACAGAAAAAAGGAATTTACCTCAAGAATACAGACAACATTACTTGCTTGGAGCATACAATTGTGGGCTACCAATCTTTCGACATTTATCAAACATGCCAGAACTGCCGTTGGTATGAGCATGGTGGAATTGAGGTAGGTATTAGATCGATGAAACCAGACACAGTGGTGGTGAAAAAGTGGGGGGTACGTCTAGTATTCATATAGGTCTTATGTAATATATCTTATGTAGTATATAAGTTAATAATTTCCTAATACATAATGCTTTAAGCATTTCATGTGTCGTTGAGTACGCCTTTAAAATAAGAAACCATTGGTATTTATATGAAGAGTTTGTGTTACTGTAACTTTTGAGTAGAGTTGAATCTACTTATAACTTTTGAGTACATGCAAGTCTACCGGTAGATTCTTAAATTTTCCATTATTAAAAAATTAGTTAGCCGAACAAAAAATAAAATACTCTCCCAAAAGCTTAAGCTGTTTGGAGAAGGAACCGCAATGAATATCATGCTTAACACCCTCCCTCACGTGCAACCCCATACTTGCACGTGGAAAGCAGATAGATAGATTGATGGATGGATGTGTGCAACCCCATACTTGCACATAGAGAGTAGGTTTAATGGATGGGGGATGGAGGTGCCAAGGCTTAAACCTTGGACCTCCCAGAGAACCAACCTTTGATACCATGTTAGGAACCATCTCTCCCAAAAGCTTAAGCTGTTTGGAGAAGGAACTGTAATGAATATCATGCTTAACATAAAAAACAAAAGACCTTCCTGCCATCAGATTCACTGATACCATTGTTATTAGAATTTCATGAACTTGTTCGTGAAGAGCTTCCAGCAGGATTACCTCCCTTGCGAGATATTGAACATCAAATTGACCTCATTCCAGGGGCTAGCTTGCCTAATTTACTGCACTACCGTATGAGCTAGCAACAACATGAAACTTTACAGAATCAGGTTGAAGATTTGTTGAAGAAATGATTAATACAAACCAGTAACTTTGTGTCTTTGGGGCATTATAGAGAAAAATGTACTATTGGCAGACAATAGTTGAGAATAACCTCGCTGGAATTGGGCTGAATCAATACAAACCAGGGTTATAAATAAATAAATAAATAAAAACACAAAACAGTTAAAGGGTAAATTACAAGAAGGCCCTGAAGTATTGCCCATTTGTAATTTGTTCCTTTAAACTAACAAAGGAAGTGAAAACAAATTCCAACATTCATTTTTTCACACTTGTTCCCATTTTTATCCAAAATTAGCTAAAATTTAATTGATTGGCACATATAAATATATATGTTATCAATTTATCATACAAAGACAAAAGGTCGTTTGGTACATTGAATAACTCCTTACCACTTTAGCCACTTTTTATGTTATAAATGACCTGTATATACTAGTGCTAACCATGCCAAAGGCATTAGGGATCTAATTTATCTCCCATACATCTAATTTAGCACTTTAGCACTTTTTATTCTTTAGCTATTGATAAAAATAACATTAAAATTGTGAAATCTTCAACATTTAAGTAATGAATTGAGCCATGACTTGAGAAATCATGAAACCCTCAATTTTTAAGCTTGAACCCTAACAATGGTGGAAGCCAAGATGGAGAACAAGATAAAGATGATGATGATGATGATGATGAAGATCTTGTGTAAAGTAAAGAACCATGGAAGATCACTCTCTCGAACCCCTCACAAGTGAGCTCTCATCTTTATCTAGCTCTCTTTTGTGTTTAGGACGAAATGTGTTGAGGATGGGAGAGGGGGGTAAATATCTAGCAATTGAAAAAGGGTAAAAACCCATATTGCCAAGCTCTTTGATCATAGGCTAAATTGCCTGAAGCTACAATTTTTCCTACGAATGCCAAGGAAGTGAAAGCCAGTTCCTAGATTCATTTTTTTTCACATTTGTTCCCATTTTTATCCAAAATTAGCTAAAATTTAATTGATTGGCAGGTGGAGATGTTCTACACACGATGAAGAACATCCCCACAAAATTTCATCAAAAAATTCCATCGGGAAGCGTGCCAAACGGGCCAGTCCGTACGGACGGTTCGTGAATAGTGGTCCGCATGAGATATTTGCCCTATACATATATATGTTATCATACAAAGACAAAATGTCATTTGGTACATTGAATGTTGATGCCCTGCAAGATAATGCCCTGCAAGATATGCAAGTGTAAGACTAAAACCCTTGCGTCCTTACCAATGCCAGGTTTTGAATGACTCCTTACCAATGTTGGAATAAATATATTATATAATCATTTACAGGTGTTATCTATAGCAAAACAAACATGATCCATTATAGTTAAAGAATGCATTTATAGTGAAACGGTCATGAGATTCAAATACTTTGTTGTGTTTTATAGTCTCAAATGTATGGAAAGGTTAGAAGAAGAAAGTGAGTTTAGAGAGAAAAAGTGAGCACTTACACATAATTTTTATATTTTTCTATTTTGTGATTCAATTGTTCTTTGGCAAACTTATAAAATTATCGAATTTATGTTTATATTCTAAATTTCTCTTTTTTTAGACATAATTTTATCGTCACAATTGATCTTATTTTATAAATATCGGTAAGTCGATTTAATGTATATAAATTTGATAAAAATGAAAATAAATATCGTCACATAATTTTATAGTATTTTAAGGTGTTTAAAAGTTTATAAGAGAGAAAATTGAAAATTGATGGGACATTTCAAATTTCAATCCAAAGGCCTAATATATTTAAATCAATTTGGCAAAAAATTTTACCATTAGATTGGTTGACTTTTGTAAGTGTAAAGGGTTGAAAAATCGTTCCTTATTATATAATTGTATATACATAGCCTATATTTAAATATTAAAAGAATGGATTTATACTAAATTTATTTGATATTCATAAGTAAAAAAATTGCATTAACATTAAATAAGAATACAAAATTTTGTGGACCAAAAACCAAAATTGCGTGTATAAATAAATTGTGTTATATTCCATCATATTCAAATTTTTAATCCGAAGCAAAACCAAATGTACAATTTATTTAATTATTGTTTGACTAATATTTTATCATTTCAAATTTCGCGCATTCTTTCTCTTAAATGATATTTAGTGCCAGCGTTATTACTTAGAGCATCTCCAATGTAAAAATAGATTGGATACTTCTTTACTATAGACATATAAGCATGTCTTTCCTATGTGGCA
This sequence comes from Lonicera japonica, assembly GCA_021464415.1. Classification (NCBI taxonomy): domain Eukaryota; kingdom Viridiplantae; phylum Streptophyta; class Magnoliopsida; order Dipsacales; family Caprifoliaceae; genus Lonicera; species Lonicera japonica. Next base: position 6,186,797 of record CM038471.1, on the reverse strand, counting down.
TAAAAAAGTCTCTTGATAAATAAGTCTTACAAAAACTTTTTCAAATAGAATTGCCCAAGAGAATGTCTATTAATAAATTAATAATTTTATATGTAAAATGCGTCTTGTTTGATAGGTCTTAATTCATGCTTTTTAATATGTAATTTTTATTAATAAAAAAATTATAAAATTACAAATAAAATATTTGAAAGCTTAAAAAAAATATGTAGATAAAAATAATAATGTGACATTAAGATATTATTTAAAAAACTATCTAAAAGTAGAGAGTTATCTTTAGAATATATATTTTTATTTTTACTACATCATTTTTATAATCATTATGAATAATTGTATTAAAATACATCTTTTTAACTCATTACCGTCAATCTTATATAGCATTTCATTTTCACTCCCAACGCCCAACGCAAAAGTCGATTTTGCGATGCAAATCGCCCAACGCAAAAGTCAAGTTCCAATAGCGTAAGATGGCTTCCTCTTTCACATAATTGGATTAAAATAAATTTTGATGCAACAGTACCGTATGATAGGCCGGGGGTGGGGATTGGACTAATTGCTAGGAATGAGAATGGTGAGTTTGTGGCAGCTAGAAGTAAAATCTTGCCGAGCTCGACTAATCCGGCAGCCGCTGAAGCTCTCGTAGCTTATCATGCCGCCCTGTTTGCTCTTGACTGTGGTTTCAGGGATGTGTGTTTTGAAGGAGATTCATTAGTAGTAATCAACGCTATCAATGGTGTTGGGGGAGAGTCCGGGCCTTATGGTCATATTATTAGTGATTTAAAAAAGCTCGCCAATGATTTTATATCGTGTAGATGGTCTTGGGTTCGCCGAGATGGCAATGTTATTTGTCCATGTCTAAAACTTGGATGGAGGAAGCACCGACATTCTTGTTACCTCCCCTCCGTTTTAATTTCAGATAATTTTTCCGTCTGCCTTAAAAAAAACAGAAAGAAAAAAGCATTTTCATTTTCACTCCATCCATAATTGTATCCGAAATGCTCTTGTTACCCGGTCTTCTCTTTCCTAAATGACTTCTTACCAAAGTTATATTTTTTTCAAGAAATCAAGCTATGTAATTGGAGGAAAACTTCCCCAAATTATTTTACATCAGCCACCCACCTCAATATCCGAAATTAACCAAATTCTACCATTTATCATCTTTTTTAAAATCACAATATAATTATATATATACAAATATATAGTCCCCTCTCTCCATCTCTCTCACACCTACCATCACCATCACCACCAAAACCACCCACCACCGCCGCCGGACTCCACCGTCGCTCCGACCTCCGTCGGTATGGTGGTCGCCGCCTCCATCGCTGGAGAGAGCATCGTGGTCAGGGCAGAGCCACCCCACCTGGCCCCACCTGGACTTTTTAAGAATTTTTAGAGAGTAGAAGGGTCTATGTGCGGGATGGAAAAGTTGAGGGGGCATTGTGTAATTAGCTGTTAATTTTAGGGGCAGGGGATATAATATTTGTCAGGCAAGCAGTGTTAGGTGAGGTGCGGGGGTTTGTGCAATTAGCCTTATAAGTTCAGGGGATTAGTTTGTAATATATATTAAGTTTTCACTTTCTTTCTTTTCTCATTTAGTAGCCATTTTTCACTACCCTTTTTTTCTTTTTTCTTTTTTTTTCTCTGAAACACAGTTCTCATTTTTTTTTTGGATTATATATCAAAAGATATTTTAAAATATATAATTAATTTTAGTCTATCATTTTTAAGTTTTTCAAAATATTGAAACAGAATGGAGAAGTATTTTAGTAAAAAATTGGCCTGTAAACATAATTATTGAGTTTGATTTGGCTTAAATTTTTTTCCCCCCTATTCCTGGCTCTGTGTCACGGGGTGACTCTCTCGACCCCGCGCGGCGCTCGGCATCCGGACTCCCCCGAATCCGAGCCAGCCTAACCCAGCAGCAACACGCAGCAGAACTCACACAAGATACCGAACAAGCCCCCTTACGTACCTGCATAGATTCTCGAAACCCGTTAGTACCGTAAACAAAGGGCCGCATCGCCTTGCCTCCTGGTGTTAGGTCTCTCACGCATTTTGGGGTGTAACAATCCTCCCCCACTCAAATCTGCAACGCCCTCGTTGCAGGCTCTGACTTGCGTGTCCCGCGCAATACTCGCACCACCGCCATAGGCGAACTCCACTCGCACGGGTTACTCCCTTCACCCGCGTGGTGCTTTCTTGCTTCCCACCTAAGTCAACATGCGTGCCTTTCACCACGACTCCGCGATTCCAAGTAATTCGGTTCTTCTCGTTCCACTGGTGGGCACCGTGTTCCGCTAGTCGCACAACTGCCTGATTCCGCAACCAAGCTCTGATACCAATTGTCACGGGGTGACTCTCTCGACCCCGCGCGGCGCTCGGCATCCGGACTCCCCCGAATCTGAGCCAGCCTAACCTAGCGGCAACACGCAGCGGAACTCACACAAGACACCGAACAAGCCCCCTTACGTACCTGCATAGATTCCCGAAACCCGTTAGTACTGTAAACAAAGGGCCGCATCGCCTTCCCTCCTGGTGTTAGGTCTCTCACGCATTTTGGGGTGTAACAATCAGTTGGTATCAGAGGGATTGTTTTCGATTGCTGCCTTGTAAAACACAGTTGGTGTATCTTACTATGTTACGATGGGAACCAATATCCAGAGAATCGAAGCCCTCGAAAGAAATGTTGGCTTGCTAATGGAGAAAATGGGCGGAACGCCCTCTCTCGTCGATCGTGTGCAAAGTTTGGAGTTACGCACCCAAACTATCTAAGCAGGGGATGGATCGGGTAGCTCACCCGCACTAATCGATCGCATACAAGATTTGGAGGAAGGCCTCCAAAATCTTCAGGGAATCCCACCAGGGGGTCACTTTGGGGAGATGATGGATGAGATGAGAACTGAAATCAATCAACTCGCCCAGAAATTGACTATATTGTCGATGGAGGTCGCTAACTCACCAGTTGGAGGTGGGGAGCGTACAAAGATAAAAGTGCCCAAACCCAAAGTATTCACTGGTGTTCGTGATGCTAGGGAATTAGAAAATTTTGTTTTTGACATGGAACAATATTTTCGGGCAACAAAGGTCGACGAAGAGGAAACGAAGATATCCTCCGCGTCCATGTACTTGTCCGGGGATGCCAAACAATGGTGGCGGAACAAGTACAACGAGGTTCAAGCTGGGGAGTGCGAGATTAGCACTTGGGAGGATCTGAAAAATGAGTTGCGTGATCGATTCCTTCCCGAAAACACCTCCCACAACGCACGACAAGAACTCTTTCAAACGAAACACTCAGGGAGCATCAAGGAGTACGTCAATGCGTTCACCACCATCATGCTAGATATCCACGATATGAATGATGCTGATAGACTATTTTTCTTCTTGATCGGGTTACAACCGTGGGCCAAAACGGAGCTAAATCGTAGGCAAGTGAAGACGTTACCTCAAGCCATATCAGCTGCTGAAAGCCTGCAAGATTACACCACCGGTCCTAAAACAAATGTCCCAAGAAGTGGACAAGCGAAGAATACGGGGGAGAGAAAATCGAATTCTCCGGCCAGACCTGATTGGAGAGGCAACACACCCACCAGGCCATTTACCCAGCAAAATAATTCCAAGAATGGGAACAAGTTCACAGGGAACTCCCAAACCGGCAATAATGGGAAAAAGCCCGTTAGCCCCGGGACGTGCTACTTGTGTCACGGTGCTCATTTCATGGCCAACTGCCCCGACAAGCAACTTCTAAGTGCTCTTGTTGCTAGAGGTGGCGGCATGCTCCCAAAAGCACCATCTGGCTCTGGACAACCCTTTCGTATCCAACCAAATGACCACATAGAGTATGAGGAAGAAACCGATGAGTGTGAATGAGCTTCACTTGGTGCTTATCTAGGGCAGTTCATGCATTCTTGTAACGCGATGACAGTAGAGGAGGATCATCGACAGAAAGGGAAGGTAGAACCAACCCCAAATGGGAGAGCAGGTGTTGGGAAGAGCCCTCAAGGAAATGGCCTAATGTATGTTGATATCAAAATCAACGGGAAGCCGATTCGGGCTATGGTGGACACGGGCGCTACGCACAACTATCTGGCGAGTACTGAAGTTGAACGATTAGGCCTTATTTTGGAGAAAGGAGTGGGCCGTGTGAAGGCCATCTACTCGGCCCCTCAGCGTGTCGCTGGAATGGCGAAATCTGTGTTGGTAAAGGTGGGTCCTTATGAAGGGAGGACCAACTTCTCAGTAGTGGTGATGGACGACTTCAAGGTTATCTTGGGGTTAGAGTTCTTAAGGGAAACTAAGGCTAGCGTCATGCCCAGCACGAATAGTCTCATGATGCTTGGCAAGAACCCATGCGTCATCCTGGTGATGACCCCTTCCAGTAGTGGAAAGTTTCTATCGGCAATTCAACTGAAGAAGGGACTGAAGCACGACAATCCTACTTTTGTGGCTGCACTGAAATGGGATGAAATTCAGGAGACTTCAGGACCCTTACCGAAATCCATTCGACGGGTGTTAACAGAGTTTGAAGATGTAATGCCCGACAACCTTCCGAAGAAGTTACCTCCACGTAGAAAAGTGGACCACCATATTGAACTAGTGCCGGGTGCCAAGCCTCCAGTTCGCACAGCTTATCAGATGTCCCAGCTCGAACTGGCGGAACTTCGAAAACAGCTAAAAGAATTATTGGATGCAAGTTTAGTGCAGCCAGCCAAATCACCGTACGGGGCCCCAGTCCTCTTTCAAAAGAAACAAGACGGTTCCTTGAGAATGTGTGTCAACTACCGAGCTCTCAACAAGGTAACCATCAGGAATAATGACGCGCCCGAAATACTTCCGCGCCCGAAATACTTCTGCGCTTAGGAACCCAAGTGTAGGTCGTCAAGTTATAATACTTGGTAAGTCCAAGTGTCGAACCACAAGGATAGTCGGAAAGACAATGTGGTGATTACGAGTCCAAGGCTTTGTTCAAGAGAATTTGATTGGTTGATTTTAGTTGTTGATTTTAAGTCTTGCAATAAAAATTAAAGTGATGTATCAATTGATAAGAAAAGGCTAAGGCGTTATAGAATTCATTTGCTTTGCAATGTTATGTAAAATAAATCTCATTCAAAATTCTCAATGCAATTCCTAAGTGTTGAGTACCTTACACTTTTCTAAGCAAAAGGGTGTGAAGCAAGAGCAACCCATTCCCATATAAATGCCATATAAAGAAAGGGTGTAAGTAAAACTCAACACAAATGTATCTCTCATTTTTATCTTGTAACAAAGGGTGTGAAGCAAGTGCAACCCATTCCCATATAATGTCCAACCAAGATGCAAACTTGAGATACACCAAAAGAAAAGGCATAAAATTAAACTAGGCATTGAGAATTCATTGTTAGTTTCCCCTAGCCAATTGACTTGATTATGAAAATGGCCAACTAAAAAGTTTAGCTCAATAAATCATAACATTTCATTTGTTTAAGATTGGGAGGTCTAGGTGGAGATTGAATCATCCGGTATAGACACATTTGATAAATACAAATTAAATCCTTAAAGTGATTAGTGTAGTTGATTATGGCATAAACTTAAGAGATCCTCCTTGGCAACACTCTAACTAAGAAAATATTGAGTCTCAAAATCACATAAAGTGTAGAAAGCACTCAACATATCATTAAAGCATTCAAGGATTGGAATCTCAAATTTATGGTATTTCTATGAATATTCAAAGACTAAACATGCTTGGCAATGTAAAGTATCTCAATCATAGAAGGAATGGACATAGGCTAATAAGAAATACACAAGTGCATCATCTCCTCATTAATGCTTGAGATCTATGTATACAAGGCATACAAAGTCAAATCACCTTATGAGAATTATCTTACTAGCTTATGAATGGTTGATTGAATGGAGAAGATGAAGGATTCAAGAAGTATTTAACAACACTAACAATGGAATGAGAAACAAACTTACATAATTAATGCAATGCAAACTTCATCTTCTAGCCTTAGCAAAGAAACTACTCCATGATAGTTGTATGAACAAAAACCATTAAAGGGATTTCCATTTCTCTCAAGAGTTTCTCTCTCTAGATTTCTTACAAGTGATAGATAATTTTCAAAGTGCATGAAAATAGTGCTTAAATAACTAATCTAGATCTAGAAATTACATATCCCCAAATGAGGACAAAGAAAATAATTAAATAAAGAGGCAAAACAATGCCAAAAATGGCTATTCTATCACACTTTCTAAGGGATCCAAGGATAAACACCTGAGCCTAGAACAAAAATAGAAAGTCCAGCAATTTTTAGTGAGTTTCAATGCATCAAAAGGGGAGAAAAGCTGCTTTTGGGGGCTGTGCAGTGCATTCTGGGAGGTCTCTGATCGATCAGAGGCTCCTCTGATCGATCAGAGGACACTTCGGGAGACTTTTTTTTCTTCTCTTTTGGCTTCTATCTCTCTTGTACACTTCCCAAAGCTCCCCAACTTGCTTCCAAAACCTATGGGCACAATCAAGACACTAGAAAAGGCTACTTTTAGCCATGTTAAAGCAATTCTTGATATTTTGAGTGTGTGTGCAAAAGTGGGTTAATTTAATTAAACTAGGCTAAGACAAACGTGATAATAACAATCAAAAGAGCGTTAGCGACTACAAAATTATGCGTTTGTCAAATAACTATCCGATCCTTCTTGTGGCCGATTGCTTTGACCAACTCAGCCGGGCAAAAGTTTTCACTAAGCTCGATCTCAGATCCGGGTATTGGCAAGTCCGCATTGCGGCGGGAGATGAGGGAAAAACCACATGCGTCACCAGATATGGGGCTTATGAATTTCTTGTTATGCCGTTTGGGCTAACCAATGCTCCAGCCACTTTCAGCACCTTAATGAATCAGGTTCTTAGGGACTACTTGGATGATTTTGTCGTGGTTTATCTCGATGATATCGTTGTCTACAGCGAAAACATGGAAGAGCACGAAGAGCACCTGAAGAAGGTATTTGAGAGACTTCGAAAGCATGAATTGTATCTCAAGTTGTCGAAGTGCTCTTTTGCGCAGAAACGTATCAAATTTCTTGGCCACATCATTGAACAAGGGAGAGTGCAAATGGATCCGGTCAAGGTCAAGGTTATCCAGGAATGGCAAGCGCCCACCAATGTGTCGGAACTCCGTTCTTTTCTGGGACTGGCAAATTACTACAGAAAGTTCGTGAAAGACTACTCCAGTATCGCATTGCCCTTGACGGAACTCTTGAAGAAGACAAAAGTTTGGAACTGGTCGATAGGGTGCCAAATTGCCTTCGATGCTTTGAAGAAAGCTATGTCTGAAGACCCGGTTCTTGCTCTACCAAATGTGACCAAGCCGTTTGAAGTGCACACCGATGCATCAGATTTTGCCCTCGGAGGAGTCCTAATGCAGGAGAGCCACCCGGTAGCATACGAAAGTCGTAAGCTCAATGACACCGAGAGGAGGTATTCTTCTCACGAGAAGGAGTTACTCGTAGTGGTCCATTGTCTGAGGTTATGGCGGCACTACCTTCTCGGTTCTCGATTTCTTGTGAAAACAGATAATACTGCGGTCAGCCACTTTCTTAGTCAACCAAAATTGAGTTCTAAACAAGCAAGGTGGCAGGAGTTACTAGCTGAATTCAATTTTTGGATGGAGTATAAGGCGGGTTCGACCAATAAAGTAGCAGATGCTTTGAGTCGCAGGGTGGAGTTCAACGAACAGGCTAACGCGTTCCTTAACGCCATTCTTCGCGTAGACAGTCAAGTGTCTACCGAAATCCGAAGAAAAATCAAGAACACGCTACCGCAAGATCCTGTTTCTGCCCAACTATTGAAGATGATCGAGAAGGGGAAGACGCGGCAGTTTTGGTTAGACAACGGGTTTATCTCGACAAAGGGAAATCGAGTTTTTGTTCCTCGAGTAGGGGAGTTGAGGCGTACTCTAATCCGAGAGTGTCATGATACTTTATGGGCAGGACATCCAGGTCAAGAAAGGACGCTGGCCCTCCTTAAGCAAGGTTACTACTGGCCCCGAATGGAGGACGAGGTCGAAAGCTATGTTAGAACTTGCCTCATCTGTCAACAGGAAAAGGTCGAACGAAGACAACCGGCAGGGTTATTAGAACCTCTACCTATCCCGGAACGACCATGGGAGAGCATTTCGCTCGATTTTATATCAGGCCTGCCTAAAGTTGGGGACTTGACAACCATTCTCGTGGTCATTGATCGGTTCTCAAATATGTCACTTTTATTGCGGTTCCAAAGAACACGTCTGGTGAGGAGACTGCACACTTATTCTTCAAGTACGTGGTTAAATATTGGGGGATCCCTCGAAGCATTGTCAGTGATAGGGACTCACGATTCACGGGAAATTTTTGGAAAGAACTTTTCAAGGTTCTCGGCTCCAAGTTGTGTATGAGTTCCAGTTACCACCCTCAGTCTGATGGACAAACTGAAAGATACAATGCAATGCTCGAAGAATATCTATGCCACTTTGCAAGTGCAACTCAGCGGAATTGGGTTAAATTATTGGATGTGGCTCAACTGTGCTTCAATGCCCAGAAAAACTTCGGGACGGGCAAGAGCGCCTTCGAAATCGTTAAAGGCCAACAACCCATCCTTCCTCACACCGCCAACTCGGTGCCAGTTTCCAAATCTCCTAGAGCCCGTAACTTCTCAGAAGAATGGAAGCAAAATATTGAGTTGGCTCGTTCGCACCTAGAGAAGGCCACCTATCAAATGAAGAAGTATGCAGATCAGAAAAGGCGACCGTTAGAGTTCCAAGTAGGAGATCTCATAATGGTGAAGCTCCTTCCACAAGATAGGAAGTTCTTAAGGGGTCGAGACCCACGCCTCCTGCAAAAATATGAAGGGCCGCTTAGGATTGTGAAGAAAATCGGGAAAGTGGCTTATCGAATTGAACCCCCTAGTTGGCTGAAGGTTCACCCAGTATTTCATGTTAGCATGCTGAAACCGTACTTCGCTGATACTTCCGATCCAACCCGGGGAGAGTCTAGTCGTCCAGGACTAAAGCAGCGAGCAGAAGGGAAGAAGTCAGTGGAAGCCATCCTGGCCGATCGAGTTGTGACAACTTCTCGTAAACAACACTAAGAGTTTCTCGTCAAATGGGCAGGAAGAGATCCCGAAGAGAACACTTAGGAAAGAGCATCAGACCTATCAGCCTTTCAGGACCAGATCACAGCATACCTCGACCAGTTGACGAGGGCGTCAACAACTCTGGTGGGGGAGGATGTCACGGGGTGCCTTCCAACGGCACTTGTGACCGACTGTTACACTTCATTAACACCGTGCATGCGCCCGAGCGCAGCACGGCCCAACAAGCAATGATCGACTGCGCTTCATCAGCACGCTTCATCAGCACCGCGCACGCGCCCGCGCACATCTAGTTTTATTATCCTGTTTAGGTTTCCTTTATATAAATATTGTTTCCATGTAATTAGTTCTAGGAATTTCCTTTGTAATTGCATTTCATTTCCTTTGTAATCGTTTTCTTGTAACTTGTAAGACCCAACGTGCACTGCTACCACTCTGGTATTTTCATTAAGTGGTTATATGTGGGGATAAGACTATCTGCCTCACACCCGAGTTGCCTACCAGTGCACGTTGTTTAGCACTTTGTTTTCAAGCTCTTACTCTCTTTCAAATTGTAATAGCTTTCCATGTAATCTCATTTCTTGCAATGAAGTAATCTCAATTTGTGCTCACGCTCTCTTTAAAATTACTGTTGTTGCATGTTGTTCGTTGATTGTTAATTAAATTCGATCACACTCGACCGGGCTATCGGTTAGCACGGTCGCTCACGCGGCCTCCTTTGTGCCATCAAAGGACGCCCCGTGACACTCCGCCACTGATCGTGGTGGTTGTCATGGCGATGGTGGATTGGGTGCGACAGTGGGGATGACCTCCGTTGGTGTGGTGGTCGCAGCCTCTGTTGCCGGATAGAGCGCCATGGTGGTGGTGGTGTTGACGGTGGTAGATTGGGTGTGATGGTGGAGTCCGGTGGATTGGGTGCGACGGTGGGGATGACCTCCGTCGGTGTGGTGGTCACCGCCTCCGTCGCCGGATAGAGCGTCGTGGTGGTGGTGTTGGCTGCGATGGATTGGGTGCGACGGTGGAGTCCGATTTGAGTCCGGCTGTGGTGGTGGTGGTGTTGGCGGTGGGTGGTTGTGGTGGTGATGGTAGCTGGTGAGAGAGATGGAGAGAGCCAGAGAGAGAGAGGAGGGGGAATTTGATTGGCTTGGGATATTAAGCTGGATGGCTGATGTGGAATAACTGTGCCAGGGAAGTTTTTCTCCTGGAATTGAGTCAAAACTGTGGCAGGCCGACCACGCTGAATCACCGTGCTTGACCTTTTTACTCTCTGAAGGTATCTCTCTGCTCTCAACTCTCATTCTTCAACATCTATTATTACACTATTATGGGTCTACCTGTTCTCTTGCTGCTCTAAATAACTATTTTTTTATTAATTTTTTTAAATCCTATTGAGATTTGATCTCCTTTATCTGCATTCCTAATGTTAAAGTTAGTATTGTCATGTTTATGTTGATGCTCTCATTAATAAGCCTCTGTTTGTAGTGGATTGTCATGTTTATGTTGGGTGTTTAGCAGTTGTTTGATAAAATTCCTTTAATAAACAAGGTGTATTACAATTGATGCCAAATGATAGTTTGTAGAGGTAATAGAGATAATTTTGTTTTTTTGGAATGCATAGTTCCTAAATGGTGTTTGATTAAATTTCTAAGAAAAGTAGTAATTCATTACTTTAACATTAAAATCTTTTGTTAGTGTGTGTGATGAGTGCCCAGGTTACTTTTATTTCATTCTTCTCTTCTATAGCCAGAACCAACCTTAGGCATCAATCCCTCATCGTTACCAACCTTGGTCATCAATCCCTCATCGTTACCAACCTTAGGCAATGTGGTGAACACACTATTATAGACACCAACACTACAATTCACAAGCGGTAGATACTCTGTACTTTTTGTAAGTTAAGAACCCTAGCTAAATGGATTAGAACCATTGGGTTTTTGCTTTACATTGTTTGAAATCTTAAAGCTTATATCCTTTTTGTTGGAAAGTAGTATATAACGCATTACTGTAACTTTAGAATCTTTTGTTTGTGTGTATGACAAGTGCTCAGGTTACTTTTATTTCATTCTTCTCTTCTCTAGCCAGAATCAACCTTAGGCATGAATCTCTCATTCACGCCAACGTTGCGCATGAATCTCTCATTGACACCAACCTTAGGCAATGCAGTGAACACACTATTATAGACGCCAAACACTGCAATTGACAAGAGGTAGATACTCTCTACTTTTTGTAAGTTAAGAACCCTTGCTAAACCGGATTGGGACCATTGGGTTCTTATTTTTCATTGTTCGAAGCTTATATCTTTTTTGTTGGAAAATTGTTGGATTCTTGAAATTTGAGGTTTTTATTTCTTAATTCAATAACATGAGGCTCTAACTTAATCAATTCTACTACCAATAGTTAATTATAAGCAATTTGTCCTTTATTTGCCCCTTATGACTTAGCTTCAATCTATTATTGATCCTGTTTATGGAGGCTAATCAACATCCGACATTGCAAAGTATCAAGGAATTCTCTATCCTGTAGTCTTATTAGTTTCTCTAAATTTATAGGTAAATTTATGGATCTGCCTACCTAGCTTTCGAGTCTTCTTCTAAAACACTCGACTTGCTTATGTTGACAAGTCTTATGTATTCGGTAGGCAGTTGGCATTCGAACTTCAGAGGTAAATCTATGTTTTTGATTAAAATGCCATTCAGTGGTTGTAGATTTTATGTTCTTTAAGAAAGTAAATGTCAACAGATTTAAATAGGTCCATGCCACATTGCTATGTATTCTTTCTCAGATTCTAGCCTTATTGATTTTGCTAATGTAGTTTATTTTCTCAATTATCTTTTTATATTTCTAATTTGTGGGGTGAAATAATCGATTGACATTCCTGAGCTTCTTATTGTGCACACTCCACAATAGCTGGTATATATGGCAGTGAAATATACTCAGTAGTTATTATCGAAAAGGTCAAAATATTGCAGTGGACATGGAAGGCGAGCTGGGAGGCAGCCAAGGCTGTATGGAGCAACTGATTAGGCCTAAAAAACTACAACAAGCTCTACATTGTAAATTACTGCGGTCATATATAAACAAGGAGATTCTTTGTGGGCTAAATTCATTAGAGACAGGAATAACCCAAAATTCAGTCTTTCTTACTCAGGCCAATAGTGGGTTTGTATTTGGTTCTGTTTTCATTGTCCAATTTGATTTACAAATAAGTTTTCAGTTATATCAAAAGAAAAAAATTGCTTAATCTTTCTCTCCTTCATTCGATGTTCCTTTTGATATGTGATTTTTTTTTCAAAATGTTGACTTATTAAAGTTTATAAAATATAGACATATTTCATTATTCCATACAAAATCATAAGATTCCCGTGTATCACACATATTGAAAACTAGTAAACGAAGAAGAGCCAGGTCCTTAAAAAATTAAGCCCTTGAATTAGTTTCCTGGATGTCTCGTGTGTCCCGTAGAAGTACTCTTATGTTTTCAGTCATTAAACACCCCCCCCCCCCCCCCCCCCCCCCCCCCCCCAGTTTTTCTCTCTAGATCACATTGTATGTATGCAGTCTTTTATTTATTTTGTTTATGGTTTAATATCATGGATGGATTCCGATCCATAAAGTTGTACCAATTTTGATAAAACCCCAAATTTCTCATGGTTTATTTGTTTGTATAAAAGGGAGGAAAGCTTCAAAGAGATTGCACTAGCTTCAAAGAATTATTTGAAGTTGGGAGGTTTGGTTAGCTACTTCATTACATTTGTTATATATATATATATATATATCTTTTTGTTTTTGAGGTGTGTTCATGACAGGATTGGGCTCTAGCAAATTTCTTAGGTAGCAGTGATAAGAGCATATTTTTGTTGGGCTGAATTTCATCTGAATTTTCTTCATTGTTTGAAAACAAGATGGAAAATGGTAGGAGAAACAATGTGTTTTTGTGAGAATTTGAAACATTAGTTGAGGGATGTAATGAGATGTTCTCTTGCTTGTTTGCTTTTTTCATAAACAAAAATTTATTTGAGTGGCGGTGAAAAAAAAAATTCCACAAAAAATAAAGGAGGATGGAGGACAACTAATCATAAAAATGAGCATGAGATGGAGAGGATCTCACCACATTCCTTAACTTATTTTCCACCTTCTCACACAAATCAATTGGTTTTGTTATCATTTTCCATCTTGTTATCAAACAGAGCCTAAGTGTAAAAATCAAAGCAGTTTCTTTTTCTTACCCATTTGTCTTATACATATTTATTTGCCTTATTTATTCTCGCACACATCCATCCAACAAAAGTGGCTCATACAGTAATCCATTCCCTCCTTCTTAACAAGGATTTCTTTGAGTTTTCCACTGAATTTTTGGATACATTTTTGAAGCTGGTTTTGTTCTGCCCTTTGGCAAGTTTGCATTTGCATTAATTTTGTGTATTCTAATACATCTTGTAGCTTTAACACGAAATCCATGATTTTTTTTAATATTTTATTCTTGGCTATGCAATTCTAATATGCATGATCCCTTGTAATGCTCAACTAACTTTTGGTTAGTGTGCTCCTACCATTCAGTGGCAATGTATATGTGTTGTAGGACTGAAATATGTTTTTCTTTTCTTCATAAAACAAAAATTCTTATGTATGTCTTTGTTAGTTTACATTGTCCTCTTGAATTTGCAATTCAGGTGATGAATAATTTACACAAGTTAAGCCCAAGTGCCATCGGCATGGGAGTGGGAGTGGTACTATGGGAGTAGTAGTAGTGGTACATTGTCATATATTCTATCGAGAGATTACTAGTAGTGTTGTTCTTTTCTTAATTTTGAGTTGAGGCTGAGGGAGTTCAATCTGTTCCCATTGATCCACATATATTCTTTTCTAACTCACTGAAGCTTAGCTTTAAAATTAAGCAAAGTATGGTAACAATTAAAGAGGTTTCTGAAGTAGAAGCTGCTTCTTCGTCTTATTCGGCAGGAGATCATCATAGGTGGAAGTACAATGTATTCTCAAGCTTTCGAGGGGAAGACACTGGGAAGAGTTTCGTTGATCATCTATACTCTGCTCTTAAAGGGAGTGGCATCTACACATTCAAGGACAATGAGAGGCTCGAAACAGGGGAATCAATCTCACCCGTGCTCCTCAAAGCCACTGAGGAATCGAGGTTTGCCGCCATTGTTTTCTCCAAAAACTACACTTCTTCGCAATGGTGTTTAGATGAGCTTATGAAGGTCATGGAATGCAGTAGTAAATCACCAAAGGGACAAACAGTTGCCCAATCTTCTACGACGTCGAGCCTTGGGATGTACAGGAACAGAAAGGACATTTTGGAGAAATGTTTTGCAAACATGACTCAAACAAGGTCCAAATCTGGTGAAAAACTCTTATGGATGTAGCAAACTCATCTGGATTTGAATTGAACAAAACTGCAGATGGATACACTATTCCTACTCCTATATGCTCTTACTTCATAGCTTCAATTGTATATATAGCCTATTATTTATTTATTTAAGGTGCTGTTTGATTGCACTTAAGATTGAAATGGACACCATTTCAATCTGTGGTGGGTAAAAATATCAGATCCAAATGCTTAACATACCTAATAGTGCTTGTTACTATTCTCAGATTCTACCTGGAAAAAATTTAGGGGCGGCCAATGCAGCCATAAAATACAGGTCACGGAATATTATATATCTAGCACAAATTTTGTGAGAGTTGGCCCAGCTCCTGACTAGAAATTATGGATTTGGGAAATTATGTTATCAAAAGAAACAATCTTCTTTCTACATGTGAATAATGTGCACCCTAGACGAGAAATGCCTCTTCTCATTTTAATTAGCCTATTGTTTAGAAGTAGCTCCACTATCCGAATGTTTGATGTATTGTGTTCTTATTCTCGTTCTATTTACGGATACATTAAGCAACGTTGTGACTGCATATTTACAATAAATTTTGAACCAAAGAACAAAAAAAAAAAAAAAAAAATATAACCCTGTCATGGATAATTGTTTTTGTGTTTCTTTACTATATTTTCTTATTGACATCCTTTATAATCTACAGGCATGAATTGAAATATATCGACCGAATAGTCCAAAAGATTTGGAGTAAACTCCCATCTAAAATTCAAGTTGAAGATGATGTTCTAGTTGGAATTATTAAAGATGTTATGCACTGTGGATGTTGTATACACCACTTTTTCAATAATTTTAGTTTGAATATGAATGTTTAATTTGAATAAATGGTTTTATAATTAATTTTATATTATAAAAGTAATTAGTTATTATAATTTTCCTGCATTTTCCTTGCAATTTTCCGGATAAACAAACAGGTAAGTTTTTAGTTTCTTGTAAAAATCATGTATGAATCAAATGCCAACCGCACACAGGAAAATAATTCTCTTTCCCATGAATCACTTTTCAGTTATCCGAACAGACCCTATAAGAGATCATCATTAGTTGAAAAAAACCCCAAACTCGTCATTCTAAAAGCCGACTATATATCACTACTACTTTCGCCCACTAATTACAAAGTTTTTTGAACAACGATGACAAAAAAAAAATTAAATAAACAAATTAATTAATTAATTGAATGGGACCATCTCGCCTTAATCATACTCCATTCTAACTAACAAAGAACTCAATGAGGAATTATAATTCAAAAATTAGAAAAAGCAAACCCAACCCTTCTCCAGTTAATTTGACAAACGGGTGAAGAAGAGAGTAAAGAAGGATGATATTAGAATTGCACAGCTTCGTTTATCATTTATATATATATATATATTTTAAAGGGCTTTTTTGTTTTTAGCTCGGAGAAGTTAAATTGTTTTGCTTTTAACTCACTCCATTTAAGAAATTAGTAATTGGCACAAAAGAGTGGATAATTACTAATATGAGGTAAACAATTGATTTTTTTCATAAAACTCGGTGAGGATGATCTCTATAATGAGTAGATTATTTTCACCAAATTTCATCAAAAAAATCAAACGGGAAGTAGGTTACTTAAAAATCTAAAATTTCAACGTCCAGAAATACGCATATATATCAAATTTTCAAATAACCCACTTCCCGATTGAATTTTTCAGAAATGCGCATATATACAGAGCCATTCTCTTAAGGACTGTCAATTTCGAGCGGGTAAATGGATGATATTTTTCATGAAACTTGGATGAGATGATCTCTATAATGAGTAGATCATCTCCACCAAGTTTCATAAAAAAATTCAATCGGGAAGTGGGTTATCTGAAAAATTGATATATATGCGCATTTCTAGACGTTGAAATTTTAGATTTTTAATTAATCCACTTCCCATTTAATTTTTTTGTTGAAATTTGGTGAAGATAATCTACTCATTAGAGAGACCATCCTCACCAAGTTTTATGAAAAAATTCAACTGTTTACCTCTCGAAATGGACGGTCCTTAAATTAATTAACTAAAGAATGGTCCTTAAGAGAAGGGGAGTGTATATATATATATATTTATATTATAAATGTTTTTATTGTATTATTTTTCTTTTATGTTTTTGCATCTTATCCTTTCTTGACTTTTTGGATTTAAATTTATCATTCACATCAAATTTAGTTGTTGCTGGAATATAGGGATATATTTTAAGGATTTTTATGGTTTCATATTCAATTTTCAAACTTTCAATTTCGTAAATCTAAATTATAAGTGATAGCTTTTGATAATTATTAATAGCTTTAGGATAAAGATATAATAAAATAATTAAATTAACTTGTAGTAAATATAAAATATCATACATTAAACTTAGGGCATCTAGAAGACATATTAGACGTAAATATTACACATAAGTAAAAGTAAAAACATAGTCATATTAAAAAAAAAAAAAATTATACAAGCAAAACTAAAAACAAAGTCATATTAAAAACAATACTATACAAGTAAAATCCAAAGCATATATATATATATATATATATTAAAAATATTAAACATTTAAACTTAGGACATGTAGAAGACATATTAGTAGTATATATTACACATACCACCAAGAGAAAACAGCATTCATCATACCGTGGGGAACGTATTGCTACACTTCATGCATTTGGGCTGAAAAATGCCAGAGTAACGTATCAGAGGGCAGCTATAGCTATCTTCCATGACATGACCCACAAACAAGTAGAAGTATATGTGGATGATATGATTATCAAATCGAAAGAGAGGGAAGGCCACGTCCCAGCCTTACGGGCCTTTTTTGACCGACTTCGCCAGTATCAAATGAGACTCAATCCGCAGAAGTGTGTGTTCGGGGTAAACAAAGGGAAACTTCTGGGCTATGTCGTCAGTAAAAAAGGAATCAAGGTAGACCTCGCCAAGGTTAAAGCTATCCGGGATATGCCCGAGCCTCGTATCGAGAGAGAAATCCGTGAATTTTTGGGTAATTTGCAGTGCATCAGCAAGTTCATCTCTTAACTCACTCAGACGTGTGAACCCATCTTTAAACTCCTAAGGAAGTCCTCACCAAGAGATAGGTATCCTATTAGTCTCCCCGGATCAAACTCACTCCCCGGTATTCTATCGTC
Source organism: Lonicera japonica (assembly GCA_021464415.1). Lineage (NCBI taxonomy): Eukaryota > Viridiplantae > Streptophyta > Magnoliopsida > Dipsacales > Caprifoliaceae > Lonicera > Lonicera japonica. Next base: position 6,169,187 of record CM038471.1, on the reverse strand, counting down.
TAAACTTCTTCTGCACCAACATGGCCGAGTATGAAGCTTGTATAGTCTGATTAGAGATCGCGCTCCAGAGGGGTATAAAGAGAATATAAGTGTACGAAAATTCAGCATTAGTGGTCCACCAAGTTCTGAAAGAATGGAAGATCAGAGATGAGAAGTTAGTCCCATACCTCGACTGGCTGGAGGATGTCGCAGGAAGATTTGAACACTCGGAGTTTTACTATGTTCCTAAGTCACAAAATAGTTTTGCTGACGCACTGGCAACTCTGGCATCCATGATCGATATCCCGGAGGGGATGAAAGAAATCACTCTTACAATACAAAGAAGATCTGGTCCGACTCACTGCATAGTCCTTGAAATAGAAGATGAAGAGAGCGGGGACTCATCCCCTTGGTTTTATGACATCTGAAGCTTATTGAAGGACCATCAATATCCCAAATAAACATACAAAAAGAACACGGGTTACACTTAGAAGATTAGCATCAAGATTCATACTCTGCGCCGGAAGGTTGTATAAGAGAAACTATGACGAGACTCGTCTCCAATGTCTCACCGAAGCAGAATCTATCACAATGATGAATCAAATACACGGGGGGGGGATTGTGGACCCCATATGAGCGGTCATACATTGGCTCGCAAAATCATCAGACAAGGGTACTACTGGTCTACCCTTCAGAACGACTGCGTTGATCACGTACGCTGTTGCCACAAATGCCAAATCTATGCCAAATCTCAAAAGCTCCCCCCAAAAGAATTGTACAACATAATCGCCCCCTGGCCTTTTGCAACCTGGGGAATCGACGTCATTGGGAAGATCTCACCCAAGGCCAGTAACGGCCACGAATTCATACTAGTATCCATCGACTACTTCACCAAGTGGGTAGAGGCTGAGTCTTTCCAGACCTTTGATGCCAAGAAAGTTGCCCAATTCATTAGATGGAATATCATCTGTCGGTATGGGGTCCCATATGAGATCATCTGGACAACGGCACCCACTTTGAAAGAGAGGCTAACACGGTCATGGAAGAATACGGCATCACCAGACATAGATCTTCGCCGTATAGACCACAAACCAATGGGACAGTTGAGGCCACCAACAAGAACCTGAAGAATATTCTAAGCAAGTTGACCGACACTTGCCGAGACTGGCATGAAAAATTACCCTATGCATTATGGGGGTACCGCACCACCGAAAGCGTTTCTACCGGGGCAACTCTGTTCTCCCTCACATATGGGATGGAAGGAGTACTCCCAGTTGAGTTAGAAGTCCCCTCCCTCAGAATAATGCTCGAGAACCAAGTAAATGAGTTGGAGTGGATCCAGGCACGTTATAACGAACTAGCCTTACTATATGAGAAGAGATTGAAAGTCGCGTATCACCATCAAGGGTATCAGAAGAGAATCGCTCGAGCTTTTAACCAGAAAGTAAAAACTCGAGGTATCAAAGAGAACGACATCGTGTTGAAAGAAATTCGAGAACCAGCTAGAGACCCAAGGGAAAAGTTCGGCCAGAAGTGGACTGGGTCGTATATCGTCAAAGAGATTGATACAGGGGGTGCCGCCATACTCACCGACTTGGACGGATAGTTACTGCAATCACCAGTCAACACGGATCGTTTGAAAAAGTATTACTAATAGATATATCATGTATAGGCAAGAACTACGTAAACTTGAGCCCCAACTCAACTTTTGTTTTTGAGAAATCAAACGGGGAACGTAGGCAACCTGAGAATTGACTTCAGGCTTGGTTTAAACATTATAAGAAAATGATTTCCCACAAACAGTCCCTCATATATTATTAGGGTGGTTCAAAACACCAAAGGTTACAAAAAGACTGCTAAAGTGTAAAAATACAGAAAAACCTAATCCCTAGGGGTTGGCCAAACAGGGTCCTTAGTGGCCAAATCAATTCGAGCCTCGTCCAAAGATCTAGTACGCTAAGACAATGTTATCCTCAGTAGCCCCAGTATCCATGAATCAAAACCACTCCATTTGAAAGGGGTCATCAATCAGCTCCCCTTCCAGAGACTGCCAGCAAGAGCGAATGATGTCAGCCCGGAGGGGCCGGGTCATATCAAAACGAGCATAATTGAACTATCGAGTCATTCGAGCACGCCACATTCTCTCCACCGGTAAGGAAACATGAGGAGTTACAAATTTGGACTCAGAAGAGAAGTTGTTCAAACCAAGGGAAATGTTCTAAGGCACGTTGAATTGCCGAAGAAGACGTCCTGGGAGATAGAAAGAGGTAAACCATAGTCCTCGGAGCCGAACGTAGTTCTGACCACCTGTGCTAAGCACTATCGCCCTCAGCGTCCACCAAGGAATATTCCACCGAATAGCGCAAAAATTCTTCGAGAACCACACCATCCAATTAGAGGAAGACATGGTCAAAGCACTAAAGAGGGGACGATGGAAGAAGTGTGTCGGATTGTCTAGCCGAACCCTGTTTAAACCCACCGATCAAAAACGCTCTAACAACCACATATATAGCAAACGTGGACTCCCCCTGAAGGGTGAGGCCCCCTTTGGAGATCATCGAGACCATTCAAAGTCTTTGCAAGAGCGATAGGCATTATGGACTCCCCATTTCTGGCATGATATATCAGACTCAGAATAGTCGGATCAACACGGGAGGAGCCCGTACCAGTAGCATGTCAGAAATAAGGCAGATCAAGGCCGCCGCAGTATGCCCCACGCTATAGGAGGCTCTATCTTCATAACGATGAAAGAACCTCACCATTTTGTGAAGATCGAGAAGCCCGCCGACAATAAAATCATTGCACGCCACTGGGGGAATAAACAACAAGGCAATCAGCATATCTCGGGGACCGAGTTCCTCTATAGAAACAGCCATCGGGAGACTTGTGTCAGAGCGCAGCAACCAGGAAAACTCTTCATAAGTCGGGCAAAGCTCGTCTAATCCAAAACGAAATAGATGATCCATCGAACTCCAGAAATACGAAGCGCCTAACAAAAAAGGAGAAATCTACAGGACGATAACGCCATGCCACCAAAGGGCTAAATGCACCGAAATTCAAACCATTCTCAGAAGATACCAAAGCATCTCGGGCTTCGATATAAGAAAAATTAGAATTTGTGCGGTAAGAAGACATTTGGGAAAGGTGTGGGGATGAAGGAAGGAAAATGGGTGTATTTATAGCAAAAAGAGGGTTCCTGTACCCTAAATACCGCTGTATCATACGGTATGACTCCTAAAAACTCATCGATTCATATATATGTAATATGTTAAAAATTTTTGTCACAAACTCATAAAGAGGAAAAAATGTTTATGTACCATCATCACAAATAAGAGTTTCATAAATTCAACAAAAACAGTTTTCAAAACTAAGAAACTACTAACATTTTTGTCTATAAAACTACATATCTATTCTAAACTAACAAAACAGTACAGGAAGAACAAACTAATCTAATCAAGCGCGCTTCGACACACTCCCACTGTCACCCGAGCCCTCCTCGGGGGTAAGATCAACCACCGGGACGTCCTGAGGAGGAAGAACTGCAGCCTGAGAAGGCCCCGTCAACCGAACAGGAGCCGTGGGACAAATCACTGAGGACCATGAGCTCCTGGAAGATTGGCTACTACTCCTTCAAGACTCCGTTCGGGGGTGAAAGGAAGTCAGGGGGTAGTCTGCCCGAAGAGAAACGTCGACCGCCCTCTGATAGTCACGCATGTAGGCCATAGGATCTCGATCGAAGAACTGGAGAAGGTTCCAGTTGTAGAGGTACTGGGCATGAAGGGCTCTCAGATCCGCTGCACGAACACTCACCCGCTGTAAAAGACATATAGAAAGAGAATTAGCATATTTAAGATAAACAGATATGAAGGATCATCAAAAGAAAAATGAAGTATGTTCCTCATCACCAGTGCAACCACCCAAGTAATCAAAAGTATCCTCAGGTAGAGGATACTCGGGCACTGTGTAGCGACGAAGGCTGGCGCCGACATAGGTAATGTCTTGGGGAAGTGGCGGTAACCCGCCGGGATAGCCGCGGAAGTAGACCCACCCTCCTCGCGGATCAGAAATAAAAGAGGTCGTGAAGATGAACCACCAAGACCTGGAGATCGAGCCGGAGGGCCCATGACCGTCGATAAAAGAGAGGTCAAGGTGGCATACGTGCGAACACCTAGAGGATCCGCGATAGCTGTCGCCCTCAAAGGTGGGATCCCACTAGAAGGAGTAACCACCACAACAGGAGGGGTCCACCCGAATTGCTCGTAGTCTGCCCCAAAATCCTCGGGCTCCCAGGACCTCTCTGAAAAGCCTACTCCTCCCCTCTCGGCAGCCTCAGCATTGTCAAAAACGACCCCCGAAGATATTGACGGACTAGTAGAAAACTTAAAACCCTCAGCATCAGCACACTGTTCCTCTATGGGCGTCGTCTGAAGTGGCTGCTCAAGAGCCGCCGTAGTCACATCTCCCTCACCTCCCTAGGGTCTATCCACACCACCACCCTCGGCAGCAGCAGGAACACCCCTCTCTCCCTCGGGGTCCTCATCATCAGAACCTGGAATGTTGTCCCTCTAATCGGGGATAGGTGGCAGGTATCCCGGGACCGTCCTAGCCAGGTGGGTCTGCCCTTGTATATAGTTGGGGTCGCCGCCCAACACCCGATATCGCTCATAGAAAACTTGACCACGGGTCCCCTTTCGCTCCCTTATCAAGTAGCGGGCAGCGAAAATAGCATAGTCCCCATCCTCAACAAACGTCTAAAAACCGAGGCCGTCCACAAGAGCCTGCACCATCATCGGGTCGATCTCGCCCGTCCGCCTCATCAGAACTGGTGGAAATAGAGGAACCCTAGGCCACTGGGCCGGTGTGTGCTGGAGGATAACCCTCTCACCCAAATAAAAGTGAACGCCGTACTCGTCCCTAATAAGCCGCCTGGTCCTCGAGGCGGTCAAAGCACGGCCATACCCAAAGTGGAGACCCAGATCACCCCAGGGGGCCCACTCAATCTGAAAAGAGAATAAAATTCATTCAGTTATTTTTATTTTATTACTATTATTGTTATTTAAAAGAAACTCTAAAGTACTTACATGCTCCTCCAACAAGTCATGAACTGTAGCAGCTCCAATCTCCCGGGTCCGGTATACGTAAGGAGCCCTGTAGTTTCCCGCTATGAACCGACGGAGAAGGGGAAACTGATCCTCTTTCTCAACGAGGAAATTCACCTGGGCACGACCTAGGCAGGTGTAGGCCATGAACCAACTCTGAAAGAAGAAGAAAACACAGAATATTAGCAACAATCAGCATATAAGATGTAAAGACTAAAGCAAAAGTAAGGAGCAGAAATATATATACCTCCCACAGCAAAGAAAAGCCCTTGAGGTTCAGGGACAAATGACGAGAGACCTAGTCCATATCATCATATAGGACAGCTAGAATGAAGCCGCCCCAGTCGTAATCAAACATAATGCTGAAGTCTCGGATGTAGGGCAACCACCAAAGATGGGCCATGTCCCCCCCACGGGCCTCGAACAAGTCGTGGAGTGTTAGCAAGAGAAGAACGCGGGCATACTAGCGCGCCTCCTATCGGGTCATCAGTGCTCCTGAAGCGACTAGTCGAGCTCTCTCTGTCGCCAGGCGTGTGATCAAGACCGCCCGGGGAATCGTATTGCCAGAACTCCATCGCTCCAGGAACCATCCTAGTGCGCCAACGTACCCTCTACCATGAGACGCAAGGGGACGTCGATCTGGATAGGGACCCCCCGAAGGAATCCCAGTCAAAGCAAACAAATCTAGGGGGGTCATTGTCATCTCTCCCCAGCTCCAGTGGAAAGTATAGGTGGTGTCCCACCAATGTGAGTCCAGCACCGACACCAGGACTGCTGCCCTAGATACCGGCTCCGGTAGGAGAGAACCAAAAGGAGTCGCAAGGAGCAACCCCTGGATAGGGGCCGATGCCTGTCGCCACTCTAGAGAAATGTAGTTGGCAGAACCCCAACCTCGGCCAACCCACTACAGACAACAAGCAAAGATATATATATATATATATATATGGGATTAATGAGGGTATTTTGGTGTAATTATGAGAGTTAAAGGGTTATAAGGGTAAATTATGTAATTTTCCAAACCTGAGGGAATTTTGGTGTAATAGGGGTAAATTATGTAATTTTCTAAACCTGAGGGTATTTTGGTGTAATTATGAGAGTTGTAGGGTTATAAGGGTAAATTATGTAATTTTCTAAAACCTGAGGGTATTCTAGTGTAATTATGAGAGTTATAGGGTTAGAGGGGTAAATTATGTAATTTTCTAAACCTGAGAGTATTTTGGTGTAAATATGAGAGTTATAAGGTTATAAGGGTAAATTATGTAATTTTCCAAACCTAAGGGTATTTTGGTGTAATTATAAGAGTTATAGGGTTATAGGGGTAAACTATATAATTTTCTAAACCTGAGGGTATTTTGGTGTAATTATGAGAGTTATCGGGTTATAGGGGTAAATTATGTAATTTTCCAAACCTGAGGGTATTTTGGTGTAATTATGAGAGTTATAGGGTTATAAGGGTAAATTATATAATTTTTCAAACTTGAGGGTACTTTGGTGTAATGATGAGAGTTATAAGATTATAGGGATAAATTATGTAATATTCCAAACCTGAGGGTATTTTTGGTGTAATTATGAGAGGTATATGGTTGTAGGGTTAAATTATGTAATTTTTTAAACCTGAGGGTATTTTGGTGTAATTATGTGAGTTATATGGTTATAGGGGTAAATTATGTAATTTTCTAAACTTGAGGGTATTTTGGTGTAATTATTAGAGTTATAGGGTTATAGGGGTAAATTTTGTAGTTTTTCAAACCTGAGGGTACTTTGGTGTAATTATAGGAGTTATATAACTATAGGGGTAAATTCTGTAAAATTCCTAAAGGTATCACAAGTAAAGTATGTGTTCTCTAAATCGGATATTATTTTCAGGCAGGCATGTATACTAACATAAGAATTGTTTAATACATGCAGGAAACGACAGAAATAATAAAACAAATAAATAAAAATACACAAAAGGAAGGATTTCCAAAACATACCAGAGACCGTCGGCGGATCTCATGTGAGACGGGCTCCATCAAGAGCTAAGGAACGTCCGGGACTGAAGCAGCCCGGGTAACATCTCGGTAGACCACAGCATGACCCCGGTCCACCCCGTCCTCGCCGTACCAGTCGAGTTCCGCCCAATCATCATGGTGAGGGCTGCAGCAGAGAACTCCCTGAACACCGGTACAAGTGACCTCCTCCTAGTCCCCCTTAAGACGATCTGGTTGTGCGGGATCCATCATTGTATGGGTAAGGTAGCGAAAAAGTCAGAAAAATAAGGAAAGCGGCAGAGCTTCCGCGCAATAGAAAGGAGAGAAAAAAGGGCTAGACAGAGAAAGAAAAAGGCAAGAATGAGGTGGAATGAGCTCAGCAGGGGGGTTATATATTGGTCACAGTTGTCGCGCGACAAATGGCTAGTTTGTCGGGCGACAAACACCCCACCACCGAAGTGTCGCGTGACAGTTTGTCATTCCCCTGATTTTTTTGACCTTTGTCTCATTTTTTTTCTCCTGCAGGAATACTCCAAAGAAACAATTTTAAAAGCCTTTCTATATACCGCACACTTGTGATGAATATCCCAAGACTTCCAAGTCATCTCTCCAAAAATCGTGAGAATAAAATACATCGGTTAAAGGAATCTCTGATCTCCCGAAAGGACCAAGGCCCTCTATTAGAATAAGCAAAATATCGGAATAAGATGGGAATAGAAAGAATTGAAAGAGTGTAAAAGAGAAAATCCCGCATAAGCACCCAGAGCAAGCGAGAGAAACAGAAATGTGGAGTGACAGGGAGAGCCACACCAAAAGTGACAGCTAGGCCAAAACCCGCTCAGGGCTTCATTTTGGATGAGTAAGGCTCCTGATCACAACAAGGGAAGGCCAGGAAAATTCTTTCCCCAAAAGAGGGAGAAATAAGGGCATCGAAAAACAGAAAATGATGTGGGCCCACAAAGTGAAAAGATGAGAACTAAAAGAGATCAGAGATTGCCCTTTCAAAAAAAATTTATTTTCAGCACGATACAGAGGAGATGACTTGGAAATAAATCTTCGAATCATCACTCTGCGAAGAACAGAAGAAATCCAAAAACTGCTTTCTAAGAGAAGTGTTCTCACTTGAGGAAACAAACAAGAGTAAAAATTCAGAAAGATACGGGGAAATAAAGGACATCTGGATAAAGGTTAAACTCCTGATTAGTTCATTTCACTCACAAAAAATTTTCTCTCTCTCACTCTAGCAATCTAAGCAAGACAACCAATTTCGCCGAAGCGCAAACCATAAACACAATCCCTCCTCGAGGCAAATCACGAGCACAAGCCGTCGCCAGAGGCGAAAGCACTCACAAAAGTCCTCCCAGAGGCAATTTTCTTTCTTTTTACAGATCAAAAGCCCTCCCAAAGAGGCAAAGTGGAGCAATGGTAGTCCTCCCAGAGAGGCAAAGTGGAGCAATGGTAGTCCTCCCACATGAAGCGAGAAGATCAAAAGCCCTCCCAGAGAGGTAGAGTGGAGCAATGGTAGTCCTCCAATATGAGGCGAGAAGATCAAAAGCCCTCCTAGAAAGGCAAAGTGGAGCGATGGTAGTCCTCCCACATGAGGCGATAAGATCACAAGCCCTCCCAGAGAGGCAAAGTGGAGCAATGGTAGTCCTTCCACATGAGGCGAGAAGATCAAAAGCCCTCCCAGAGAGGCAAAGTGGAGCAATGGTAGTCCTCCCATCTGAGGCGAGTGGAGAAATGGTAGTCCTCCCATCTGAGGCGAGTGGAGCAAATAAAAGCTCTCGAAAGAGGCAATGAGGTAACAAAAACCCTCTCCGGAGGCAAAACCAAACACAAGCCCTCTCCGGAGGCATTCACAAACACTTTTACGTACGCGCACTTCTTTAGAGTTCTTGCGGGAGCCATGGACCACGATCTCTTCCAATCGCCTCAATTTCTTGCAAGCAAGGAGCTTGAGTCAAGAGGATCTATAGACACCTTGATCTGTGACCCCCGCAAGAACCCTAACGACTATCGAGAAGTATAGTTCTTGAAGCCCAGGACCCACCCGACTACCCAAAACTGCCCCGAAAGGGTTTGTCGGCCAAACAAACTTATTTTTAAGGGGGATTATCGGGCGACAGATTAGTATGTTGCGCGACAATCTCCCATGTGTCGCACGACAAACCCCTCTGACCCAGACCATCCACTCTCTGTAACATCAGTCTGTCAGAGACATCACTTCAGCCGTTTGTCGCGCGACATTGATCAACATGTCACGCAACACTTGCCCTTTCTCGGGAAATGTCGCGCGGCATTCTTTCCCGAGCACTATAAATAGGCCAACACCCCCAAACGTTCAAGGGAGCAATTGGGGATCAAAGAATCCTAAGTTTATTTATGATTTTCTGGCCTTTTACCAAGTATTTTCTACGACCGTCTTATTTCTAAAAAAATTATCGAATCTATTCTCGACACTCGAGGTGTCCCGCTCCTAGAATCGAATTCTGAGAAATATCTGAAGAATGAAAAGATTATTATCGCCGGAGATCTCTCTGCCCTATTATTGTAACGACCCGATCCCACCTCAGTACGATATTGTCCGCTCTAGGTAGCGTCCTAGACAGGCCTCAGCCCCAGGACATCTACCCTCACAGCTTTGTTTCTGGGAGCTCACGACCAGCTTCCCAGGGGGTCACCCATCCTGGGATTTCTCTGGTCCAAGCACGCTTAACTTCGGAGTTCTCATGGGATCCGAAGCCAGTGAGCTACCCAAAAGGCTTTGTACTTAATTAACGACCATATCTTACTTATATGGGTCTCCAAGGATCCCCCACCTTCCGGTGTGGGATGCCCCCTTTGAGCTACCATTCCTCCACAAAAGGGAGTACTCATCGCTCAAGCTACCATTCTTCCACACAAGGGAGTACTCATCGCTCAGGGCGTCACATCCTTCCCCCAAGGGAATCGACGTCCTCGTCGACACACCGTACTTTGTGGGGTCCGCTCTGATACCATTTGTAATGAACCGGTCCCACCTCAGTACGATATTGTCCGCTCTGGGTAGCGTCCTAGACAGGCCTCAGCCCTAGGACATCTGCCCTCACGGCTTTGTTTCTGGGAGCTCACGACCAGCTTCCCAGGGGGTCACCCATTCTAGGATTTCTTTGTTTCAAGCACACTTAACTTCGGAGTTCTCATGGGATCCGAAGCCAGTGAGCTACCCTAAAGGCCTCGTACTTAATTAGCGACCATATCTTACTTATATGGGTCTCCAAGGATTCCCCAACTTCCGGTGTGGGATGCCCCCTTTGAGCTACCATTCCTCCACACAAGGGAGTTCTCATCGCTCAGGGCGTCACAATTATATTTTCTTTCTTATTATTATTCTTGCCGGGAAAGTAAAGAAAGTCTCTTCTAGTATTTAAAATTAGATTATCTGTGTACTTGTTTTACTTCTATTGTTTTGTTCACGTTTTATTTGAATAAACATATTGCCAAGTTATAAAATAGTCTACTGCGTTTCAAAACAAAGACCCTGATAAAACCATTTGCAAAACCAGAAAAGTAAGTATATTATCATCCGGATAAAATTCTGTTTTCTAAACTCAGACTAATAAAACTTACTTAGGAATTAAAATCTGACATATCCCGTCTTTTCAATAGACTGCGACATTCCTGATGAAACTCCTCTCAAGAGTTCTAATTCCATATTAAATTAGTCTTAATACAAGACCCAAAATTTTCCCAAATAATCAAAACACGAGGAAACCGTCATTATCTGAAGAAATAATACGGGAAACTTTCTCTGAAATAAAAGGCTTTTGTCACTTGTATTTACATCTCTCAAAACAAAACAATCGGATCTCGGAACACAAAGGTTTTCATCCATTTCCCCGTTTTCCCAAAATACGAGTCTTTCATTCCGAAAGTAGTAGACTGTTAGTAAAAGCATCCAAGTTTTTCAACATAAAATAAACATATAAAAGTCCACTAGAGACCGAAAGGACGGAATGGGTGCTTAACACCTTCCCAAATCGTAACATAGTTCCCGAACCCTATAGAATCCTGGTTTCGTAGACAAATGTGTAAAGAAAAGGCTCATCTGTAGCCTTTTCTCTTACACAACCATCTTGTTTGTTTTCTCGTAAAATGTATTGGCGACTCTGAAGGAACCCTCTTGCATCTAGAAATAGGACAGAGGGACACCCGATATGAATTATCAACATGTGAAAGCAAATGGACCAACGTAATCCCTTCCGATGTTTCAGACACCCAAGCACGGGATTGAGACCTGGGGGTCGCATTTGCGGATTCTCACACATACACAGTGCCAAAATCGTTCCAAAAGGGTGTTATTATTTACACCCCTTCAATTACAAACACCACCATCTCTAATTTAATAAAACTCATTTTTCAACACCCCACTTTTTTGTCACAAACACCCTCTTACTTAACTATTACTTAACTTATTTATCCAATGCTTAAAACATTAACCTATATCTCTCATTTCGCCCCTTTCACAATCACATTTCATTGCTTCAAGTAAAAAAGATAGAGAGAGAAGAGACTCACTTCTTTATCATTTGAGCTCTCAAAATCAAGAAATCACAATCAAATCGAAGCACAAACTTTATTGGTGAGAAGTTTGAAGCTTGGATTATGATAAATAAGAAGCAATGTTCATGAGATGGTGGAGAAAGAAGAAGTTCAAAAAAAAGTTAGTGATGAAATTTCACTCCAAAATAAAGCCAAAGATGTATTATAATTATTATTATTGGTGTATTAATGTGTATATTAGCTTTCATATATCATTCTACAACATTCAAATTGAAACAAAGATGTAATCCCCAAAATAGAGTATAAAATGGGTTTTGTCCAGGCTTGACTCGCTTTTATATAAGGAGAGTAATCTAGTTACAACTCTCCTCAAATAAGGCGAGTGTGTACAGACACACTCTCCCCATGTGAGATGAGTTTGTGTTATTAGGCGAGTTACTTACAACACATTGACCTAATGTGAGGTGAGTGTGTGTGAATCCACTCACCTGTCATTAATAGTTAATACAACTCAAATAGCAAATGTGAACAATTACGATAAATTACAATAACATTCTACGATTTTTCATATTTTGGAAGTATCGCAATACTTTCTCTTTGTCAATGTTATTGAAAATTTCTCGTTCAAAAAATAGTGATTTTTGGCCCTTTTTAGAGTAATTTTATTCAAAACTAAATGATCAGTTTTGAAATATTATTACGGATTCGAGTTCTCTTCCATGAGCACATTGAAGTGGTATTAATTATATTTCTCAAAATGGATATCAGATGAATGGGAATTTGCCACCCAAAGTGAACTACTTAAAATGAAATATGTTTAGTTTAAAGAATGAAAATTCTTGTGTCCCACATTAAAACTTTGTGAAAAAATTTGTGGGTTTATAAGACATTATACCTTGTGAGCTTCTAAAGCTTCTAGACACCCAATGTCTGTACCTTACGCACACAAGTGCAAGTTGTGCAAATGCAACTGCGCGGGGCCAAGTTTTGCACTTCAAGCATTTGTTAATTTGAATAAGTGTTTGAAGTTTTCAAATGGCCCCCCTCAGGTTTATTTTTCCGCATATAAGTCCCTACAGTTTCACCCCTTCGCCCCTGTCTGCAACCAGTATAATTGGAGTGTGATTGTTGAGTAGTTATGGGGGATTTAATTTTGAGACTCAAAATTAAGTCAGATGATTTGGCATAATTCCGTTGATTAATAAAATAATATACATTTTTATCACTCTTTTTAATTTGCTAATTATTGTAAAGTGATTTGTAGAGATTTGGGGATTTTCTTTAAGAATGGGATGCGACGTTTGGCTCTGAGTAATGTGCCATTCAAGGTTATGTTTAAGAAGGCTTAGGGTTGTTCGTCTTTTATCCCATTCGCACTGGTTAATATGATGTGTTAGAAGTATGTGTTTCAATTTGTTTGCAAGTGTTTTTAATAAACTAATAATGGATTGTAATCCTACAATCTTAGTGAAATGGTAGTGAAAAGTTATGGAACTAATAAAATTATATGTTTTACATTATTGCTAATGCACTTGTATTACTTTTACTAGTCTGTTAAGTTAATTTGAATTTGCATTGCCTGCAGTCAATAGCTTCAGTATAATTTAAATAAAGACTTCAATTTAGAGAGATTTATAAGGTTTTGGTTCTTAATTTCAATTCAAAGTTCAATATAACTATTATGCATTGATTAATAAACAAAATGCAGTTATCAATATATAGAGGTTGTAAAGAAACATGACATAAACATAGATTTTCATTAATAAGATAGTATAATATAAATTGCAAATCTATAGAATTAAATTTCAATTCAAATTGAATTCTCATTTTTTCTCCAATTCCAAAGCTCAGAATTGGGTCACCAAACACACCCTTAATAATATTCCAATTCAACTCGAAATCCTTGTATCTCCAAAGCCAAAGAAGTGCCGTTAGTCTAACTCAACTCCAACCTCTAAAAATAACAACCAGCAGTGCAATATATGTTAATGCATACCTTATCAGTTTTCACCCATATCATTAGTAACAAGAATGAAAACATTTCTATGGCTTTTATTTCTTCTCATCGCCTTCTCAATCTTTCTTTCCACAGACAATGCGTTACTCTATCTAGTGCTTGAAATCACACGAAAGAATCTCTGGTCAGGCATTAACTACCATGTGTTGCCTGTCTTCCGAGGCAGAGGGGGCGGGCTCACGCTAGTCGGCACTGGCTGCCTACTCAGTGTATTCTAAGAGCAACAAGAAGTCAACAATGGCCTCCCATTGACTTTCACCCTGGTCAACCCCAATAAAGGTGTTATACGCGTCCACATCAAGTTCTCTACCACCACAAATGTGTCCAATCCACCGTGTGGAAGCTTGGTTACGACAAGTCCTTACCGCATCATTTCATTACAAGTGGAGGAGTGGAAAGGAACCTAGGACCCAGCCAAGACCATAAGTGACTAGTTCGAGATTGAGAAATATGAGAATAGTTTTTGTGATTCCTATAGAGTGATTTGTACATATGTGGGCATTTTCATCAAGAACGGGAAATGGCGATTGGCTCTCAGTGACAGTGATGTGCTTTTCAAGGTTATGTTTAAGAAGGTTAGAGTACTGGTAGTATGTTTGTATGCTAGTCTTTGTAATGATGGGTTGTAATTGCACGTGAATCTCAGTGAAGTGGCAATGACAGGCTAGTATCTACCAAATGGAATTACATGTTGTGCAATTCTACTTGTGTAACGCCCCATTTTTGTCTTGCTTGTTAATCCTACCATATTGACCTAATTTTTCACAATTCTCACTTTGGGTAGTGAATTTATGATCAGGGGTGACTCTTATGGTTTGAACACTTCTTGTAAGGTCTAAATTGTATTGGCTTTATTCCTCGTCAAAAACACAAGTTTTAAATGTAAATCGTTGGTGCATCATTGAGAATTTAAAGATCACACTCATCCATAGAGCTTACGAAGATCTTGCAATTGATTCATGTTAATGGTAAGCTTGGTATAAAGGTTTAGTTTCGTGTCTAAGTGGTGATTTAAATTCCAGGGTCATTTGGTTTTCAAAATTGTGGTTTCCACCATTTTAAAGGGTGGACCGGTACACAATTTGCTAATGTGTACCGGTCAAGCATTATAGTGAAATTCCATAGAATATACTTTTCTCCGAAGGGTGTACCGGTACACATTTTGTTAATGTGTATCGATCTGGCATTCAAAGGTGGACCGGTACACATTGCTAATGTGTACCGGTCCGTCAAGGAATTTCTGGGCATTGTAATTTTATCGTAAAATCTTATATGTTGGCTTATGTTTTCAAACTCTAAAAGGAAACTTGTTCTATATTCTTCTATAAATTAAACCCTTTGCCCAGAGTTCATTAAGGCTCTTTTCTTAAATAATTTTCACACCCTTCAAGAGCTATTTTCATAAAACCATCACCTAGGGTTTGAATTAATTCTCATGCCAAATTGAGTGTTCTTTTTCAAGAACAAAGAATCCTTTATTCGTTTAGAAGCGCGAGGCTATCAAGGAGATCACAGAGAGTCCGAGGCGTGCGATACGCTGTGTTCCAAATTGAGAGATTCGAGGAGGAAACTTGTATGCTAGAGGATACTGCTAGAGTTGTTCTTATGCGATTCAAGGCTTGTACGTCTAATCGGTTAGTGATTAATCGAGTATGTACCTCTTGTGATTTTATAGTGGAATTGTTTGTTGAGGATTAGTCCTGCACTGCAAGGATACCTCGTTAAATCTTGTCTTGATTACCCATGATTGATTGTTGCCGTTATATATGCATGCTAGACAAGATTAAACAAACTTTTGAAATTAAAATTGGTAGATTCTTTGATTTAAATTCTGCTACGTCAATAAAATTGTTTTTCCACATATACTAGAGAATAATCTACTTAGGTTAATTTACTCCGCACACGTTCTTAGTTTTTCAATAAATGATCACATGTTTTGGGGGAGATAGATATATTGGATGCTTGATTCTGATGCTTGATTGGTTAAATTGATTGTCATGTTTATATTGAATGCTTGTCACCTGGTATTTGTTTTTGAGTTGTGATGTTTCAGGTACTGCATGTGTGTTGGTATGTGTACATCCGCTAGAAACTTGATGTGTTGGCATGTGTTGAGGTTCTAGTTTAATTGTTTTGGCTCAAATGTCTATATGTAATTATAATTTTGTTTGGGATTGCGATATTATAGTTGTCTTGTCATTGAGTCTGTTTATGATCTATTGTGTTTTGTCTCGGAATAGCCAAAGGGGAGTTTGTAAGGTCTAAATTGTATTGGCTTTATTCCTCGTCAAAATCATAAGTTTTAAATGTAAATCGTTGGTGCATCATTGTGAATTTAAAGATCACACTAATCTAGAGAGCTTACTAAGATCTTGCAGTCGACTCATGTTAATGGTAAGCTTGGTATAAAGGTTTAGATTCATGTCTAAGTGGTGATTTAAATTCCAGGGTCATTTGGTTTTCAAAATTGTGGTTTCCACCATTTTAAAGGGTGGACCGGTACACAATTTGCTAATGTGTACCGGTCCGGCGTTATAGTGAAATTCCATGGAATCTTCTTTTCTCTGAAGGGTGTACCGGTACACATTTTGTTAATGTGGACCGGTCCGGCATTTAAAGGTGGACCGGTACACACATTGCTAATGTGTACCAGTCCGTTAAGGAATTTCTGGGCATTGTAATTTTATCGTAAAATCTTATCTATTGGCTTATGTTTCCTAACTCTAAAAGGAAACTTGATCTATATTCTTCTATACATTAAACCCTTTGCCCAGAGTTCATTAAGGATCTTTTCTTAATTAATTTTCACAACCTTCAAGAGCTACTTTCATAAAACCACCACCTAGGGTTTGAATGAATTCTCATGCCAAATTGAGTGTTCTTCTTCAAGAACAAATAATCCCTTATTCGTTCAGAAGCGTGAAGTTATTAAGGAGATCGGAGAGAGTCCGAGGCGTGTGATACGCTGTGTTCCAAATCGAGAGATTCGAGGAGGAAACTGCTACACTAGAGGTTACTGCTAGAGTTGTTCTTGTGCGATTCAAGGCTTGTACATTTAGTTGGTTAGTGATTAATCGAGTCTGTACCTCTTGTGATTTTATAGTGGAATTGTTTATTGAGGATTAGTCCTGCACTGCAGGGATACCTCTTTAAATCTTGTCTTGATTATCCGTGATTGATTGTTGGAGTTATATATGCATGCTAGACAAGATTAAACAAACTTTTGAAATTAAAATTGGTAGACTCTTTGGTTTAAATTCTGCTACGTCAATAAAATTGTTTTTCCACATATACCAAAGAATAATATACTTAGGTCAATCCACTAAGCACGCGTTCTTAGTTTTTCACTTCTATGGTGTCTCAATAGTATATTTACACTTGCGTGGATGGTCACAATGCAACTCGGATGGCCGAATGAGTTTTGGTCTCTCAAACCTCACTTTTGCCTTTTTAACGACAAGGAAATCGCATTAGGTAGTCATTCTTACTTTAAAGAGTGCCTTCCAATTAAACACCTTCTACAAGTCATATTAGTGATTTTCATATGCGTCTATGTTTGAAACACATTTCGGATATCCGTAATTGAATTTGATAGGTTGGCGGTGAAAAATCAAGTTCCGGCGAAATGAATTTTTGTCCAACTTTCTAAGACCATAACTTCTCCATCCGAACTCCAAATGACTCTCCATTTGAACCGTTAGGAATATATTTGGCCCCTCAGCAACTTTCATGTTGGATGGTAAGCCTAATTTAAGCTCTAAGAATGTCGAAACTGAGTGCAAAAGTGATGACAAAATCAGCCTGATGAACAGTGACATTTGCTATTTTCGGCAGACCTATAACTTTCCTGAATTTCTGGCATTTATATATTATGAATTTGGAAAAATCTCCAAGACAAAACTTGTAGAGTTTTGAGTTATCTTTAATTAGGAAGAAACGGTGCACCAATTGGAGCTCCGAGTAAAAAGTTATGCCCAATATAAGAACAGTGTACTAGAAACTTTAGAAAATCGGGTTTGACCCGACCCATCTCATTTTGTCCCGATTTCCCCCTAAATTTAACCCTCAAACACCACAAACCTGTCATACCTTCCTCAAAACAGATGAGAGCTCTTAGAGAGAGAATGAATGGGTGATTTTATAGGGTTTTCAAGGTTCATTCACTTCAAATTGAAGAGTCAAGCTAGGATTGCACTTCCTTCGATCTCCATCTTCACTCATTCCTTCGTTTTGGGCTTAGAGGGTTGAAACTTTAGGAGTGTCCAGCCATCAACTTACATCTTCAACACTTCAATCTTGGAAATCCAACAATCTTAAGGTGGCAACTCTCCTACTTTCTTCAATTCCTTGATTTAAATGGTTGATTGAGTAGTAATGCTAGGCTTTCGGTACCAAATTCATATTTTCCGTTGCATGTTTGTGGTTCAAACTTATTAAGTACAATCTGAGCCTATAGATGGTTATTATATGTGTTGTAGTTGATGAATAAAAAGGCTGATCATAATGCATGTTACTACTTAAGTGTTACTTTAGGATTTTGGCACCGAAATGGCTTGATACACCGCAGGTATGTCTAATAATTGGGATGTCTGCATAAATAACCTTAATCCTTGAGTATAAATCACATAAAAATCATATTTAAGCTTGTGATTAAGCATGCATGAGGTGTTTGATGATATTACTAGTAGGTCTAGTACTACTCCTCTTACTAGTCTTCACTAAATGTTTGAAATTAAGAAATTTGGCTAATACAAGTGCAAAAGCATGGTGCATAATTAGAAAAGATTATCTTTGTTGTTCTTGAAATTCTAAAACACATGGTTTGTGTTAGAATGACTTAAACCCACACTTTTGTAAGTTACGGATATATGTATACGTATAAACTTATAAATGGTGACAATGGTGGTTTTATCTTGTGAGTTTGGTGGTACTAAAACTTGTAAAATGACATTTGTTTGATATTTGTTATATATATGTATTTCATGGTAGTGTTATTGTTAGTGCTACTATGCTAATGGTTAGTATACTATTTTTGGTTAAGTATGGGACTTTACTACTGCTTTGGTATTTGATGAGATTTCTACACCTATGGAAGGTTATTTATGTATCTCATATGTTTAGGATTTCTTATATGATTTTTTTGAATCTATATATGGTTTGGCTATGATCGGGGACTATAGTTATACCAGTTGGACATAATACCTTGATTGCTTAGATGTGATTATTATTATACATTAGCCTATGGCAGGTTTGTCACTAGGTATCCTATGGGAGGACGTGACTCTGGGAGCCATACTGTGCACAGTAGATTGTTATACCTAGCTAGTTGACCAATTACATCCCATAGGAGGACTTGGTTATGGTAGCTATATTAATATTGTTCATGTGGATAAAATGTAACTGGGATACATCCGAACTACCGGTTACATTATTGTTCCTGTGGATGGAACATAGACGGGATAAATTCGAGCTACCACCTACACATGTCCTGGTGGATGGACGGAGCGTCAAGTATCATGCGGTGGTATAAGATTAGTGCCTTCCATGTTATACTTGTGTTATAGTTGTACTATAATTTTCTTGCGTCTGTTATTATGACTAGCCTCATGATTAATATTACTATTTCATTTGTATATTGGCGATACTTATTTTATTATCAATTATTTTATTTATTGCATTACACTTCCCCTTTCCCATTGGTTCCCATTGGGCCAATTTAGCTCATTCCCTCATTTCTCATTGCAGATACATTCTAGGTTTTAGCCGGGTTCGTGGGAAGGATGCAAGTACTTCTTAGTCCTCTGATACAATGAGTCTCATATTATATTTCGTAGATGTCGTATAGTTGTGTATCTGTAACGTATTAAATAATTGGAGTTGTACCGAATTTGATTTGTAATAAAGATACTTACATTTGGAGTTTGTAGTGTTAATTATTATTATATATATATATATAGTTGTAATCTAAACAGGTTTTGGTTTTGAGTAGTTATGGAGACTTCATGTCGAATTTTATCCAAAATTTCATGATTTTCATTCAAATTGTATTTTCCTTCCTTTCTATATTTTAGCCGTTGTTAGGGACAGCATCTGGTAGCACCTGCTTTTAAAGGCGGGTCGTTACAACTTGCAACTAGTTTCGAATTAACATCCTTAAGGAATTATACAAACAAATCTTGAGGGATGAAGCGAACATGAAAAAATTGAGTAAAATTGTACAAACATTAATTTTGAACCAAGATTTATATAAAGTATATTAGATATCATATATTTTTTTTTTCAAAAGAGGGTTATGAGATTTTGTCAAACATAATTTGCAACTTAAAAATTTCACAGATCATCCTCCATGATTAAGATTATGATCACTATTTTTCCATATTTCAATTTTGCCTCTACAGTCATTTGTTAACTTTAAAGGAGTCGGATTCGTAGTTGTAGCGTATATAATTTCAAGAAGGCTTTTGAGAGATTTATGGAGAGAAACTTCTGGGTTTGTTTCTCTTTCAATTGAAATGGTTTGTCCAAAATAAAACTTGGTAAAATGGCACAAATGTTAAAAATGTAAAAATAAAAACAAAATAAGGGGAATATTATTTGTAGCAAATTCAAATCTTTAATAAAAACAAACCACAAATACAACTAGAGTACATAAACAATGACAAGAAGAAAAAAACAATGTACGAAAAACAAATTACAAAACCCTCTCATCAATACCCCAATTCTGCAAGCGATATAGTTGGAGTAGGACTATGAAGTAATTATAGGGGATTTAATTTTGAGACTCAAAATAGAATTAGATGATTTGACATAAGTTAATTGAGTGATAGAATACACACTTTTATCACTTTGTTCGCTAATAAAATTTTAATATGAATTACATTTTTTAATTCTTCTAAAAATGCAAAGATCATCCTCCATAATGAAAATTATGATCAATGTTCTCTTTCTAGAGAGAAGTTCTTCCATCTATTTATTTTTGGAGCTATTATGTATTTGAAAAAAAATGGGAGAAGCAAAAAAACCAAAGCAAGCATCTTAATTTGTGTATTCCTAAGTCCCACATAGGAGAGGAGTAAAACCTTTCACAGGTTGTTTTT
This sequence comes from Lonicera japonica, assembly GCA_021464415.1. NCBI lineage: Eukaryota > Viridiplantae > Streptophyta > Magnoliopsida > Dipsacales > Caprifoliaceae > Lonicera > Lonicera japonica. The sequence goes on along the minus strand of CM038471.1, from coordinate 6,148,483 downwards.
ATAAGGAAGAATTTGGCTAAGAGCTTGAGCCCGTTCGGCATTAGACTTTTGTATTTCAAAAAAAAAAGTGGGAGAAGAATAAAAACCAAAGCAAGTATCTTTATGTCACTACAAGAAAAAGGGTCTTTTGTGACGAATTTTTTTGTAATGGTCAAAAAATCGTTACTAAAAGCCTATATTTGTCACGGATTTTAGTCCTGTCGCAAATAAATTTATTTGTCGGGGCTAAATATGTTTCCGTGACAAATAGTTAATTATTTGTGACAGGTAAACAAAAAACCGTTACAATAAAAGTGTTTGTCACGGCTAGATATGTCTCCGTTACAAATTGTTAATTATTTGTGACGACTTAACTAGTCGCTACTAAAAGTACGTTATATTAAGCATAATTCCATAAAGCCCTAAATGAGAGTTATGACTTTCATTCTTACTCTCACCATCACTATGGCCGATTGAAACACTCTCACTCTCACTCTCACTCTAGCTGCTTCAAACCCAAAACCAAGATTTAAACAGCAAAAACTTACAAAAATCGAAATTGGGGTTAGCTGTGGCTTAAGATTTGCTCGATTATTCACTAATCAAAGTTGGGGTTTGGATTTTTTTTAAAGATTCAAACCCAATCCATACACAAATCGAAGATTCGACAAAATCGAAATTGGTGTAAGCTGGTGTTTGGGATTTGTTCAAGTCTTCAGAAATCAAAGTTGATGTTAGTTGGGTTCGTGATTTGCTCTAGATATGAGCCATTTTCCATTCACTTGTGACAAGGTACCTACTTTTGTAGATCTGTTTTTATCTTTTGTTTTAAATCCTCTGTTACTTGAGCATTCTCTCACTTTTGGAGTGTTTGTTTTGTGTAATAGAAAATTCTAGTGTTTTTTAATTTAAATCAGAATATAATTGGTCTATTTTTGTGGAATTATCATCTAATTTGTTGATTTGTGTGGCTTTTTTTTTTGCTTTAATGTTTGCTTAAACTACGGTTGATTCACAACTATATACATATATATATATAACAACAAAAATGAATTCACTTGCTGCTATATTATCCATTAATTAGCATGAGAATTTGAATGAAGAATTTGAATGAAGACGGTATCTAAGAAATTAGAAGTGAAAAAATAAAAATAAAAATAAAAAATTAGACGGTATGTAAGGAATTCACTTGCTGCTATAACGAAATTTAATTAACTATAAAACTGCAAAAATATTGATTTTTTTCCAAGGAGCCCCAAGGCCCAAGGCCCTATCAAAGACCCTTAATAATAAATAAATGTAGTTCACAAGGGTTGAACCAAGGATGTGGAGGCCAAATTTTCAACCCTCTCCCACTTGAGCTACATACTCTAAGTTAATTATATCATTCAAAACTAGTATATATACAACAAAGTATTTGTAGTTTTGCATAGATTTGATTTATTTTCCATAAACAAATATACATATTTATTTTCTTTATAGGATAAAATTCTGCAAAGGGATAAACAAATATATATATAACTACTTACAACATTCCTTATGCACTTGTTAATTTACAACACATTACAACATTTCAGAATTAGGTGCAGTCCGAATCCCCTGCACAAACTAGGTACTTTCCGTTCTCCGATCATTTTTAGTCCCATTTAAAACACTAGAGATTGAAGCACATATATGAACTTATAAAGTGTAACGACCCAAATTTTCTAAAATACTTATTTACTCCAAATTAATATATGCGTATATTGTAAATTAATATGTGTTCTCTTATTTGTTTTTGTGGTGCATTTATTGTGTGGCCAAGTTATTATAGTGTGTTAAAAATTATAATTTAAAGTATATATGATTAGTTTTGAAACCTAAAGTTTTGATATGCTCTCCTTTGAAAATTCATATCTTCTATCATGTGGAGAATTTTTGTGTGAAACTAATTTTGTTTTAAACTAGACTTGATGAGCTTCAGTTTGAGCACAAATTTCACTACATTTAGACTTTTAATGAATTAGTTATGATTTTACAAAGTTGACCTAACCGTGCTGTGAGTTTGACCTGCGGGAACTAGAGAAAAAGAAAATTAGTTTGAGGTCTTGAGTAATTATAATTAGATGGGCCACTGGGTTAATTTAAATGTATTCTTTTGTTTGTTATAAGACTTATTTTAGTTGGTCCAAATTAGATGAGAAAATCCTAGCATGAATATAAGTTAAGTTCTCAACACAAATAAAGTTTTAGGGGGAGGAGAAAACTACGTATTGTCATATGGCCGCTTGTAGAGAAGAATAAGAGACACAAGAGAGAGCCCGAGTAAACGCATAATACTTTTGGTTCTTCCCCTTTCGATTATCTAGTGAGTGTTTCTCACCTTTATTCTGTGGATTTCGATACATGCATATGTATATATAACCTATTTGTTCTGAGTCAATTTATATTGGCGGCTCTTTTAGATTTCTTTTGGTTGATCAATTTAAGTTTTACTATTTATAATGAGTGATTCTCACCCTCTTCTTGTGATTTCTATTCGTACATATTGTTTTGATTTTCTTTTGACCTAATTTTTGAGAAAGTTGTTTATTGTATTTTTATTCAATTGATTATAAGTTTCTTAACGACAAACCTCAATTATATGTCTTTATAAAAATTTAAAAAAAATATATATAAACTGATATTATGAGTTACAAGTATTGTGGCTTTGGAATTGGAGTAATATGATTTTTAATTTGGGAGATATTGATTTTACAAAATCAAGGTGTTAAAATACCTAATGTTGATCAGATTGTTGTCATACATCTGTAGTTTTGAGTTTGGTTAAGGTACTAAAATTTTGTGTAAAATTCTGAAAATATTTGGCAAGTTAATATTGCGTGTTAGGAGAATCTGGGCTTTGGAATTGATCGAATATGATTTTTATGTTGAGAGTTATCGAAGTTACAAAAACAGCGCGCTACAAAATCTGATCCTAGACAGATTGTGTACATGTTACCAAAACGTTCATAACCCCAAGAATATAAATGATTTTTAGTTGAATCTAAGTGCATATGAAACTAGACATGGCTGGCTATGTTGTGTAATGTTTCTGAAATTTTTATATTAATTTTATCCCCAAAATTCTGTGAAATTGATGGTTGTGCCGATTTAAGATGTTGTTTGTGTTCTAACTTTGTTTTTTTTTTTTCTGCAAGGGTAACTTATGTTTTAAAATAAATTTTTTAAGAGCCTTTAAAATTGGGATTATGAGGTTCTAAAAGGATTTTTGGTATGATTGTTTTAGTTTGTGAAATTGTTTACTTGATTGAAGTTTGGAATACTATGAACAATACATAATTGGTGGAATTATTTGTCTTAAGCTTCTAGACGTGATATTTAGTAAATGTGTGAGTATGATTTAGTTTTTGGGACAAGTCTATATTCTTGTTGAGATTGATAATAAAGTTTTCTTTTAAGTATATATATATAACTACTTACAACATTTCTTATGCACTTGTTAATTTACAACACATTACAACATTTCAGAATTAGGTGCAGTCCGAATCCCCTGCACAAACTAGGTACTTTCCGTTCTCCGATCATTCTCAAATTTTTCTAGTAGTTACATAACATGTTTGATGGTGTCAAAATCTAGAAATAGATAATTAACCAATTAATAAACGAATATCGGTGAATAAAAAAATAGATGCGGCGCAATGATGAACACATGACTTTTTTTTAAGGTAGGTTCCCCCGGAAGCACTTATGCTATTCCAGTGGTACGTCCTCCTTTTGTGTGTGCTTGCTTTGTATTAGCTCAAAGGCGATTAATTTGGAAGATAATACAAGCTACCAACTTCTCTCTCTATAATTTCCTTAATTCTATTTATAAGTATAGAATTAGGATTACAAATATTTCAACAGAATAAATAATAAACTGTGTAAGAGAAAGTGTATAAGGGTTGTTGGTATTTTTTGGAGTATGAAAATAGAGAGTATATGACTCTTCTATTTTTTGGGGGTATGAAAAGAGAGGGTATAAGACCCTCCTATTTCTTCTTAAATCGGCTTGTATTTATTTTGCCAATGGCTTTTTCTCTTGAATGAGATGGATGGATCTTAGGAGATAAGGAAGATATATTTTTTAGTGTGGTTTGAATGAATGAATGAAGGGGGTATTTATAGGTAAAATCTAGAATGGTAAAAAAATAAATTTGATGAAGATGAGGGGTAAAAAGATAATTTTACAAAGGTGAGTGGATGTAAGTGGAATTTGAGTGGAGTTGAGTGGGATTTTAGTGGAGGTAAAAATGAGATTTTACTGGGGGTAAAAATAGGATTTTACCGGAGGTAAAAAATGTTAAATTACCTTTGTAGGCCAATGGTAAAATTAGTATTTAACCCCATCAATTGCCCCTATCCTTTATTTTTATGCTGAAAGCTGAATGTGAAGGATAAATGTTTTTGTCGGTCAAGTGGTCCGGCTCAAAGCTAAGGTTTGAGAGTGGGTACTTGTCAAGGAAGATAATCATGGAGAGAGCTCGAGTAATCGACGTGTAAGGTTTTGTTAACCTCTGACCATAAGTTTGTGGAGCTCAGAACATTAACATGTAAAGCTAGCTAGACTTTGATCATTAATCTTTAGAGTTTCAGAACATCATTGTGTAAGGCTGGCTAGACGTTGATCTCGAGTCTTAGTTCAAGGACGTTAGATCTCGGATGCTAGTCATTGAGCTCAAAACATCAATGTGTAGAGCTTTTAGAGCTTCAGAACATCATTGTGTAAGGCTGGCTATACGTTGATCTCGAGTCGTAATCCAAGGATGCTAGATCTCGGATGCTAGTCGTTGAGCTCGAAACATCAATGTGTAGAACTCGTTAGACATTTGATACAAGTCGTAGAGCTTGGAACATTAATATGTAAAGCTGACCAGACTTTGATCATTAATAATTTGATTCTACTCGGGCCTTTTCCAACACATATATATTTTCTCTCTCTTTTTTTTTCTTTTTTTTTCTTTTCTCTTTTCTTTTTTCTTTTTTCTTTTCTTTTTTCTTTTTTCTTTTCTTGTCGGCCCCTTTCGGCGGATCTTTCGGCCCCTTTCGGCGGATTTTTCTTTTTTTGAAATCCTCCCTGTCAGAGGCTCCTTCTCTCTTTTCATCTCCCTCTCACTCTTCATCTTCCTCTTACACTTCATCTTCCTCTCCTTTCTTCATCTTCCTCTCCCTTTTTCCTCTTCATCTCACTCTCCTTCTTCGTCTTCTTCTCCCTCGAGACCCAACCCATTTCTTTCATCACCATCCATTTTGTAATAAGTTTTTCTTACAAAAGTAAACCAAAATAATGTCAAACACTCAATTTTTTACAGGTCGTCCATGCGTGGCTTGTGCTCATAGCCACAAGAGATGTCCTCTAGCTTGTAAAAATGCTAGAATTTTTCCAAATGTGATTGATCGTCAAGACTATCACACAATCTTCACTATTTTCGGGGTGAGGAATGTTGCACCTTTTTTGCAATGTGTCCCCGAAGATCGACTTCACGAGGCTCTTAATTCGTATCTTCTTAAAGCCACGGCGAGGATTGAGAATCCCGTTAGAGGCGGTACTGCTCTCCTTGCTTCTTTTGAACAGAAGGTGGAATAGTTACAAGCACGGGTGACGGCATTAGAGGCTCGATTAGGATGGGGGTCTTCCTGTGTTAACCTGTTATGCTCCTTTGTTCCTCTTGGAGGTTCTTCGAGGTTCCCTTCGTCGGCAGGAAATAACGTGCCAAATGTTATTCCGACTGCCGTGAATCTTTCAGAACCTGTTCCCGGAGGTTTTTTGGGGCTCCTTATGTCGGAAGAGGGTGTAGAGAATATTCTTTCGACTACCACGAATCTTATAGAAAATGGGGCTTCTCTGACTGAAGTGAATTTGCCGTCATTTCAGAATCCGTCCTATAACCAGGCTACCTTAGACTTCGTTTACCAGGCTGCCTCGGAAGGTTTTTTATCGCAATCTTCACTAGATGATTTTGTTGCAGATTTTGCTGAAACAACGGGCCCTGACTGGACAGCTTCAGGGAATATTCGCCATGATTTTTTTGATTATTCTTCTTATGATTTAAGTACTATTTTGAATTTTGGTGCTGATGATCTTCAAATTGTTCAGCCTTTTCTGAGTGACTAGATAATGTGTATCTCTAGTGAGGGTTTTGTAAAAATGTTCTGGAGTTGTTCCACTTGTGATTGTTTAAAGCATGGTCCTTATATGTTGATAGCAATTTTTCGAAATCCTTGGTTTCTTAAAAGGAAAATTTGTTCTTTTTGCTAAGTTTTGAGTAGAGTCTTGCTCCCTTCTAACTTAGGCAAATTGCTAAGTTTTGAGTAGAGTCTTGCTCCCTTCTAACTTATGCAAATTCTGACAATTTTCTCATTTATTACCAGGGTTTCCTAAAATCTTGGTCTCTGACCAGTGGTGCAGCAGTAGATGATCATTCTCAGCCAGGTCTCTTTGGGTTGAGGTGGTCCTGCTGTTGTTTGGTAGACTTCAAAATTGCATTCGGCTTTGTGGAAGTTTGATATCCGCTGAAAATTTCTTTAATTTCTTTCTTGTGGTTTGTCGGATGAATTTGATAAAAATTACATTCGATTGTAATTTTTTTCGAAAGCTCATCAATTTTTCCTACAATAAAGATTATTGATCGTAAGAAAATGATACAACTTTAAATATATTAAAACAAAGATAAAAAATCATATATGAGTTATCAAAAAATAACATATCTCTTTTTTGGATTTTATCCTCTTGGGTAACCAGAATTTTGAATGATTATGCACCCGTAAATTTTGAACTAGCGTAGGCTTGCCGGATGTTTGCATATTTTGTCGTAGCAACTTTGTATCCCCGTTTTGAACCCTGAGATGGCCAAATTTGAAAAAGTATTGAACTGGAAAGTTGTAGATCTTGAAATTTTCTCCAAAATGGACTTCAGAATTGCATGATTTGGAGTTTTGAGCACAAAGTTATGCACCTGATAATATTCAGTCACCATTGGCCCGCGAAATTTCGTTCCAGAAAATTTGTATCGAAGTTTTGAACCCCGAGATGGCCGAATTTGAAAATGGCTTGAACTGAAAAGTTGTAACTCTTGAAATTTTCTCCAAAATTGACTCCATAATCGCATGTTTAATTGTAGGCCAATGGTAAAATTAGTATTTAACCCCATCAATGTTTATAAACAATATTCCAGAATTTGTGTATAATCCAACAGCTAACACATCAGATATTCACAAAATAACTCAATACAAACATGTTGTCCAGAATATAACATATGACAATAGTCCAACTTCACGAATTAAACTATACTAATTGGCTGAGAGCTAGGTGCTCTACCATATATTTCTGGAAAGCTCTGTGTGTCTACTTTTTAATGCAATTTACGGTGCATTAATCGGAATTTTCTACAAGGAGTTATAGCAATTCTCCCACAGGGACACCAATTTGCCAGAATTATAACCTTATAAATTTTTAGCATGATTTCTACTTATATCATATATTATTATCTTTTTATGATCAAGAAAATTCAATTAAACATGTTCTTTCATTTTCAATCATAATTTTCCAATTTCAATTACTAGAGAGGAGAGAGTGGGCATCAAATGTCTTTTTTAGTATGTATGATAAATTGGACTGCATTTTGGCCTATTTTTGCATTGTTTTGGACTGCTTAATATTACCCTCAAATACATTATTTTATCTTTGGAGTAGGAGGGAGTGGCTTGGAGGATTTGTCTTTTTTAGTGGCTTGGAGGATTTGTGTGTCATGTTTGGTTGGTTTAAATATTTTCAGTAATTCAACTTTTTACACCCTTAAATTTTGTCTAAATATTGGAAAACGTATTAAATAATGACTAACGTTTCATATCAAACTTTTAACTCAAATAATGAATTTCTTTTATTTCTTTTGTATAATCTAATAGACTTACATTAAAAATATAACATAGTTACAAAAATAAAAATTATAAAATAAAGTTGAAAATTATTATAATTTTAATGTGACATATTCTCGAGTTTTTTTTATGCTTATCAATGATGCTATCTTTTGTGCTTGATATCTCATCAAGTTAAATATCTATGGATAGAAGTTGGATTGAACTAGCTGATAGATTATCAATAGCATATACGAATGGGGTTGAGAAGTTTCTTGAATTTGCTTATGCTAGAAAACAAATTGACTCGCCTATATATTGTCCATGTAAGAAGTGTGTCAATCATTACCAATTTACACGGGAGATTGTGAAAGAGCATATAGTGGTGAATGGTTTTTTACGCAAATACAAGAATTGGACTTATCATGGAGAATCTTATATTTCTTTGCGTGAAAACCAGGAGAGAGAGGGCAACAATATAGAAATGGATTTAGATATGTGGGATGACATGGTAGAAATGCCAGAAGAAGTACTTGGGATGTCGAGAATGGATAGTAATAATGGGCCTGATAAAGAAACTAAATATTTTTTTAAACTTATGGAAGATGCTAAAACTGAATTATATCCCGGTTGTAAGAATTTTACGACTCTTTCATTTGTTGTTCGTTTACTACACATCAAGGTTTTATGTGGATGGACAGATAAGTCCGTTACAATGTTACTGGAGTTACTGAATGATGCTTTTCCAGACAATGTTAAATTGCCCACTTCTTACTATGATGCTAGTAAGATAACTTCTAATATGGGTTTTAATTATGAGATTTTGGATGCATGTGCTAATCATTGTATGTTGTTTCAGGAGGAGTCTAAGTATCTTGATACATGTGAGATTTGTGGTGAGTCAAGATATAAACAAGGCGATCAACCAATTGATGGTAAAAAGATACCTGCACAACAAGTGAGGTATTTTCCATTAAAGCCGAGGTTGAAGAGATTGTATATGTCATAAAAGACCGCTTCTTTAATGAAGTGGCATGTTGATGAACGCCCAAATGATGCCGTGTTGAGACATCCAGCAGACTCACCTGCTTGGAAAGCCTTTGATGAGAATAATCCTATTTTTGCTAGTGAGGGGAGAAATATTAGACTCGGTTTAGCATCTGATGGATTCAATCCATTTAGAACCATGTCTATTGCTCATAGCACGTGGCCTGTTGTGCTTATACCGTACAACTTGCCACCGTGGTTGTGCATGAAGCAACCATTTTTCATATTGTCGGTGCTTATTGATGGCCCCAAAGGACCTGGCAATAAAATTGATGTTTATCTTCAACCATTGATTGACGAGCTGAAGGAGTTGTGGTATAATGGTGTAAATACATTTCATGCCTCAACAAACCAGATGTTTCAATTACATGCGACCTTGTTGTGGACAATCAACGACTTTCCTGCCTACGCTAACTTATCTGGTTGGAGTACGAAAGGTGCATTAGCTTGTCCTAATTGTAATAAGGAAACTCGATCTTTTATGTTGAAAAACGGGCGTAAGTATTGTTATATGGGCCATCGTCAATTCTTAATACCGCCTCATAAATTTCGAAGAGATCATGTATCTTTCGATGGAACACGTGAATTAAAAGGCAAGCCGAAGCCATTATCAGGATCCGAGTTGTTGCAACAACTGAATGACATTCAAATGTTAACCGAATATAAGAAAAATGATTTGATCATGAGGAGGGAGAGAGAGGAGGAAGAGGGAGAACTTCAAAATTCATATAATTGGAGGAAGAAAAGTATTTTTTTTGAACTTTCGTATTGGCAGTATAATGTCATTCGCCACAACCTTGATGTAATGCATATTGAGAAAAACGTGTGCGATAATGTACTTTTTACTTTACTAGGCACTCCTGGAAAGTCTAAGGATAACTTAAACTCTCGAAAGGATCTTGAAGTGTTGAAAATTAGGCAAGCATTGTACCCCCAACAAAGAGGCTCTGGTAAGATGTACTTACCTCCTGCATGCTTTACGATGGATAAGAAAGAAAAAGATATTTTTTGCCACGTATTAAAGAGTATCAAAGTTTCGGATGGCTATTCTTCTAATATCTCAAGGTGTGTACATCTAAAAGATCGTACTATATCGGATCTGAAGAGTCACGATAGCCATATTCTAATGCAACAACTATTACCTTTGGTTATTCGCACAATCTTGCCCAAGAATGTGGTTGAAGCCTTAATCGAATTAAGTAACTTTTTCAGACAATTGTGCTCTAAAGTTAATACAGTGTCCGATTTAGAGATAATTCAAGATCGTATTGCCATGACACTTTGTTGTCTTGAAAAGATCTTTCCACCTTTTTTTTTTGATATAATGGAACACTTGCCCATTCATCTAGCCGAGGAAGCGCTAATTGCTGGGCCAGTGCAATTTCGATCAATGTACCCAATAAAGAGGTTTGTGTATAAGTAATACAAATCTAATTAGCTCAAACTTTGAATTATATTGCATTCTAAAATCTTTTAATTTGTAGGCATCTACTATCATTGAAACAATATGTGCGAAACCGAGCTCATCCGGAGGCATCAATTGCAAATGGTTACATAATGGAAGAATGTATGACTTTTTGTGCAAGATACTTGGATGATGTGGAAACCAAGTCTAGTCGACCAATTAGAAACTTTGAGGGAAGTGATAGGAGTGGTCGTGCTGTAGGGAAAGGAAAACGCTTTTTGCTTGACGTGGTTACACGGGCTCAAGCACATAGATATTTGCTTGCTAATACTGACTATGTGACTCCGTTTAAAGAGTAAGTGTATCTTTAATTTCTTTATAAGAAAATTTATTTTAGTATTTTGTAACTTTGTAATTAATTTTAGATATTTATAAATCCTTGTAGGCAACACTATGCAATCATTGCCCAATAAATGAGACGTTCACCTGAGCGTGATATCCAACGCGTTCATAGTGAAAAATTTATGGCATGGTTTAAGGATCATGTAAGTTATAACGAAAAATTATAGTGAAATTATTTTGGCATATTCTAAGGATCAATGTTTAACAATTATTGTGCTTTTTCCAATAGGTGACAGATTTACAAAGGTCTAATCAATCTGTGAGTGAGGAAGTCGTAAGTTTGGCTAAAGGTCCCGATCAATTTGGAAGGAGATTCAAAGTTTACTTCATCAATGGATTTCGTTTTTGAACAAAAGATCGTGATAGGAATAGACAAACTCAAAACAGCGGCGTTATTCTTAAATCTCATACAATTAGTTATGCTAGTCGAAAGGATAAGAATCCTCGTGGAGGTGAACTTACATTTTATGGAGAGTTAACGGATATCATTGAAATCCGATACACCAACACAATGAGATTCGTATTATTCAAGTGTAATTGGGTGGATTATCAAACGGGAATAAAGGAAGATGAGTATAAGTTTACTTTAGTGAACTTCAATCGTTTATTATACTAGAATAATAGAGAAGTTGATGAACCTTTTATCCTAGCATCCCAAGCACAGCAAGTCTGGTATGTTCAAGACCCTGTCGAACAAGATTGGCACGTTGTTATTCGAATGACAGTTCGAGATTTATTTGACATGTATTCGAGGAACTCTTTTCTTGATATGACAACAATCCCGCAAGTCGAGCCATTTAGTAGCCAACAGCTGAGTGATGCTATATTTGCCCATGATAGTGATATCACTTGGGTGAGAGAAGGAGTAAATGGGACAACAATTGACATAAATGTTCCACTACCAGAAGAGAATGATGATATTATTGATGAGTGATGATTTTTAGTGCTTGTAATATGATATAGTTGTGTTAAATTTGGATATTATTGTTTAAATAACATGTTAATGGTCTTTATTAATATTTTCTTTAATTGTCTCGTTTCTTGAATTATTTATGCACTAATCTCGTATGAATATGTTTACCATTATTTGAATTTACATTTAAAATTATTGTTACATAATTTGTTTTGTTGTTTATTGTGCTTATTGTATTAATTGGTCTCTTATTAATAGGTTCATTATGCCCCCTTTGAAAAGACCTCGCCGTAGGACAATTATGGACATGTTGCAATCGCAGTCTTTATCACAAGAACAATCACGGCCAGAAATCGCACTACCGCCGCAGCCACCATCACGCAATACTCAATCTCGGGTGAATACTCAGTCTTAAGCACCGCTACAACCACCACCTCAACCCGAGGATTCACAGCTACAAGCATCTCACTCAAGTCAACAACATGGTAACTTCATAACTGAACTTTAAGTGCTGATTTTATATTTGAATTGAGCTGAATTAGGATTGTTGTTAAACATTTAAGGACTATTTACGACTGAATTTAGGCAAGTGCAACTACTGCATTTGGGCAGATTCTAGGATTATTTATAACTGAATTTAAGGATTGTTTTATGACTTAAATGGTAAATTAGTGTTTTAGGACTTAATTCAATGGTGAACTGCTATTACACATTTATGCGCTGTTTTAGAGTTGCATCTGGTATTGTTTATACGCTATTTTTTCCTACTCTATTTTACTATTTCTTAGCTGCAATTTGGAGTTATGTTTGGGACTAATTTGGCTTTTCTAGTAAATTTATTTGGCTACATTTGGCTTTTCTTAAATTATAGGTACTTCGGCCAGCGGATCCACTTTTACTCGGCGAGGTAGAGGCGTTGCACGAGGATTAAACATTTGGGGCAAAGGTCAAAAGTTGCACATTGACTTTAATAATTGTATGCAACCATATGGACCTAATGAACAACAATTTAAAACGCACCTCGGGATCATAGCTCGAAATGGGGAGCAAGTTCGGTTAATTTATGAACAGTGGAAAGATGTGCCTCAAGATATATTGGATTATATATGGAAAGTGGTGGAAGTAAGTTTTTTATGCTTAAATTCATTACTTTATATTCGAGTGTAGTTTAATATATTTTATTAGAGTCATTTAATAATGATTAAATTAAATTTTGTTTAAGGATAATATGGACGCTCCTCTAGAGTATAAAGATAATTGCTTAAAAAATGTCGGCGATATTTGGAGAAAATGGAAAAGTCATGTGAAAACGCAGTTTTACGACATTTGGGATACTGATGAAGATCGTTTAAACAATATACCACCTAGGGTGGTTCAAGATCAATGGGAGGCGCTTGTTGCCTATTGGGGGACTGAGAAGCAACAGGTATCAAATAAATTTGCTTGATATAATAACATCAAATCATTAAAGTGTAAAGTTTGTAAATTAGCCTAAGAGATTTTGTAGGTTATTTCTGCTCAAAACAAAAAAAAAATCGTCAATATCAAGAGCTGAATCACAGGACCGGGAGAAAGCCACATGTTCAAATTAGAGCAAATGTAAGTTTTATTATAGATCATAAGTTATGTTACCCTTATATTATTAAATTATAACAAATGTTGCTTTTATAAATATATTAGATAGAGGCAGCAGGGGAGGATACTAATCGAATTAACGTGTTTACAAGAACACGCACTCCTAAAAATGGTGGTCCTATGAACCCAGATACACAAGCTGTTATTGTGAGTAATAACTATTACATGAATTTATTGGAATTCATTAATATTGTTAAAATGAATATTTTACTTACATATATCTTAAAAATTTCATGTAAAATTGTAGGTGGAGATGGAAAGTCGAAGGGATGCAGTGCCAGAAGAGGAACGAACCCCTGAGTTTATAGATGGGGTATTTACCCAGGTTGTTGGTCCCGATAGGCATGGGCGTGTTCGAACATATGGAAAAGGTGTCACACCCTAACATGTTTTTGGCAAAGGAAAGAACACTGACGAAGATAAGTTCAACAATATACGCGAGAAGATACGTGAGGAGACTAGAGCAGAGTTCAATGCAAAGCTAGATGAATTCGTTAAAGATCGTGATGCGGTGATGAATCAAAGAATTCAAGAAGCTATGATAGCTATGCGCGCTTCTGTTCGGGATGAAATTCTACTGGAGTTGCGTGGTGGCCCATCTAGCATTGGCAATGTAATTTTATTTGTCATATATTTACTATAATTTACATTCAAACTATTTATATTTAGTATAAATTTTTAATAAATAATATTGTTACGCGTAGGTTCTTACTTCATCAAGTGTTCACCGCCCAGATCTTAACGGAATCGATAGCTTTTCTCATGAGGTTAGTTTATTTATTTTATTTTTTATTTTTTTTATTCAAGGGGTACACTTGAAAATATATATACACTTGAAATGTACTCCAAGAAAAAGTGGAGTGGGTACATAGTAAATTTAATGCTAATTTACCATATTAAGTTGGAGATTGATAGGTTTAATTAGGTTACTTATTAATTTGTTCACATCCTTTCTCTCTTTCTACTTTTTAAATTTTAATCTTAATTAATACCTCTTGCCACACAAGCCCATTTACTTACACATATTAGTATAGTATTGACTTGGCATGTTGCACATGTACTTTATTATGTATGGTTTAAACGAATGATTGTTTATTTACTTATTATTCAATATTGTTGCTTAGTTTCATAAGAATAATATAAATGCCCTATGTCCCCAACCTTAATGATATTTGACAACTTGGTGGGATCCGATGTAGTATATAATTGGTGAACGAGAATATATTCTTTCCTCAAGAATTTGACATTGAAAATCTTATTTTAAGTTATTTAATGACTGATATCCAGTTTCTAATATTTCAGGATATAAATGAAGGGGAATGAAGGTTGTGCAAGCAAGATTACTACGATGGGGGGTTTTTTGGAAAAAAAAGTTTAGATGATATAAACAATGGTTTTGTTTGGTTTAGACTATGTCGTGTGCACCATTTCATAATTTTGGATAGATATTGAGCAAATATGATATGTTCTTTGGTGGATAATACTTTTCAATACTATGTTTTGGTTTAATTTAGACTATGACAAACTATGTAATGGAAATTATTTAGTTTATGTTATTGGGTTTGCTTTTTGGTATTTTTCAGTTTTGCTCTTTTGGTGTTTAATTGGTTTGATGGAATTAGAATTTTAATATTAACAGGTTTTAAATATCAATTGGACTAGAAAGTGTTGTGACGCTGTTGAATATTTTTTGTGACGGCTACTATGAGCTGTCGCAAATAAGTCACATGTTTGTTGTAACGAGAACACACTGTAACAAATAAAAGCAATTATGACAAAGGAGGTAACGTATTTGTGACGACAGGTGTCGACACAATAACAATATTTGTAGTGCCTGATGCTGTCATAAATAGTCCGTGACAACAAGTTCACAAAAACGACAAATTTTTTGTAACGCTGAAAAAACCATCACAAATCCGTCACAAAAAGTAATTGTGACGGAATTTTGCCGTCACCAAGTTTTTGCGACCCACCCACCTTGTAACGCCTCAAAAACCGTCACAAAGCCGTCACAAAAGCATTTATGTGACGGATTTTTACTTTTCGTGACGGTTTTGTACCTGTCACAAAAGACCCTTTTTCTTGTGGTGTGTATTTCTAAGTCCCAAAAGGAGAAAAATAAAACCTTTTATAAGTTTTTATAAGGAAGAATTTGACTAAAGGGTTGAGCCATTTGGGCAAACTTTTGTGTTATTGGGTAAGAATTTGGATGGTGTGGTGATGCACAAACCAACCGAACTGACCCAGGCTCTTGCTTTGTGTAAAATATTATCTTTTTGGACAAAATTCATTTGGAGCCGTTTTAAGGATAGCTCCTTCTTCGCATCTATCTCTCCCTCAATGCAATGGAAGGATATTTTTTTCTTTTAAAATTTTTCGTCTTCTTCCTAAAAAGTATTCCAAAATTATATTTTTTTATTTTTTTTAACTCCACCATGTCTTGCAATTTATGAAGTCAGGATACCCAAGCAGGCTCTCACGGATTTTAGTTATATTAATACTCCAGAATTCAACTTTGCCTCTACAATTATTTAATTTGTTAACTTTAAAGGAGTTAGGTCCTTACGTAGCTGTAGCGTATATAATTTCAAGACGGCTTTATAGAGATTTATGGAGAGAAACTTCTGGGTTTGTTTCTCTTTCAATTGAAAAGGTTTGTCCAAAATAAATGTTATGCCTTGATTAACAAAACTTAGTATAAAGGCACAAATGTTAAAAATGTAAAAATAAAAACAAAATAAGGGGAATGTTATTTTTGTAGTAAATTCAAATCTTATTAAAAACAAACCACAAATACAACTAGACTACATAAAACAATGACAAGAAGAAAAAAACAATATACGTAAAAACAATTACAAAACCCTCTCATCAATACACCAATTTATTCTGCAAGCAATATAGTTGGAGTAGCTCTCTCGAGTAACTATAGGGAATTTAATTTTGAGACTCAACATAGAATCAGAAGATTTGACATAAGTTCACTGATTGATAAAATATACACTTTTATCACTTTGTTTGATCGCAAATAAAATTTTCATCTGAATTACATTTTTAAATTCTTCTAAAATTATTGACGCGATTTTTTCTTCGGATCGATACCAAGTTCTAGCCCTCAGATTATGTTCAATCTATTGAACCACTTGAGTTGAACTTCTCCTGCCAAATAGTATAAATTTAGTGATAGCCATAGCAAGACGGTCAATTTTAGCTATCAGCTGTCGACTGCCTTTTTAACTAACAACAACTTCTTTCTCCCATGTATATATTCATTATATTGCACCTATAGTTTTGATTATTACTATTTTGAAAAAATATATATATATAAATCTATTTTTTTTATTTCAAATAATAAATAAAATATTTCTATTCAGACTCAAGTTAATATGAGTTTTTTTCTTAAATTTCACTGGGCAATTTTATCACCTAACCTATCCTAACCTAATCTAATCATTAATTCAAGAAGATAAAGTAACCGTACAAGGCTTGATTTCAAATACTTCCTTGTATGGTTACATTGAAAAAAATAAAGGGAATACAAATGTTTACCTTATATATTAAGTAAAATAAAATAGAAATCAAAGGCTTATTAAGTAAAGGACAAATACTTAAGACGGAATAAAAAAAAAATTGTTATAATTCTACAATTAATGCATAGGGTATTATTTTAAGCTAAATGGTTACTCGACTTAATGTAATGCTAAAAAATTCTTGAGATGATATAGATGCACGCTACGTATTTTTACTTTCCAAGACACATGAAAAAAAAGGCATTGGGGATTTATTATATTAACTCAAAGGAATTGGAACGATATATTAAATACCTGGTATAGTCAATGATAAACTTGTTTAATGATAAACATACATATAATTTTTATCTTAACGACATTGCAAACAGTAATGTTGTTAACATGGGTGCACTGGCACAGACAAAATTTAAATGAGTCCCTCTTAAATGGTGCGCCAGCTGTGATAATATTGGATGTTGATTATTATGGATGGTTGAGATTAACCCACTTGACAGTGTCCAGTAGAATTCCAATAGTCGAGGAGCCCATTCCGCCATGACCGCTATTACTCCTCTTCCTACTCATTTTCACCACCCTTCTTCCTCCACCTCACTACCGCCTCCGATGAAGAGATTGCCAAAAAAAACCTCCAGTGAGGCACCAACTACTACATACTCCCAATATTCCGGGGCCTAGGCGGTGACCTCGCCCTTGCTCCTACCTAAAACAACAACCAAACTTGCCCCCTGGACGTTGTCCAAGAGCAACAAGAAGTAAAACCACCTCCCTTTGACCTTCGCTCCAGTCAACGCAAAAAATTCTCGATGGTCATGAAAAATTGCTGGCAATCGTCGGGTAGTGCCCGAGAATCGAGAGGTTGGATTTGTGCTGAGTAATGGGGGACTAGAAGGAAAAGCGGGGCACGAAACTGTGAATAGTTGGTTTATGATGAGAGAGAGAAGGGGAGGATTATAAGATTGTATTTTGTCCGGTGGTGTGCAGCATATACCGACTATTTTGTAGGCAGAGGCGGATCTATGTGTATGAGAAGGGGCCATTGTCCCCCCCCCCCCATATTTTTTAATATATATAAATATAAAATAAAATTAAGTGTATGAAATTTTTATTGTGGTCCTCCCCAAACTCCCCAAATAAAATAAAAAAAATAGTAGAGAGAGCGTGCAATCTCGACTATGAGTATTGTTAAATCCAAATTTCGAAGTAGAATGGAAGATGAATTTCTTATAAATTCTTTGAATATTTTCATTGAAAGGGAAATTGCAAAAAATGTATGTATTTTGTAGTGCAACTTTATATTTTTTCTATTTTGTAATGTAACTTTACATTTTTTATACTAAGTATGTTATGTTGTTAAAAATTGTATGGTCCCCTCAAAAAAATTTCTGGATCTGATCCTGTTTGTAGGGATGTGGGAGTTGAGATTGTGAATGGAAGGAGGCGTTTGGGTCTAAGTGATGGTTCATTTAAGGTTATGTTTAGGGGAGCGTAAACAGATAAGTTAGGGACGGCTTTTGTTAACGTACGTATAATGTTCCGGTGGGGTGATTGGTTGCTGGTAAAAGCACCTTACAAATTCAATTTAAGCACCCTTTTTACAAAAATAAATAAATTTATCTAGTTAGGTTATGTGTTTTGAAGGCACCCTAGCTTCTCAATTGAAACCCACGGCTTTTTTTTCCATCTTCGTTGCTTCTCTTTTCGTCGTCTTTTTCTTTGTCTCTTTTTCATCAACATCAATTCAACACAACTTCAAGATTTATTCCTTATTAAATGTTATTATAGTTGCTTTTATAGGAACACATCCGGAAACATTGGATAAAAGTAAAGACTTACTTATAAATCTAAAATGCCCAACCTTAAACCATTTTAGATGGTATAAAGATACATTCCTGTCTAAAGTTATGCTTAGAACTGATGCAAATGCTGATTTCTGGAAAGAGAAGTTTATAGCTGGGTTACCTACCCTATTTGCTCAAAAGGTAAAAGATAGGATTATGCGTAAGCATGGTGGTACTTCTTTACCTTATAACCAATATACTTATGGTATGCTTATAAGTGAATGCATATTAGAAGGTTTGTCCTTATGCAATGATATAAAATTAAAAGCCCAATTAAAAGCACAAAACCTAACTGGTAGAAAAGAAATTGGTGAATTCTGTGACCAATTTGGCTTTGATATAAAAGTCCCGGGGAGACCTCCCACTCGCCGTCCTTCTAAAAAGAAAGTATATCCTAAAAGAAAACATAAATCTAAGAAGAAAGAGGAATATACTTCTAAACCGAAATCTTCTTCTAAAAAATCTAGTAAACGTTCTCCTAAAAGAGCTTCTAATACTAGTTCTATTATTTGTAAAAAGTGTGGAAAAGTAGGGCATTACGCAAATAAATGTTGGACTAAAAAGAAATTAAATGAAATTTCCGATGAAGGTTTAAGAAAACAGCTTATAAATGTTCTATTAAACCCTTCTGATGATGAAGAAGGTTATACTGAAAATGAAGTAAGTGGTGCTGAAATAAATGATATTGGATCTTCTGATGAAGATTATGCTAGCTCTAAATCTTCTAAATCTGATTGTAATTGCAATTCTCAAACATATTATTATAAAACTATATTAGAAGCAAATGGTTTAAGTATTAATGTACTTTCTAAAGAAGAGCAAAACATTCTTGATAGTATAGAGAATATACAATACCCTTCTATAAAAAGAAAAATGACTGAACATTATCTTTCTACTTTTAAACAAAGTGAAAATAATCCCCTTCCTTCTGAGGAACCTTATTCTCTTAAACAGGTGTTAGATGACATGAAAGATAACAATAATATAATTGAAAGAGTCTTCTATTCCCGAATTGAAATTTGAAATAAATAATTTAAAAAAGGAAATACAGGAAATAAAAACTCGTCTTGTAAATGTTGAAAATTATAATAAATCTTTTCATGTATTAAGTTCGTCTTCTATAACTTCTGCAGAAGAAAAACAAAAACAAAATTATTTACAAATTATAGATAAAATAACATTTCAGAAATGGTATATTGCTATAACGATTGTCGTAGATAAAGTATTCGTTTTAAAAGATATTGCTCTTTTTGATACTGGTGCAGATATAAATTGTATAAGAGAAGGACTAGTGCCTACTCACTATTTTGAAAAAACAACTGAATCTTTAACTGCTGCTAATAAACAAAAGCTAAAAATAAACTTTAAATTATCTAATGCTTATGTTTGTAATCAAGGATTATGTATTCCTGCTACTTTTTTACTTGTTAAAGACCTCTCTCAAAGAATTATATTAGGAACTCCTTTTATAAGTCTTATTGAACCTTTTTATAAAGATGAAAGGGGCATAATTACTAAATATGAGGATAGTGAGATTATATTTGAATTTATTACACCTCCTCAAACTAAAGAGATAAATGAAATAAAAGAACATTTATTATTTAAACAAAAACAAATAAATTTTCTGCGTAGAGATGTAAAAATTCTAAATATTTCTACTCATTTAAATTCTTCTATAATTAAAACCAAGATAGGAGACATTTCTAAAGTTATCTTTGATAATTTATGCAATGATCATCCTAATGCATTTTGGGATAGAAAACAACATATAGTTTCTCTTCCTTATGAAAAGGATTTCATTGAAAGCAAAATTCCTACTAAAGCCCGTCCAGCACAAATGAATGCTGAATTATTAGAGTATTGTAAAAATGAGATACAATCCTTGCTTGATAAAAAATTAATTCGTAAAAGCTATTCTCCTTGGAGTTGTACTGCTTTCTATGTTAATAAAGCATCTGAAATTGAACGTGGAGCACCTCGTTTAGTGATAAATTATAAACCCTTAAACAAGGCCCTTCAATGGATTAGGTATCCTCTACCTAATAAAAAAGACCTTTTAGCTAGGGTTCAAGCAGCTAAAATCTTTTCTAAATTTGATTTAAAATTTGGATATTGGAAAATCCAAATCTCAGAAAAAGATAAATATAAAACTGCTTTCACTGTTCCATTTGGACATTATGAATGGAATATTATGCCTTTTGGTTTAAAAAATGCTCCTTCTGAATTCCAGAATATAATGAATGATATATTCACTCCTTATACTATGTTTACTATAGTATACATAGATGATATTTTAGTCTTTTCTCAAGACATAGATCAACATTTTAAACATCTAAATATACTGATAAATGTTATAAAAAGAGCTGGTTTAGTGTTATCTGTTAAAAAGATGGTATTATTCCAAACTAAGATTAAATTTCTTGGCCATGATATAAGTAATGGTGAAATTATACCAATTAATCGCTCTATAGATTTTGCAAATAAATTCCCAGATATTATACTTGACAAAACCCAGTTATAAAGATTTTTGGGTAGTGTTAACTATATTGCGGATTATTATAAAAATCTTGCTATAGATTGTGCACCTTTATATGAAAGGTTACGAAAAAACCCTCCTCCTTGGGGAGACAGACATACTAAAGCTGTTCGTCTGGTAAAATCTAAAGTTAAACAATTACCTTGTTTAGCTCTTGTTTCTCCTTATAGTTTTAAAATTGTAGAAACAGATGCTTCTGATATAGGATATGGAGGAATACTAAAACAACGTTTTAAAACTGAGTCTAAAGAAATCCTTTCTAGATTTACTTCTGGAAAATGGAATTCAGCACAATTAAATTATTCTACTATAAATAAGGAGATACTTGTTATCGTATGTTGTATCTCTAAATTTCAAGATGATTTATTAAACCAAGAATTCTTATTAAGAATTGATTGCAAAGCTGCAAAAGATGTTTTAGAAAAAAGATGTTAAAAACATAGCTTCTAAACAAATTTTTGCTAGATGGCAAGCTATACTGTCAATATTTGATTTTAAAATCGAGTTTATAAAAGGAGAGTCTAACTCTTTACCTGACTTTCTGATTCATGAATTCTTAACAGGTTCTAAACTATGACCTCCTCAGAATGGGGTAGAGGAAGAGGTCGTGGTCGTGGCTCTTTTAAACAAACGACTATTCCTGATTTTAAACCATCCTTTAAACCAGGATTTAATCAAGGATCTTCATCTCGAAATCCTTCTGCTTCTAAACCAGCAGGCTCAAAATCTGGCACTTTTGCTAATATTCTAAAAAATCCAGCTCCCCCTCCTTCTAAAAAGCCTATCCAGGATTTTGTTATATATCTTAAAGATTCAGATAAACAATTCTTTACAAACCCTATACACTTGGCAAAACAATACTTTGAATTTGACCAAGAGTTCCCTATTGTAAACCGTAAAAAAAGGGAATATTATGAGGCAATCCTCTTGGAAACCAACTCTGTAAGTATTACTCATGTCAATAAAAACCCTGGAACTCGTGGTAAGCCAGAGATCCAATTTTCTAAATGCTTCATTAATACTAAACCTCTCAGTTTAAAAGATTGGGGAGTTAATCCTAATAGTGAGAATTTTCTTCCTAAATACAAAGAGGGTTATACTTACTGGGATTATATTGATGCCTGGGCTAAAGCTTTTCTTTATCAAAATACTTATAATACTCATACCTGGTGGTTCAGATTTGATGGTCTTAAAGAGCCCAGTGTTAATTTAAAAGACCTTCCCCACTGGTTTTATAATTGGTTTATTAAATTTGGTCCTGAAGAGGACTTTTTCCACGAAAAAATTCAACCTATCTATAAAGAGTTTAAAGCCATTCATCCAAAACACCTGGATGATCCTGCTCCAATTAAAAATGCTATTTTAATGCGCTTTCTTGGGCATTACTCTATTCCTTGGATTTTCCAGTGGTCATATACCATTGGATCCCATAACAATCTTTCTATACTAGCCCGTGATCTGTTTTATAAATGGTGGCCAAATTATGAGTTTGATGAACTCATTCCACAAATGCATCTTGATTTAAATGCTTATAAAGAATACAATCTTTATGTTAAAGAAGAAGAGGAAGCTCGGAAGTCTGAGGCTTTCATGAATCAAGAGTTTAAAATCCCCTCTGCAGCAGAGTTGAAGAAAAAATATGTGGATGCTTCTCCAGTAGAAATAAAGGAGAAAATGTTAAAAGCATTTATAGCGCATTTGGGTTTCTTAGATGGAGATTCTATGTCAATATCTTCAAAAGCCACTTCTCGTGCTCCTTCTGTAAATTTGGAGGTTGAAAATGAAGAAGAAGAAGATAAAGAAGAAAGTGAAGATTATAATGCTAATGAAGACATGGAAAATTATATGGGTATGTCCTGGGCAGATCAAGTGGAAACCGCTGCAGCCCTGCAAAAAATCAAAAAGGAAAAAGCTGAAGATTCTAAAGGAAAAGGGACAAAAAGCGTGGGCCCCTCAACTTAATTATTTTGTCGAAAGTTGCCGAAAGTTGAAGCAAATTATTAAAGCTCCTGTTGCTCTTTTGTAAAAGTTTGAATTATTGTAAAAGTAATATGCGGACTTGTAAACCTTTGAAATCCGCATTATGTTTAGTTTAAATAGGAGGTTTTGGGGAATGTGTGGGGTGTGTGTTTTTTTTAGGTTTTCTTCCATTTGTTCCCTTTGTAAACCTTCTTTTTATCAATAAGATTATATTTCCCCATCTCTGTTCTTCTTTTCTTTTCATTTCTGTTATTTTATATCTTCCGTTTTACATTTGGGTGTTTTTTTTTTTTAGGTTTTCTTCCATTTGTTCCCTTTGTAAACATTCTTTTTATCAATAAGATTATATTTCCCCATCTCTGTTCTTCTTTTCTTTTCATTTCTATTATTTTATATCTTCCGTTTTACATTTGGTATCAGAGGTTGGACTAGTGGATCGACATCTAAGTTGCGTAGGATTTTCAGCCGTCTTCAGCCAAGGTAAGGCTTTCAGGCTTTCATATCCGTAACTCGTTGATAGTCGAGCTAGTATATCTTTGTTATTAATTGTAAAAACATTCTTATAATGTTGACTCGTTCACAATCCTCTATTATAAGCCGTTTTAAAACTAAATCTTTAATTAAAAACAAAGAAGATATTGAATTTAAAGATATAGAAACTACTATTTTAAATTGGAATATTCCTAAAGTAAGCCCAGATAAAATATATCAAACTAGTATGTTTAATCTATTTTCGACTATGTCAATTAAAACTATCGAACAAACTATACCCGTTGGTGATAATTTTGATGCTATACAGTTAATAACTCCTGAAGAAATTGAAAGGTATAAGGATAAATATAAATATATGCATATTGGACTTGTTCAAGTCGCCCTTAAACCTTTGACCGTTGAAGGTCTGAATAATTCTTTTCTTATAGCATTACGTGACTGTCGTCATCTTAAATTTAATGACTCCTTATTAGGAATGATTCAATCCAGTTTATGTAATGGACCTGTTTATTTTGATGCTCATCCAAATCTTTCTATATCTTTATCTGATAAAAATATTTTGGATGCTTTAACTATAAACTTACAATTGCATGGTTATAATATGAAACCTGGTTCTAAGCCAGTAAATCTTACATATAGAATTTATTACAGAGTTATGAACACATTGAGTCCTCGTGCTCATTTATATGATTCTAAAGATAAAACAATTTTGCTTGAAACAAATTTGTTAAAATCTGATGTTTCTATACCAATAACTATTATGTGGAAAGATGTTACTCCTCCTTCAACATGGTTACTTGAAGCAGCTGCTCCTCCTGAGCCTGTTGAAAGTAGGAAAGTTGAAGAAATAGTTCAATTTGCAGATGGTGATGTCATTATAAAATTTGATAATAATAAAACCACTAGACTATCTACTAGTTCTAGACACTCTTTTAAAACTTCTTCAGAAAAATTTTATACTTCCAGAAATACTTTAGCAAACTCTATAGCTAATTCTATAGGTGAATCTTCTCAACAAAGAGAATTTTATACTCCAGCGCCATCTGTTGTAAATTCAGCTACTAATGCTAATAACTTAGTTTTTGAAGGAATTATAAACTCTAAACAAAATATACCGCACGGTGTTTATCACCCTGTCACTAGTTCAGGAGAAGAACGTCCTAAAATTGAACCAGATACTATGTCTGAACTTGGTGTAAATTTAGCAAATTTACGTCTTAATACTAAATCTATAAATGTGGTTACAATTTCTGAACCTTTTACATATGATAGAAATGAAATCAATAAAGAATTCTTTCTGGAAAAATATAGTGGTTTTCGAAAGTGGTTTTTTGACTATTATAATGATGATCAGCAATATAAATTTAAAGATCTCTTTTATGATTATATAAATAAAAAAGAACAAGTTTTTCCTTTTGCCCTTTGGTTCTATGAACATATTATAAAAACTGAAATCGATTTCCCTGCTATAAATGTTTTAGAAACTTTTTATAAAGATTGGAAAGTCGATTCTGGGGTGGTGAGAGCTATCCATCCTCCTCCAGTTCATCAAACTTTTAAATTAGGTGAAAATTGTATTGAGGATACTGCTTTTGCTCAGCCTGCTGCCTCAACCATTAATACTATACTTCAAAAACTAAGTTATTAGCATTAGTAGCTGAATTTACAACAGATGGCGCTGGAGTATAAAATTCTCTTTGTTGAGAAGATTCACCTATAGAATTAGCTATAGAGTTTGCTAAAGTATTTCTGGGAGTATAAAATTTTTCTGAAGAAGTTTTAAAAGAGTGTCTAGAACTAGTAGATAGTCTAGTGGTTTTATTATTATCAAATTTTATAATGACATCACCATCTGCAAATTGAACTATTTCTTCAACTTTCCTACTTTCAACAGGCTCAGGAGGAGCAGCTGCTTCAAGTAACCATGTTGAAGGAGGAGTAACATCTTTCCACATAATAGTTCTTGGTATAGCAACATCAGATTTTAACAAATTTGTTTCAAGCAAAATTGTTTTATCTTTAGAATCATATAAATGAGCACGAGGACTTAATGTGTTCATAACTCTGTAATAAATTCTATATGTAAGATTTACTGGCTCAGAACCAGGTTTCATATTATAACCATGTAATTGTAAGTTTATAGTTAAAGCATCCAAAATATTTTTATCAGATAAAGATATAGAAAGATTTGGATGAGCATCAAAATAAACAGGTCCATTACATAAACTGGATTGAATCATTCCTAATAATGAGTCATTAAATTTAAGATGACGACAGTCACGTAATGCTATAAGAAAAGAATTATTCAGACCTTCAACGGTCAAAGGTTTAAGGGCGACTTGAACAAGTCCAATATGCATATATTTATATTTATCCTTATACCTTTCAATTTCTTCAGGAGTTATTAACTGTATAGCATCAAAATTATCACCAACGGGTATAGTTTGTTCGATAGTTTTAATTGACATAGTCGAAAATAGATTAAACATACCAGTTTGATATATTTTATCTGGGCTTACTTTAGGAATATTCCAATTTAAAAGAGTAGTTTCTATATCTTTAAATTCAATATCTTCTTTGTTTTTAATTAAAGATTTAGTTTTAAAACGGCTTATAATAGAGGATTGTGAACGAGTCAACATTATAAGAATGTTTTTACAATTAATAACAAAGATATACTAGCTCGACTGTCAACGAGTTACGGATATGAAAGCCTGAAAGCCTTACCTTGGCTGAAGACGGCTGAAAATCCTGCGCGACTTAGATGTCGATCCACTAGTCCAACCTCTGATACCAAATGTAAAACGGAAGATATAAAATAACAGAACTGAAAAGAAAAGAAGAACAGAGATGGGGAAATATAATCTTATTGATAAAAAGAAGGTTTACAAAGGGAACAAATGGAAGAAAACCTAAAAAAAACACACACCCCACACATTCCCCAAAACCTCCTATTTAAACTAAACATAATGCGGATTTCAAAGGTTTACAAGTCCGCATATTACTTTTACAATAATTCAAACTTTTACAAAAGAGCAACAGGAGCTTTAATAATTTGCTTCAACTTTCGGCAACTTTCGACAAAATAATTAAGTTGAGGGGCCCACGCTTTTTGTCCCTTTTCCTTTAGAATCTTCAGCTTTTTCCTTTTTGATTTTTTGCAGGGCTGCAGCGGTTTCCACTTGATCTGCCCAGGACATACCCATATAATTTTCCATGTCTTCATTAGCATTATAATCTTCACTTTCTTCTTTATCTTCTTCTTCTTCATTTTCAACCTCCAAATTTACAGAAGGAGCACGAGAAGTGGCTTTTGAAGATATTGACATAGAATCTCCATCTAAGAAACCCAAATGCGCTATAAATGCTTTTAACATTTTCTCCTTTATTTCTACTGGAGAAGCATCCACATATTTTTTCTTCAACTCTGCTGCAGAGGGGATTTTAAACTCTTGATTCATGAAAGCCTCAGACTTCCGAGCTTCCTTTTCTTCTTTAACATAAAGATTGTATTCTTTATAAGCATTTAAATCAAGATGCATTTGTGGAATGAGTTCATCAAACTCATAATTTGGCCACCATTTATAAAACAGATCACGGGCTAGTATAGAAAGATTGTTATGGGATCCAATGGTATATGACCACTGGAAAATCCAAGGAATAGAGTAATGCCCAAGAAAGCGCATTAAAATAGCATTTTTAATTGGAGCAGGATCATCCAGGTGTTTTGGATGAATGGCTTTAAACTCTTTATAGATAGGTTGAATTTTTTCGTGGAAAAAGTCCTCTTCAGGACCAAATTTAATAAACCAATTATAAAACCAGTGGGGAAGGTCTTTTAAATTAACACTGGGCTCTTTAAGACCATCAAATCTGAACCACCAGGTATGAGTATTATAAGTATTTTGATAAAGAAAAGCTTTAGCCCAGGCATCAATATAATCCCAGTAAGTATAACCCTCTTTGTATTTAGGAAGAAAATTCTCACTATTAGGATTAACTCCCCAATCTTTTAAACTGAAAGGTTTAGTATTAATGAAGCATTTAGAAAATTGGATCTCTGGCTTACCACGAGTTCCAGGGTTTTTATTGACATGAGTAATACTTACAGAGTTGGTTTCCAAGAGGATTGCCTCATAATATTCCCTTTTTTTACGGTTTACAATAGGGAACTCTTGGTCAAATTCAAAGTATTGTTTTGCCAAGTGTATAGGGTTTGTAAAGAATTGTTTATCTGAATCTTTAAGATATATAACAAAATCCTGGATAGGTTTTTTAGAAGGAGGGGGAGCTGGATTTTTTAGAATATTAGCAAAAGTGCCAGATTTTGAGCCTGCTGGTTTAGAAGCAGAAGGATTTCGAGATGAAGATCCTTGATTAAATCCTGGTTTAAAGGATGGTTTAAAATCAGGAATAGTCGTTTGTTTAAAAGAGCCACGACCACGACCTCTTCCTCTACCCCATTCTGAGGAGGTCATAGTTTAGAACCTGTTAAGAATTCATGAGTCAGAAAGTCAGGTAAAGAGTTAGACTCTCCTTTTATAAACTCGATTTTAAAATCAAATATTGACAGTATAGCTTGCCATCTAGCAAAAATTTGTTTAGAAGCTATGTTTTTAACATCTTTTTTCTAAAACATCTTTTGCAGCTTTGCAATCAATTCTTAATAAGAATTCTTGGTTTAATAAATCATCTTGAAATTTAGAGATACAACATACGATAACAAGTATCTCCTTATTTATAGTAGAATAATTTAATTGTGCTGAATTCCATTTTCCAGAAGTAAATCTAGAAAGGATTTCTTTAGACTCAGTTTTAAAACGTTGTTTTAGTATTCCTCCATATCCTATATCAGAAGCATCTGTTTCTACAATTTTAAAACTATAAGGAGAAACAAGAGCTAAACAAGGTAATTGTTTAACTTTAGATTTTACCAGACGAACAGCTTTAGTATGTCTGTCTCCCCAAGGAGGAGGGTTTTTTCGTAACCTTTCATATAAAGGTGCACAATCTATAGCAAGATTTTTATAATAATCCGCAATATAGTTAACACTACCCAAAAATCTTTATAACTGGGTTTTGTCAAGTATAATATCTGGGAATTTATTTGCAAAATCTATAGAGCGATTAATTGGTATAATTTCACCATTACTTATATCATGGCCAAGAAATTTAATCTTAGTTTGGAATAATACCATCTTTTTAACAGATAACACTAAACCAGCTCTTTTTATAACATTTATCAGTATATTTAGATGTTTAAAATGTTGATCTATGTCTTGAGAAAAGACTAAAATATCATCTATGTATACTATAGTAAACATAGTATAAGGAGTGAATATATCATTCATTATATTCTGGAATTCAGAAGGAGCATTTTTTAAACCAAAAGGCATAATATTCCATTCATAATGTCCAAATGGAACAGTGAAAGCAGTTTTATATTTATCTTTTTCTGAGATTTGGATTTTCCAATATCCAAATTTTAAATCAAATTTAGAAAAGATTTTAGCTGCTTGAACCCTAGCTAAAAGGTCTTTTTTATTAGGTAGAGGATACCTAATCCATTGAAGGGCCTTGTTTAAGGGTTTATAATTTATCACTAAACGAGGTGCTCCACGTTCAATTTCAGATGCTTTATTAACATAGAAAGCAGTACAACTCCAAGGAGAATAGCTTTTACGAATTAATTTTTTATCAAGCAAGGATTGTATCTCATTTTTACAATACTCTAATAATTCAGCATTCATTTGTGCTGGACGGGCTTTAGTAGGAATTTTGCTTTCAATGAAATCCTTTTCATAAGGAAGAGAAACTATATGTTGTTTTCTATCCCAAAATGCATTAGGATGATCATTGCATAAATTATCAGAGATAACTTTAGAAATGTCTCCTATCTTGGTTTTAATTATTGAAGAATTTAAATGAGTAGAAATATTTAGAATTTTTACATCTCTACGCAGAAAATTTATTTGTTTTTGTTTAAATAATAAATGTTCTTTTATTTCATTTATCTCTTTAGTTTGAGGAGGTGTAATAAATTCAAATATAATCTCACTATCCTCATATTTAGTAATTATGCCCCTTTCATCTTTATAAAAAGGTTCAATAAGACTTATAAAAGGAGTTCCCAATATAATTCTTTGAGAGAGGTCTTTAACAAGTAAAAAAGTAGCAGGAATACATAATCCTTGATTACAAACATAAGCATTAGATAATTTAAAGTTTATTTTTAGCTTTTGTTTATTAGCAGCAGTTAAAGATTCAGTTGTTTTTTCAAAATAGTGAGTAGGCACTAGTCCTTCTCTTATACAATTTATATCTGCACCAGTATCAAAAAGAGCAATATCTTTTAAAACGAATACTTTATCTACGACAATCGTTATAGCAATATACCATTTCTGAAATGTTATTTTATCTATAATTTGTAAATAATTTTGTTTTTGTTTTTCTTCTGCAGAAGTTATAGAAGACGAACTTAATACAGGAAAAGATTTATTATAATTTTTAACATTTACAAGACGAGTTTTTATTTCCTGTATTTCCTTTTTTAAATTATTTATTTCAAATTTCAAATCGGGAATAGAAGACTCTCTTTCAATTATATTATTGTTATCTTTCATGTCATCTAACACATGTTTAAAAGAATAAGGTTCCTCAGAAGGAAGGGGATTATTTTCACTTTGTTTAAAAGTAGAAAGATAATGTTCAATCATTTTTCTTTTTATAGAAGGGTCTTGTATACTCTCTATACTATCAAGAATGTTTTGCTCTTCTTTAGAAAGTACATTAATACTTAAACCATTTGCTTCTAGTATAGTTTTATAATAATATGTTTGAGAATTGCAATTACAATCAGATTTAGAAGATTTAGAGCTAGCATAATCTTCATCAGAAGATCCAATATCATTTATTTCAGCACCACTTACTTCATTTTCAGTATAACCTTCTTCATCATCAGAAGGGTTTAATAGAACATTTATAAGCTGTTTTCTTAAACCTTCATCGGAAATTTCATTTAATTTCTTTTTAGCCCAACATTTATTTGCGTAATGCCCTACTTTTCCACACCTTTTACAAATAATAGAACTAGTATTAGAAGCTCTTTTAGGAGGACGTTTACTAGATTTTTTAGAAGAAGATTTCGGTTTAGAAGTAGATTCCTCTTTCTTCTTAGATTTATGTTTTCTTTTAGAATATACTTTCTTTTTAGAAGGACGGTGAGTGGGAGGTCTCCCCGGGACTTTTATATCAAAGCCAAATTGGTCACAGAATTCACCAATTTCTTTTCTACCAGTTAGGTTTTGTGCTTTTAATTGGGCTTTTAAGTTTATATCTTTGCATAAAGACAAACCTTCTAATATGCATTCACTTATAAGCATACCATAAGTATATTGGTTATAAGGTAAAGAAGTACCACCATGCTTACGCATAATCCTATCTTTTACCTTTTGAGCAAATAGGGTAGGTAACCTAGCTATAAACTTCTTTTTCCAGAAATCAGCATTTGCATAAGTTCTAAGCATAACTTTAGACAGGAATGTATCTTTATACCATCTAAAATGGGTTAAGGTTGGGCATTTTAGATTTATAAGTAAGTCTTTACTTTTATCCAATGTTTCCGGATGTGTTCCTATAAAAGCAACTATAATAACATTTAATAAGGAATAAACTGCATTTTGTTGAGTAGTAGGTTCCTGTTTAACCTCACTAGTCCCATCAGGTTTATTAGTAGAAACAAGCATTTGGACAATTTTAACAGAATTTAAAATCTCATTCCTTTGAGTAACATTTAAAACATTGTCCCACCAACCACGCAGTTGGCGAGAAAAACCCGCGATTATAAATTCAGCAATCTGTTTATCAGTATTACCAGCGGCTTTGCAAACAGTAGAATACATAGTCATCCTATGTAATTGAGTTAAAATTGTATGTTCAGACAAACCATCAATGGTCCACTCATATATTGTTTTGGCACTAAAATTTGACATATTTATGTGTGCCTCTTCCTCAAACAATATATCTTGAGGAGTTAGCCTGGGATAATAATATTTACCAGGAGGCATGATAATTTCTTTGGCTGATTTAGAGGGATAATTTATTTCTTGAATTCCTATAAACTCATTTTGAATTTTATAAACATCTGAAAATTCAATTTCAGTATCAGATATACCATCACTTTTGGATAGAGGTAAAACCTGTTTTCCTATATTCATAGAATTAAGTTTATCTTTTAAAGCGTTTATAATTTCTTGTCTTAAAGTAGATTTTCCCAAGGAAAATCCTTTAGACAATTCTATAGCAGGTTTTAAAAGAGAGGATGAAACTTCTGTTTCTTTACAAATGGCTTCTTTCTTTTCTGCTTTCAATTTAGCAGCATTCCACTCATCCATATTATGTTCAATTCTTATAAGTTGATGTCCTATTGTCTGAAGAAACATACTTATATAATTACTTTGATTTATCATACGTTCTATAGTATTAATGGTTGAGGCAGCAGGCTGAGCAAAAGCAGTAGCCTCAATACAATTTTCACCTAATTTAAAAGTTTGATGAACTGGAGGAGGATGGATAGCTCTCACCACCCCAGAATCGACTTTCCAATATTTATAAAAAGTTTCTAAAACATTTATAGCAGGGAAATCGATTTCAGTTTTTATAATATGTTCATAGAACCAAAGGGCAAAAGGAACAACTTGTTCTTTTTTATTTATATAATCATAAAAGAGATCTTTAAATTTATATTGCTGATCATCATTATAATAATCAAAAAACCACTTTCGAAAACCACTATATTTTTCCAGAAAGAATTCTTTATTGATTTCATTTCTATCATATGTAAAAGGTTCAAAAATTGTAATCACATTTATAGATTTAGTATTAAGACCTAAATCTGCTAAATTTACACCAAGTTCAGACATAGTATCTGGTTCATTTTTAGGACGTTCTTCTCCTGAACTAGTGACAGCGTGATAAACACCGTGCGGTATATTTTGTTTAGAGTTTATAATTCCTTCAAAAACTAAGTTATTAGCATTAGTAGCTGAATTTACAACAGATGGCGCTGGAGTATAAAATTCTCTTTGTTGAGAAGATTCACCTATAGAATTAGCTATAGAGTTTGCTAAAGTATTTCTGGGAGTATAAAATTTTTCTGAAGAAGTTTTAAAAGAGTGTCTAGAACTAGTAGATAGTCTAGTGGTTTTATTATTATCAAATTTTATAATGACATCACCATCTGCAAATTGAACTATTTCTTCAACTTTCCTACTTTCAACAGGCTCAGGAGGAGCAGCTGCTTCAAGTAACCATGTTGAAGGAGGAGTAACATCTTTCCACATAATAGTTCTTGGTATAGCAACATCAGATTTTAACAAATTTGTTTCAAGCAAAATTGTTTTATCTTTAGAATCATATAAATGAGCACGAGGACTCAATGTGTTCATAACTCTGTAATAAATTCTATATGTAAGATTTACTGGCTCAGAACCAGGTTTCATATTATAACCATGTAATTGTAAGTTTATAGTTAAAGCATCCAAAATATTTTTATCAGATAAAGATATAGAAAGATTTGGATGAGCATCAAAATAAACAGGTCCATTACATAAACTGGATTGAATCATTCCTAATAATGAGTCATTAAATTTAAGATGACGACAGTCACGTAATGCTATAAGAAAAGAATTATTCAGACCTTCAACGGTCAAAGGTTTAAGGGCGACTTGAACAAGTCCAATATGCATATATTTATATTTATCCTTATACCTTTCAATTTCTTCAGGAGTTATTAACTGTATAGCATCAAAATTATCACCAACGGGTATAGTTTGTTCGATAGTTTTAATTGACATAGTCGAAAATAGATTAAACATACCAGTTTGATATATTTTATCTGGGCTTACTTTAGGAATATTCCAATTTAAAAGAGTAGTTTCTATATCTTTAAATTCAATATCTTCTTTGTTTTTAATTAAAGATTTAGTTTTAAAACGGCTTATAATAGAGGATTGTGAACGAGTCAACATTATAAGAATGTTTTTACAATTAATAACAAAGATATACTAGCTCGACTGTCAACGAGTTACGGATATGAAAGCCTGAAAGCCTTACCTTGGCTGAAGACGGCTGAAAATCCTGCGCGACTTAGATGTCGATCCACTAGTCCAACCTCTGATACCAAATGTATCTTGATTTAAATGCTTATAAAGAATACAATCTTTACTTTATATATATATATATATATGTGTGTGTGTGTGTGTGTGTTGTCTTGTATATATATTCATAGTGTTATGTATTTTCTATTATCTTATAGACTCCAAAAGGTGTTTGATCAATTGCCCTAACCAACTTAAGTGTATCTATTTGTATTTGATTTTGCTATTAGGTATGGTTCTGCATTGGTCGTATTTTTGTTTTGATAATATATATATACAGTATTCATGAGCATATAACAAATGCATATAAGGTGTTTGATTAATTGCTCCAACCAACTTATATAAGTGTATCTGTTTGTGTTTGATTTTACTGTTCGGTTTGGTTGTGCGTTGGTATAATCACATATAATGTTAAGATTTATTTTTTGATCAGAAACAGGCTACTATGTTAATAAAAGCATATGGGAGATTAGTCCATAAGTGGAAAACATAAAGAGCAATATGTGATACTTTTACTTCTGTTGGTGGTCTTACAAATTTGCCACCCTTCTGTGAAAATCTTTTACTTCTACTGTTATATAGAATGGAAGCCCCCCCCCCGATCACCCTCAATTAGAAGCATTGATGACTTAGCTTGGACTAGCAACAGAGCTTTCCTTTTTCTTTGAATGAATTAATATGATAATTAAGTAGAAACCCAACCCAAACTAGTTACATAATTATGATCCCCTTAAGTGAACCTCCTTTGCTTGAGCTTTGTACTAATTGTGAAATGAGATTTGTGAGGTGGTGTCAACGTTTTGACTATGAGTTAATGGATTAGCCAAGTTGATTGGTGAACTTTGATTAACGTAGGACATCATTCAAATTAAATTATGCCAATTAGCATAAGAATCTGCGTTAAAAAAAAGTATCATCATTTGGTGATACTGACTATCAAATATCAAGATTACAATTAATTTGTCTTCACTTTCGCTGGCAGGGCGTACAAGTTGTTGGAATGGGTGTGGAGACTCAGAAGGTGCCTGCTAATGTAGACATGTCCAAGAAAGCAAATGACATTTTAGGGTGGGTATAATAGTAACTTTTCGCTACAATGTCTTCAGCACGATTGTAACTTTGGAAGAGAAAAATAAATTAATCGATCTCCATATGGACATTAGCTTAGGAGTAATATAATGTTTTTCTTGCATGAAGGTTTGATTTTTTGGATGTTTGCATTAATGGGCCAAAAGAGAAGCTAGACTCCACTGTCCTAAGCCAGGTACAATGCATATACTATTTTATTTTTTTTACTTTATTCTTTGTTGTTTTGGTACTGATCCCTTATTGTTTATGTAACAAGGAGCTGTCAGTAGTTTTATATATCTGATAACAACTTATAAGTTTTTAAAGCAGGGACTAACAGTCCCTTGTTAGTTAGACTAGTCGGCATGTGCATACATATGTAAATGCATTGGGTTACAAAAAAAAATACATATATAAATGCATATATATTTTTCAGGAATCTTTATATCATACATGTATTTTCTTTACATTTTTATCTTTATTTTTCTTGCATGCCATTTTAAATCAAGGGGTTTAAATGCATCTAACTTCAATACCTAATCAATCTACCAAATTAAGCTTGATTTTGAAATACCCATATATGTACTGTCATTTTTTTTATTTTGTTTTTTGCCAACTTCTTCTATGCAATGTGAGTTTTCATCCTATACTTAAAGAGATAATTCGATGGTTAACATATTTTGTTGTTTAAAGAGATAATTCGATGGTTGTCTGTTACCAAAAAACAAGTCCTTATTCAAGTTGACCTAAAGATAAGGCTATCCAACTTATGCAAGGTTTTGTTACGACTCATAAATGTATAAATTAAATTAACAATAATTATATAAAAGTAAAGAAACTATCAGAATTTCAATTGAAAATTTAAATTAAATAGTTTCTCTAAAATTTATTAACTTGTAATGGAAAACAATTTTAAACTTTGAAGTTTGTATGTGTGCGTGCATGTTTATATGAGTAAATGCATCCACGCCTAATGAACTAGGATTTCTATTTCATTGTTCTTAGCTATAATAGATAAGGGGCTCGGCCAAGTTTCAATCAATCTTGGAGATGAATGAAAGTCACCTTCAGGATTTTCTCAAATTTGGAGATGAATCCTTAATATATTATTACTCCCCCACCATCGCCCAAGGGTTGCTTTTCCCCTAATTATATCTTGATTGTTTGGTTGTTATCCTTATTTTGGTTGATTAAATTCTTGCCATCTGTAGTTGGCAATTCTCATTCACACAAGACCATGTTGTTCCAGCATCTTAATAGTTCTGTCTCCCAATAAATAAATAAAAAGAGTTGTTCCATCTAAGCTACCTAGCATTTTATAGGGAGAACCCCTTAATTTGTTAAGATGGAACACTATCTAAGGTACATAGCCGAATTACACAGGGCTGGCCCTAGGGGTAGTCGAGCAAGGTGGTCAGCTTGTTGGAATTAAATCACTTAAGTCATCATGTCAAATCATCAAGATCTAAATAAAATACAATTATCAAACCGCGTACCTGGATCCATGACAAACAAATGCGGAATGCGAGGATCGATCACAATAACAGCACGGATCGAGCGGGTACGTGGTCTTCCTCAACCAAATCGCTTTAGTGTCTTGATGGGAATTTTTTGGTTCTCTTCCAGATGGGGAGAAGGGAGCCGTAATTTGATTTGGTGTGTTGGGGACCATAACCCTAATATTCTCTTTATATATAGTCTAGTTAGGGTTCCCATAAAACTCTAACAAGCCCATACAAAGTATCTACACATTTGGCCCACATTTATTTGAGTAGTCTATGGGCTTCACTAAAAATTAATTAGACCACTAAAAATTAGCCCATTAATTAAATAGCAAATATAATTGAAATATTATAATATGTTGCCCACATAAATTAGAAAATATAAATTTTCTAACAATCTCCCACTTGGGCTACATATTATTCCTGAAACAATTATATCACATAATTCTTTAAGCGCGCATCCGTATGCTATTTATCCTTAGACTTCTCCTTAAACAATCTGGTCTATCTCATGTACGAGTAATGAAATTACCGCAGCTTTTATCACAGTAAGGTCGTGACTAAACCACGATTATCACCATACTAATACACTTAATAACATAGATCAAATGTGGATGAGTAGCATGGAAATTACATGCAATGTGATCTTAGACATGCCTATTTCCAACTGGACCAACTTTAATGAGATCAACATTAACCGTCCAAACTTTATGTTAAACCACAATGGAAGGAAATAAAACAAATATTCAGAGTTAAGACGAAAATAAACCATCTTCTTTATTCTGCAGAAAATATGCGTCTAAATAAAAGAGCATCCATGTTACAAACTCCCACTAAACCAGCACTTTATTAGATAACACAAAACCCAAATGAGCAATATACTCATGAAATACCTTATGTGTTAAGCCTTTAGTGAACGGATCCGTAATTATGGAGTTTGTACTTATATGCTCTATAGACACGACAACTTTGAACTCCTTTTTTAACAACAAGAAGCCTTAATATCTATGTGCTTTAGATTTTCGAAAAATTTCTGTTGTTGTCGAATATAGCAAAATCAATTATTGTCACAAAACATCTTTAATGATCTTTCGATACTATCTATAATTCGCAGCCTAGTGACAAAATTGTGTAGCTATATCCCATCCAAAAATCGAAATCAGAATACCATATGATCTCCAACTGATCTGATTTTCGATACGTAAGTATATAATCCTTCTGTTCTCTTTAAATACTGTATAACCCTTTAATTGGCTGCTTTCTGAAGATATATTATAGGGTTACTTAAATATCTACCAAATATCTTTACTATGAACGCTAAACCCAAATGCGTACATACTTTATGATACATCAGACTCCCTATAACTGATGCATAAGGAATCTTTTGCATCTCTTTCTTTTCAACTTTATTTTGGGGCACTTGTTGTGACATAAATTATCTCCTTTAACAATGGGAGTATCTCCTGAATGACAATCTTTCATACCAAATCTGGTAAGAATTCTTTCGATATATCTCTTTCGTAAAAACCCTAAGATACCCGACAATAATGTCGAAGTATCTGTATTCCTAATACAAAAGAGATATTATCAACATAAAATACCAAGACTACTCCCACTGAACTTATGATATACATAATCATCAACCGGATTTACCTCAAAACCTTACGAGATAATAACTTGATGAAATAGGTAATACCATTGACGAAAAACTTCCTTAAGGCCATAGATGGATTTCTTTAATTTCACTTCTTCTTGAGATTGTTGAGTTTGCTATATAGAAAGTTTTTCAACATTGTCTTGATGATCCTAATTTGCATTTGAAACAATGTCAGAAATTTAATCATAATCATTGTCAATAGCAGTACTTGAAATTTGAATAAATTCATTTTCAAAGACAATGTTTCTAACTTTATCTTCTCCCTCAAACTCAATAATCTTAAGAAATTTGGCATTTTCCGTCTTAATAAAGGATTTATTCAAGGGATCATAAAATTTATAATCTCTCGATCTTTCAGTGTATCTAACAAAGCAGCAGCTTATAATATTGAGTCCAATTTCTTTTCTTTATAGCCTTACCACAGCTGGACAACCTATTTTAGCAACTACTTTGATGTAACACTGCTTAAAAAATATGCTGCAGTTTTAAGTGGTTCTTCCTAGAGTCATCATGGTAGAGAATAATGATTAATCACACTCCTTACCATATCCTTAAGCTTTTGTTTTATCTCTCAGTAACACTGTTCATACTACGTTTGCCTGGCATGGTGTACTGTGAGACGATTCTGCATTTCTCTAGGAATTTCACAAAGGTTCAGAACGTTATTTACCTTATTCGTTATATCTACCGTAGTATTTACCACCACGATCAGATTTCACGGCCTTAACTTTCTTGCCTAGCTGATTTTCAACTCCAACTATGAAAGTCATAACAACGTTTAAGGATTGTAACTTCTCATTAATTGAATATAGGTACCCTTAATAATTGTCATGAACAAAATAAAATACTGTTAACCATTCCAGAAGGCCGTATAGAAAAGTTCACAGATATCGTCATGAATTAGTTCTAAGACAATTGAATTCCTTATGGCACCTAATTTTCTTATGTTTGTCTATTCCCCCTTTACACATTAAATACAGATTTTAAAATATGTTGAATCAAGGGGTTTTAAGAATTCCACAAGTCTCTTAATTCTCTATTTAGAGATTTATCCCAAATGCTTGTGCCATAACATGGAAGAATTCTTATCAGTTAATTTATGCTTTGTATCACGTGAATCAATTTATAAGGTCTCATTAGATGAGGTGGTTGTATCCGTATATAAGCTATTAATTAAAGAAATAGTAACAAAATATTTGAATTTTGAAAAAGGCTTAACTTTATTATTTTCAAATGAACAGTAATAACCGTATTTATCCAAATAAAAATAAAAATTATGTCTAAATGACAATACCATATAAGTCTCTCCCAAATTCAAAAGTAATTAGTCTTTAATGATAACTTAAAATTCCTTAAAACCTCAACTGTTACTGTTTCGCCACTGCCCTGATAGATGGATATTTCAACATCAATTGGCTTTTGGCTCCACATATAACCTCTAAACACACTTATGTGAGTAGTGTCACCAAAATCTACTCACAAAGTAATCACATGTACATAAGTTAAACTAACTACCGAACAAACCATAAAGAAAAGTATATCAAACTTTACACGCCAAATGACGTATTTGAAACATTACTACGTCTATCCTTCTTGCAAAATTAACTGACAAATTCTTTATCATGTTTCTTTTGCAATTACTATAGTGTTGTTCTAACTGCAGCTTCTTAATTTTTATCCTTTATCCTTTCCTTTAGAGGTGTTTGCTAGATGAGTAACCACTGTCTTTTATCGCTAAATCTTTTATTCTCCTTGCACACTGTAGAATATGAACTCATTAAGAGATCATTAACTTATCCTTATGAGTATTGTAACTCATTATAAATTAACTGTATTGTGCGGGAAGAGAAATAAAGAACTTGATACACGAGCAAGTCATTAGACAGCCCTAACTTTAGTGCATTTAATTTAAAAGCGATATCAGACATTTTCATAATGTACTTCCCTTATGTTCCTTTTCCTTATACCTTATTGAAACAAGACTAATCAGAAGGTTACTTGTTTCAGCCTTTTTGTTTTGGCAAAATATTTTTATAATTTCTTTAAGGAACTAAGTAGCATTTTTCTCATAAAGCCCCAAAAATTCTTGGAATAGAAGCTTTCTATTTCCAATTCTTAAAATTTGTGCCGTTAAGCACTGATACCGAATTTATGTTGGCAGATATATAAAGCATAACTTAAAATTAAATAGAGAACAAATTATAAAAATTACAAGCTTACAATTAATATAAATGTCACAGCATATTAACAAACAATATATATGAATGACACAATTATCCAAATTATCAATAGTGGGTCCCCATCACAAGATACCTAGCACAACGTTGATATTTTATCTTTGGACAAAAACATCAACTTGTAATTGGTCATCTCAACGCAGTAATCAAATATAAATAACAATTCTGTCAAATAATAGGACTTCCTTTGGGCCGACGTATTGTTCACATGAAAAACTTGATTGTCATATTATATTTATTACCACAAGTGTACATGTTATTCGGCCAAACAATAACCTTCCTTTGGTCCGATTATTATTCGCATAAATAACAATTACACACATCTTAATATTCTAAAATAAATAAATTTACGCGATAGAGGTTGCTTTAGCAACTTATCGGTTCAATTCATCTATTTCAAAATATCAGACAATTTGTGCTTCACATCCTTATAATCTAAAAAAATAGATTTTCTGTATTAATGAGATTTGCAAAGTATAAACCTTATCTTTCCCACATTGACGCGTACTGCAATTTTGGATTACTGGCAGTCTAGCGCTTTCGTGCCCAAACAAGACTGTAATAAGTACTCTCAATATAAGAATCAAATGTTGATAATAATTTCTGTCAAACAAAAGCCTTTCTTTGGACTGACTTATTGCTCACATGAAAATATGATAATTATCACACATTTATTCTCGCACGTGTGTTTATTATTCTGCCAAATAATAACCTTCCTTTGGGCCGATTATTAAATGCATGAATAATAACCACATAAATATCGAGAGAAAATAATGTCTATTATTTGGCCAAATAATAATCTTCCTTTGGGCCGATTATTAATTGCATAAATAATAAACATCAATATCTTAAATAAATAATAAGCTTTATCCAAACCCTTAATCACAATAGATGCAAGAATAAAATTCTTTAATACAATATATATGTACACAACAAATCAATTAATGCTTAAAAAATATATACATATATAATCTTAATCCTTATATATATGTAAGCCATAACAACATATATAAAACAAACATTCTTGCATATAATATTAATATATAATTAATGGCAGATCTTCACATATAAAAATAAAAAATCATGGTGAGACTTTATATAAAACCATGGTCAAACTTTATATACATACAGCATGCATCAAGCTCTACATAATAAATATATCTCTTAGATTAAAACACTATATATATAAATCAATCAAACCATTAATTATATATAATCAAAAGCAACCATGTATGTATATATAAACAAAAGTAACTGTCACACCAAAATTAACTTATTTATATATATATATATATATTAAACAAAACAAAAGGCTGGTGGAATACTGCAAACGTCAAAAAAGCCCAAATAAATTATTATTATTTTTTTTTATACTGAATCGAAATTTGCCGAAAAGTTAAATCCTTCTGGGCCACATCAGAACGAACATCAAGATGCTTTTGTCCTTTAATATATAATATATATATATATATATCATGACTTACGTAATTCTTATAACCGAATCTTATATAATGATAAACTTCATACAATACTTAATAATTTAACATGAAGTCGCTCTGATACCACTTGTTGGAATTAAATCACTTAAGTCATCATGTCAAATCATCAAGATCTAAATAAAATACAATTATCAAACCGCGTACCTGGATCCATGACAAACAAATGCGGAATGCGAGGATCGATCACAATAACAGCACGGATCGAGCGGGTACATAGTCTTCCTCAACCAAATCGCTTTAGTGTCTTGATGGGAATTTTTTGGTTCTCTTCCAGATGGGGAGAAGGGAGCCGTAATTTGATTTGGTGTGTTGGGGACCATAACCCTAATATTCTCTTTATATATAATCTAGTTAGGGTTCCCATAA
The DNA here is from genome assembly GCA_021464415.1 of Lonicera japonica. Taxonomy (NCBI): domain Eukaryota; kingdom Viridiplantae; phylum Streptophyta; class Magnoliopsida; order Dipsacales; family Caprifoliaceae; genus Lonicera; species Lonicera japonica. The sequence goes on along the minus strand of CM038471.1, from coordinate 6,106,368 downwards.
AACTCTAACAAGCCCATACAAGGTATCTACACATTTGGCCCACATTTATTTGAGTAGTCTATGGGCTTCACTAAAAATTAATTAGACCACTAAAAATTAGCCCATTAATTAAATAGCAAATATAATTGAAATATTATAATATGTTGCCTACACAAATTAGAAAATATAAATTTTTTGTATTTGCATATAGTGTACATGCTCCAATATTTACTTCAATTTTAATATACTAAGGGCACAATCTACTTCCCGAAAAAGATCCTCAATATCTTTTATAATCCTTTCAAATGCACTCCAACTATATATTTTAGAGCTCTAAAAATTTTAACCAATGCAAAAGGCTACATGTATTTAGGAATTACAATCCATAGCATTTAGTTGTGCTTTTGACATATAAATGACACAACTCAATTGCCAGGGACCCTGTTGTACAAATTCCACTTCGGCCCCTAAACTCCCAGTTCAGTCTTGTACGTAGGATTGCGTTTAATTGGTTGATTTCCACAGCTAGTTGACAATTCTAATTCAATGATTCACACAAGACCTTGTCAGGCCACCATCTTAATAGTTCTGTCTCCCACGAAAAAAAAAAAAGTTGTTCCATCTAACCTACCTAGCCTTTTCTTTTAGGGAGAACGTCATATATGTAAGCTACCCTAGCTGAATTACGTGAGATTTTGTTTGATTGTTGGTCAGTCACCAGATTTATCACACAAAAAGTAACAAGGATGATATGAGTATCATAAAAAGAAGTAGCATCTAAATTTTTAACAAAAACAAACATTTTTAAATCACGTCTTAAAGAATCTCAATACAAGTTACTTAACAAATTAAATTGTATTAATTAAAAGTAAAGAAAGCGCAAAGTTCATAACTCAAAGGAGGGGTTAAAAGAACTGAGATGAAGTGAGCAGATCTCACACACTTTAGAAGTGTAGAGTAAGTATTAAGCTTCCTTTTAAATATTAGCCTTACTAAATATTGGACATTAATTAAATTCCATCACAAGTATTAAGCTTCTTCTAAATTGAATTTAGAAGAAAAGCAAACAAAGAAGCACGTGATAACTTCCCAATAGGTTCTTGCACTCATACTTTTTTATCTATCCTATCCTTTGGTATAACAAGTGAAGCACGTCTATTTCCTGAATTTAGCCTTTCACCACCACTATGGAGTCTAACCATTGCCGGTCCTTAATTCCATAATTGCTGCATATTATTGAATGCCTAAGTGAGTGTGTGAGAGAAAGTAACCCATGCATATGAATTCAGGCACATATATTTATTTATCAAAAGAGGTTTTTTTTATGTAACCAAATATTGAATAAGAAGTTGTTACTTTACAATAATAATTATGTTTCTTCTATTTGAATATGGGTTTTTAGGAAATAAGCATGGGCTTAGACACTAGCAATGAGGAACACGTGCGATTTAAGAATCGAAGATGTTGAAAATTATTTGGCACCACCATCAAAGGCAATCGAACAACAATTTAATAGTGTGGTTTTAACTGCACATTTCGTAACAGATAAGGTGAATATATTTTAGGCTTAAAGTTTCTTGTTATGTTAATGTTAATTATTTGTAAATTACAATTACCTTTTTTCTTCTCTTTTATATGCAGATATTTGATTCGCTGGAGGAACTTATTCTTTGGGCTCAAAATGTTGCCATTGGATTGAATACAATTGTCATCATTGTAAAATCTGATGCAGGACATAGCTCACAGAAGCCTAGAGTTTTACTAGGTTGTGAGAGGGGTGGTGTCTTTCGTAGTCACCAAAGAAAAAATATTTTATGTGGAGATAACATAGTTAAGGAAGACGTAAGGAAACGCAAACGGTCGTCAGGTTCAAAAAAGTGCAATTGTCCTTTCAAGTTGAGAGGAACAATGTATGAAGATGAAAAGTGGAAGGTTATGGTGATTAATGGTTTACATAACCACCCACTTAGTGTAACTACTATTGGTCACTCCTATGCTGGTAGACTAAAAGGCGAAGAACAACAAATTGTTGAAAAATTAACAAAAAAGGTATAAAACCGAAAGATGTTCTTACAACCTTAAAGCTACGAAATAAAGAGAACAAGTCCACTATTTCCACAGTTTACAATACGCAAAAAAAAAATTAGAAGTGTCAAAACAGAAGGGAGGTCAGCAATGCAACAAGTTATGAAGTTATTGTATGAAAATAATTATTTTGAATGGCATCATCGGGATCCTAGGATTGATGAGGTGCTTAATCTCTTTTGGGCAAATCCAGATTCTATAAAGCTTGCAAAGTGTTTCCCCTCAGTCATGTTACTAGATTGTACATACAAAACCAATCGGTTTAAGCAACCACTACTTCAGATTGTTGGTGTTGCATTTACGAACAAAATATTTTGTGTCGGGTTTGCATTTTTGACAGATGAGCTAGAAGAGAACTACACCTGGGCCTTTTATAGGTTAAAGGATGTTTTTGATTCGTCTCAACTACCAACTGTTTTTGTGATAGATAGAGAACTTGCACTAATAGGTGCTATTCGTAAAGTCTTCCCTAATGTATTTCACTTGTTATGCACTTGGCACATAGCGAAGAATGTTACAGCGCATTGTAAAAAGTCATTTCAGACTAATGATGAACGGGTTACATTTGAGCGTGAATGGATAGAAATAATTTATTCATCTTCCGAAGAAGAGTATGCCAATCGATGGACCGCCTTTGAAGAAAAATGGAAAACGACACAATATTCCCATTGTGTTAGTTATATTAATAAAACATGGTTGCCATGGAAGGAGCGATTTGTTTGTGCTTGGACCAATAAAGTAAGACATTTTGGAAGCACAACGACAGCTCGAGTTGAGGGTGCACATTCAAGACTGAAGAAGTACCAAGAATCATCTAAAGAAAACTTCACATCCTTGTGGCATATCCTCAACCGCATGATCATTGGGAAGATTACAGCCGTCACTGAGTCATTTGAACACAATTTGATTTGTGTAATGTGTGCTTACCATTTGCCAGCTTTGAGAGAGTTGAGAGGTTACATTTCTCATCATGCATTAAACTTGATATTGAGAGAAATTAAAAGGAGTTATAAGGTTGGCATTGACAAAAACACTTGTCGATGTATCCTACGTGTAACTCATGGTCTTCCATGTGCACATGAGATCGCTAATTTTGGTCGCCAGAATAGGGCTATCCCTTTATTATCATGCGACTCTCACTAGTCAAAACTTTCAATCGTGCGAACACCAGAAAATCGTAATGAACTCGATGGCTCCTTGGAAATTAAAAGGTTGATAAAGAGATTCCAAGAATGTAATGATGAACAATGTAGGATTTTAATAAAGAAAATAAGATAGCTTGCTAATCCAGAAATGATGAGCCTGAGGATAGCACCAGAGCTGGATCATGGAGTGAAGACTATGCAGATCCGATCCGGGTTCCAAGTGGTCCAATCACCCGAGCTAGAGCCAAGAAGATCAAGAAAGCACTCATGATCGTGGTTCAAGAGTTGATGAGTAAAGCTGGAGCTTGGAGAAGTATTCATGAAAATGGAGAACAAGAATGGAGAATAATGCTTAGCCAAGAAGACGTAGAATAATTAGGGGGTTTTTATTATTGTTTTTATTTATTTGTAGCCCAAGGATTATGTTTAATTAGTATTTAGAGTGATGAGCCTGCTAAGAGTGTTTTTGGGCTTATTTAGAGTGTTCCATTATTTTTGTTGCCTTCAAATTGGGCTTGTTTTATTATTCACGTTTTTAGGGTTTGTTTAGGGTTTCATTAGGGTTTTCTTCTTCTCCTCCTATTTAAAGGAGGCAACTCTCTTGTATGAGGCAGCTTGGTTTCATTAATACAAATTTGAGTGTGATTTCACCTCTTGTGTTCTAAGAACACTTCGAACAGCCAGAATATTATTCTTGTTGTTCTTCGACTTATCAATCAATTAACCCATCAATTGATTGTTTGTCTTCGATTATACCAAGGTTCATTCTCATTTTAGGGATTGGGTCGAGGTTCCACCTCCATCATCTTCGTGTGATTCCAAGGTTCTTACGTATTTAACGTCAAGGGTCGCGGATTCGTCATATTGGATAGAAATACGGTCACGATTCACATCATTGGTATCAGAGAGATTCTTTCTATCCAGGTTTTATTTAATCTGTTCTTGTTATTACGAATATGTTCTTGTTGTTTTAGATCTTGCTCTTTCAAATCTGTTCTTGTTATTACGGATCTGTTCTTGCTATTTCGGATCTTGCTCTTACAAATCTGTTCTTGTTATTACGAATCTGTTCTTGCTATTTTAGATCTTGCTCTTTCAAATCTGTTCTTGTTATTACGAATCTGTTCTTGCTATTTCGGATCTTGCTCTTACGAATCTGTTCTTGCTATTTCGGATCTTGCTCTTACAAATCTGTTCTTGGTATTGCGAATCTGTTCTTCTTGCTAAGTAACTTTCGAATCTGGTTATAGATCTACTTATCATGGATCTGCTTATTTTGTTTCATCTGTGTTGTTCAAAGTCAAAATCTTCAATTTCGTTGCTAAACCATATTCGCAAATCTGTCCATTCATAATCTGTCCAGATTAAAGTAGTGTTCGATTTGTTGTTTGCGAAAATCTCTAGTTGCGATTCTCTTGATTCCTAGTTAACTTGATATTGCGGTGGCTTTTGATAGTTATTGCTGCTGGTATTACAAACATCATAAAACCCTAGACTTGACTTTATTTCTAGGTTTTGATAGTTGTGGCGGCTGGTATTGATATAAAACCCTAGACTTGACTTTATTTCTAGGTTTTGATAGTTCTGGCGGCTGGACTTTATTTCTAGGCTTTGATAGTTGTGGCGGCTGGTATTGATATAAAACCCTAGACTTGACTTTATTTCTAGGTCAGTAAAAAAAAAGAGTACAAAAAATTCTGAAATTTGACTTTATTTCTTTTAGCATTCAGATTCTATAGGTTCCAAGGGTTCCAAAAATCATTTTTTCACGAGACGAAATTTTCGCTCAATTTTTTTCAAAATTTGGCTTCGTATTTTGTCCATATTTCATTGGGATTCCTGTTTATTGAGTTCTTGGTGAAAACGTGCTTGTCCTAACATACAATTGATCTATTTGAGTTGTGATTGGTCTGTTTGGGCAGCCAAGAAAAGGGTTCTTGCTTTTCGATTCGTTTGAAGTTCCAAAAGGTGAAAATTGAGAGTAATATCAATACATTGAGAACTAAACACGAGCGGTAAAATCATAGTGATATTATTTTTGAGCGAAACACGTAAGGGAGTGCAAAGAGAAAAATTTATTTCTTTATATTGTGCTAACCTCTGTTTTGCAACAATATGTCGAGTTTCGATCCTAGGTTATTCCAAGAAGCCATGACGAGCACCTTACAAAAAATGATGAGAGAGGAGTTGGGTGTCTTTAAAGAGCAGGTGGAAGAGATGAGTGAGGAATTGAAGAGAATGCGGGTGAAGGTAGACAGAGTTGAGAGCACTCAAATTGAGCAATCCGGCATATCACATAATGCTCAAAGAAGTGGGAGACCGCAGCCTAGGGAACGGAGGGCTGATTTTGATAACTATTACCGAGATAGCTTTGACGATGGGGATAGCGATGTCGATTCGGCAATCGCTAACCGGCGGAATGGTAGACGGTTTGGTAGGGGATCTAATCAGGAGGATGACAACATGAATGGGATCAAAATGAGGATTCCATCCTTCCAAGGAAAAAATGACCCCGAGGCCTATCTTGAGTGGGTCAAGAAAGTTGAATTAGTATTTGCCTGCCATAATTACTCCGAGTCCAAGAAGGTGAAATTGGCGGCTATTGAATTTTCAGATTATGCACTTGTTTGGTGGGATCGCTTGATGATAGAGAGAAGGCGTAGCGATGAAGGACCCGTGGAGACTTGGGATGAGATGAAGAGGTTGATGAAGAAGCGGTTTGTACCCGATCACTATTATCGGGAATTGTACCAAAAAATGCAGGGGCTTACGCAGGAAAATCGTAGTGTTGACGAATACTATAAGGAGATGGAAGTGGCCATGATTCGGGCCAAGGTTGATGAAAATAGAGAAGCTACCATGGCGTGGTTCTTGAGTGGGTTAAACCGGGAAATTGCCAACGCGGTTGAATTGCAGTCATATGTTGAGATTGAAGATATGGTGCACACGGCAATTAAAATAGAGAGGCAGCTCAAGAGGAGGGGTAGTTTCAAGCCAAGCCAAAGTTCTTACTCTACTCCATGGAAACAAAGTCCATGGAAGAAGGATGACAAAGCAACCACTCCGAAACCGAAAGTAGAATCAAAATCGGAAGCTCCTGGTGGAAGCCAAGCTAAGGCAGCCCCCGCTAATACTCCTACAACTAGAAACCGGGACATTATTTGTTGGAAGTGTCAAGGAAGGGGCCATGTTTCCACTCAATGCCCGAATAAGAGAGTAATGATGCTTCTGGATAATGGGGAATATGAAACGGATGAAGAAGGCGCTGAAGCTATGCCACCTTTGGAGGATGTTGAAGAAGAGGAGAGCGCCATCCAGGGTGAGTTATTAGTTGCAAGAAGAGTGCTTAACACGCAAGCAAAGGAGGATGAGGAGCAGCGCGAGAATATTTTCCACATTAGGTGCCTAGTGCTAGGCAAGGTGTGTAGTTTGGTGATAGACAGAGGTAGTTGCACTAATGTGGCTAGCACGACGTGGTAGAGAAGCTAGCATTGCACACGACTAAGCACCCAAGGCCTTACAAACTGCAGTGGCTGAATGATAGCGGTGAAGTGAGGGTGAACAAGCAGGTTTTGGTGTCCTTTAACATTGGTAGGTACGAGGACCAAGTGCTTTGTGACGTGGTTCCCATGCAAGCCGGTCATATGTTATTGGGGAGACCATGGCAATATGATAGGAGAGTTAAACATGATGGCTTCACCAATAAATATTCATTTGAGATGAACAAGAGAACAATCATTCTTGCACCTTTACCGCCACAGCAAGCCTATGCCGATCAGTTGAAGTTGCAAAGTGAGGAGGAGCAACGGAGAGCTGAAAAGAAAAAAAAAGAGAGTGGTGAGGAAAAGAAAGAGAGTGAGGGAAAAAGAAAAGAACTTGAGAAAAAAGATAGTAGAGTGGAAAAACCAGTAACTATTGAGAGCAAGTTTGAGAGGAGGCAAAAGAATTTCTATGCGAGAGCTAGTGAAGTGAAAAGAGCGATGCTTTGTAATCAGCTTCTTGTATTTGTATACAAAGAAGTGCTTTTGAATACTAACGAGCTAAATTCTGCTTTGCCTAGTGTTATTGTCTCTTTGTTGCAGGATTTTGGTGACGTCTTTCCGGAGGATATGCCAAGCGGTTTACCACCCATCCGATGAATAGAACACCAAATTGATTTTATACCCGGGGCCTCCATTCCAAACCGGCCAGCCTATAGGAGTAATCCGGAGGAAACGAAGGAACTTCAAAGGCAAGTTACGGAGCTGTTGGAGAAAGGGTATGTGAGAGAAAGTATGAGCCCATGTGCGGTGCCAGTTTTGCTAGTGCCAAAAAAGGATGGAACATGGAGAATGTGCGTGGACTGCCGAGCCATAAATAATATCACGGTAAAATATCGTCATCTCATTCCACGTTTAGATGATATGCTTGATGAGTTGCATGGGTCTAGTATATTCTCTAAAATTGATTTGAAAAGTGGATATCATTAAATTAGGATGAAAGAAGGAGATGAATGGAAAACAACCTTTAAAACAAAATATGGATTATATGAATGGTTAGTTATGCCTTTTGGTTTGACTAATGCACCTAGCACTTTCATGAGATTAATGAACCATGTTTTGAGACCTTTTATAAGCACGCTTGTTGTAGTCTATTTTAATGATATTCTTATCTATAGCAAGAGTCTAGATGACCACGTAATTCAATTAAAATATATTTTGGATGTCTTGCGAAAGGAGAAGTTATATGCTAACCTGAAAAAGTGCACCTTTTGCACTGATAAGCTTGTATTTCTTGGTTTTGTTGTGAGTGCACAAGGGATTCAGGTTGATAAAGAAAAGGTGAAGGCTATTCAAGAATGGCAAAGTCCTACAAGTGTTGGGCAAGTGCGGAGTTTTCATGGACTTGCTAGTTTCTATCGGCGATTCGTGAAGGACTTTAGTACTATTGCAGCGCCATTGACTGAAGTAATCAAAAAGAATGTGGGATTCAAATGGGGAGAGGAGCAAGAGAAGGCATTCAAATTACTAAAAAGCAAGCTAAGTAACGCCCCTTTGTTATCTTTGCCTAACTTTACAAAGACTTTTGAAATTGAATGCGATGCTTCAGGAAATGAAATTGGTGCTGTTCTTATGCAGGAAGGAAGGCCAATAGCATACTTTAGTGAGAAGCTAGGTGGGGCGACCTTAAATTACCCTACGTACGACAAGGAGCTTTATGCGTTGGTGAGAGCGTTGGATACCTGGCAGCACTATCTTTGGCCAAAGGAGTTCGTGATTCACACGGATCATGAATCATTGAAGCACTTGAAGGGGCAGCAAAAGCTAAACAAGGGCCATGCCAAGTGGGTGGAGTTCATAGAGACATTTACATATGTGATCAAGTACAAGCAAGGTAAAGAGAATGTTGTAGCGGATGCTTTATCACGCAGGTATACTTTAATTGCTACTTTAGATGCTAAATTGCTTGGGTTTGAATACATCAAGGATTTGTATTGTGATGATGCTGATTTTCGAGATATATTCAATGCATGTGAAAAATTAGCATTTGATAAGTACTTTAGGCATGATAGATTTCTAATGCGTGAAAACAAACTTTGTGTGCCTAAATGTTTATTGCGCGAATTGCTTGTGAAAGAAGCGCATGGTGGGAGTTTTATGGGACACTTTGGTATAGCTAAGACTTTAGGAGTATTGCAAGAACACTTCTTTTGGCCTCACATGAAAAGAGATGTTGAAAGAATATGTGAGAGATGTGTTACTTGTAAGAAGGCAAAGTCTAAGTTAAATCCCCATGGTTTGTATACTCCATTACACATTCCTAGTGACCCTTGGGTTGATATTTCTATGGATTTTGTGTTGGGTTTGCCAAGGACTAAACATGGGAATGATTCTGTTTTCGTGGTGGTTGATAGATTTTCTAAAATGGCTCATTTCATTGCTTGTCATAAAACTGATGATGCACCACGAATTGCTAATTTGTTCTTCAAAGAAATTGTGCGTTTGCATGGCATGCCTAGAACCATAGTTTCTGATAGGGATGCAAAGTTTTTGAGCTACTTTTGGAAGACTTTGTGGGGAAAGTTGGGTATTAAATTATTGTTTTCTACTACATGTCACCCCAAACTGATGGCCAAACGAAAGTAGTAAATATAACTTTATCCACTTTGTTACGTGCCATAATTAAGAAGAACTTGAAAGAGTGGGAAGAATGTTTGCCTCATGTTGAGTTTGCATATAATCGATCTGTTCATTCTGCATCCAAGTTTTCTCCTTTTGAGATTGTGTATGGTTTTAATCCATTGGCTCCTTTGGATTTATTACCATTACCTGTTGAGCATGCTAACCTAGATGGCAGGAAGAAAGCTGAGTTTGTTAGACAGATTCATGAGAAGGCAAGGCAAAACATTGAGAGAAGAAACGAGCAATATGTGCGACAAGCCAACAAAGGAAGGAAGAAGATGGTTTTCGAAACAGGAGATTGGGTTTGGTTGCACTTGATGAAGGAACGCTTTCCAGTTCAACGGCGTTCTAAGCTTTTACCGAGAGGAGATGGACCGTTTCAAGTTGTGCAAAGGATCAATGACAATGCATATAAACTTGATCTACCAGGCGAGTGTAATGTAAGTGCTACATTTAATGTCGCTGACCTAAGTCCGTTTAGTACAGGTGACGAATTGAGGACAATTCCTTTTCAAGAGGAGGGGAATGATGAGCCTGAGGATAGCACAAGAGCTGGATCATGGAGTGAAGACTATGTAGATCCCATCCGGGTTCCAAGTGGTCCAATCACCCGAGCTAGAGCCAAGAAGATCAAGGAAGCACTCATGATCGTGGTCCAAGAGTTGATGAGTAAAGCTGGAGCTTGGAGAAGTATTCATGGAAATGGAGAATAATGCTTAGCCAAGAAGACGTAGAATAATTAGGGCGTTTTTATTATTGTTTTTATTTATTTGCAGCCCAAGGATTATGTTTAATTAGTATTTAGAGTGATGAGCCTGCTAAGAGTGTTTTTGGGCTTATTTAGAGTGTTCCATTATTTTTGTTGCCTTCAAATTGGGCTTGTTTTATTATTCACGTTTTTAGGGTTTGTTTAGGGTTTCATTAGGGTTTTCTTCTTCTCCTCCTATTTAAAGGAGGCAACTCTTTTGTATGAGGCAGCTTGGTTTCATTAATACAAATTTGAGTGTGATTTCACCTCTTGTGTTCTAAGAACACTTCGAACAGCCGGAATATTATTCTTGTTGTTCTTCGACTTATCAATCAATTAACCCATCAATTGATTGTTTGTCTTCGACTATACCAAGGTTCATTCTCATTTTATGGATTGGGTCGAGGTTCCACCTCCATCATCTTCTTGTAATTCCAAGGTTCTTACGTATTTAACGTCAAGGGTCGCGGATTCGTCATATTGGATAGAAATACGGTCGCGATTCACATCAAGAAACAACATGGTTAAATGAACCTTTGGCTGCAACTGTTTCAAAGGGGCGACCACGAAAATCAACAAAAAGACAAAGGGCAGCAACTTATAGCACTAAAAAGGAGTATTCTGGGTTTGAATATGCGAAGACTATAGAAGACTTTGAATCAATTCAGAATAAAACTCTGAAGAAACAACCTAAGCGAAAGAAGATGAGTTAATTAACCACCTTCAATTAGTTCATAAGAAAATTCTGAAAAAACAATCCAAGCAAACAAAGTCAAAATTGATTGATTTAAATGATGAGGGGTTTATTAACCATGTTTTAGCTCTCTTCAATCCAAATATTAAAGAGCATGTTATCTTGGCATTGGAAGACGTTGCACCTGATGGCCATTGCGGATTCAGAGCTTGCGCCGAGTTATTGGGTAAGAATAAGGAGGATGGGTGGAAAGAGATTAGGACTGCTATGTTAACAGAACTAAGGGAATACAAAGAGTTATACACATATCAATTGGGTGGGGAAAAAAGTTACAAGGAATTAAAGAGGAGACTAGATTTCTTCAATGAGTATGGTTGTAAAAGGATATATTGGATGCAATTTCCTGAAATGGGGCCTTTATTTGCCACTACATTTAATTGTGTTATTTGTGTTCTATCACCCTTACAGTCTTTTACTTACTTACCACTGAGGCTTGGACCACCGGCTAACGTCCAAATTATTCCTATTGTATTATACGATGAGTTTCACTTCATGAAGGCAATTTTGAAGCATGATGCACCAATTCCAAAAATTGTACCATGGTGGGGCTACCTCAAGTCAAAAGATGCAGCTGGATGGGAACCTTTGATAAAGACCAAGTGTGACGATTGGGAAGCGTGTGTTAATTGCCCTTAAAGTACATTTAATTTTAAGTTTATTTATTAAAATAAGAACAATGTTAACATTTACGGTTAACTTTGATTTTGTCAATTCTTGTGTATTTCATCTTATTTTTGTACTTAATTAGTTATATTATTTTTAACATATTTACTTTTTTCATATGCAGATTATAAGCTTCAAATGATGACTTCTTAAAGGATTTTCAACCAAGTTAAAATTGTGAACATTTGAGAAGAACTTTATGCACTTGAGAGATGAGTTTCATGGATATTTCAACATTTAATATGTTATTTTTTTTGATTTTTTTTCTTTAAATATGATTTGATGGTGTTTTTTGCTATTTAGTCAAGTATTATGGTGGATTTTTAATAATAGAATTGAATTGTTCTTCACCATTTTTTAGTATTAGTCTATTAGATAAATGGTGCTTCAGTAATTTTTTATTTTTTTTAGATTCAACTTTTTGATATTTGATTTTGAAAATTTTAGTATTAAATAGGATTTGTTTGAAAATCAGTCTATTTAGATTGGAATTGATTGGCCAGACATTTTGATTTGTATTAGATATTAAATTTCAAAATCGACATCAAATCATGTTAGATGCGAATGGTTTAAAAACCACCAGATTGGAATAGACGAACACCCCTAATACTTTGATATTTAGTTGTTAGTGATTTTAAATTATAATTACATTTTGGGAAACAAAAATGAGATAAAAATTATTGTTAGTTTGAGTTTTATTGAAAATAATTGTGCAACAAAAATGAGATAAAATCAAGTATAAATTTAATAATTCCGGTGACATTTTTGCGTTCAACTCTAATTTTAGAAAAAAGATTAATTTTTAGTGATGAAATTTAGTGACCAAATGTTTGTCGCAAATATAATGTTTTGTTTTAAGATGTGTTTATCATTAGGATTCTTAAACTATATGTGTGCTCTTATAAATTTAAAATTAAAATATGGGTGCCTAAAAAATGGGTGTTTAAATTGAATTTGTAGGGTGCTTTTACCAGCACCCGGGGTAATTTTGTCCATGCAATAAGGAAAGCCTTTTGCCTTTTGCCTTTGAACTTTAGTACATTTTCTATTTCTTTTCGAAAAAGAAGTTTAAGAGGGCAATATTATAAAGTCAACACTTAAATATTGTGTGTTCTCTTCAAAATAATCATATCAACTATATTAAAAAATAATGATATATATTTTAATTTTTATGTCCAGTCTATAATCTATGTATCTTATTGAATTTGACTATGACAATAATTTTTGGTGGATTTTTTTATTTTATTTTCATTTTTATTAATATTGAAAAATATATGTTGATGCCAAGATTTAGACTCGATCACGAGTTTTTTTTATTATTGAGAATGATCATAATCATTAAATTATCTACCCATTTTTTTTTTAACAAAAATCTAAGTTAGATTTATTTGTGCAAGAAAATAAGGTGCGCTTTGTTTCTAGTTTACATAAAGGATGCAAAATTCCGAATACTTGAATTAAATATGCTCATTTTAAAGGAAGGGGAGTTGTTTTGTATAGTTGAGGCCTAGCTACTTGAATTAAATATGCTGAATTTTTATTTTTTTTTAATACAAATATGCTAACTTTAAAGCATGGGAACTATGCAGTCAATAAATCCGTGGATCGTTTACACACAATAGTGATGAAGCTGTGCTAGTGAGAGGTTGCTCTGAAGCGGGAAATTAAAAAACACACATGCATGAGGCAAGGATTTTTTTTAATGATGGTTCATCTAAACAATGGATGATACGTTTAGAGTACATCATGTCGGAAAAAATGGGTGTAAAACTAATTTTTGAGTCATTTTGATGGTAATTTTGAATGGGACCTCACACTCAGTTATGAAAGGTAATTATAGATTCATATTCTGCTCCGTGATTTCATCAAAATTGTATATTTTTTAAGTCCCACATGGGAGTTTGGGAAAAATTGATGAGCTTACAAGGGATCATCTAATGGATCATCCCTTATGAATTTATTAAGCATTCAAGAAAAATAAGGCCCTCTCTCGTACCACATGGGTTGTAAATTACAATTCCACTTTGAACCATGCGAAAGAGCTTTTTTTTTTCTCCATATCCATACAAAAAATTTTAAAATTGTTGTAACCGCTCCTTTAATGCTACTCCTTTTTTTTGTTTTGAATGGCTCTTAAATGAAGATTTAAAATTCAAACATCAAAAGTATTTAATTTAATTCATGCAATTAACACCCAAAATTGTTTTGGGTTAATCATGCAGTTAAAATGAAGGCTCTTCCCTCTTGTATAATTATGCGATCCTTAGACATGATTCTACACAATCTTACACACACAGTTATCACAAGTCCTCTCTTCTTCCTCTAGCATTAGTTTTTTTGTATTTCGTCAATAGAAATTCTTATGTTTTACATTATAAACTAGATTCTAAGACGTGCGATGCACGGACAGGCAATTTATATTTTACAATTTTATTTATAGTTTAGAAAATAAGAATCTTCTTCAATTATCTAATTTGATTCGTATGAAAATTTAGTAGATAATACAAATGATACGATAAAGAAAAAAGAAATAAATAAATGAAACATACATTTCTTGCGATGAATTAATTATGCAAAAATGATTTTACACTCTTTACTTGCTAGATTTAGAGTGCAGAGAGATAATCCTTTAACACCTTAAACAATAAATAACTTATATTAAAACTTTCAATTTGGCGTGTAATTAAGTGTGGAGAGAAATTGATATAACCAATACTACCGTTGATCTAAAAACTCCAATTTCCAGTATAATTAAGGAATTTAAAAATCACAGTAAAGTATACAATTTTATATTACACTTTGCTATCATATTTGCTAGTTTGTATTTGCTAACTTTATTATCGACTTTCCGCTTGGATTTTTCTTTGTTGAAAAAAATAATAATAACAAAACGCAACAACACTGAACATATGAATAGAAAAAAATAAATACTTACATTATATTAGATAAATAGCATTAGTAAAAAAATATTAATTATGTATTAATAGAGGAACATCCTCTATTTGACACATGGCACATTCATGTTCAAAGGGGGAGCATTTTACTTTACTAGTAATAGATGTGCCTTTTATATAGATGTACATATGCATAATTTAACTAAGATTGAAATTGTGGTTGATAACTATACTAGTTCATTTACGGTGTTTATCAAATATTTATTTAAATTTATCTATAAATATTCCGTTGTCTTCTACTAGAATTTTTCTTCTTTGAATGTGGGAGTCCTCATTATTCATATGCTATGCTGACTTTTTTTAGAAACTTCATAATATATTCCCTTGGTCTTTCGAGCTGGGCCCTCTTTCCCTATTTTACTCTTTGGGCTCACTAACTTTGGGCTCCCTTGAGCTATGACTCAGCTTGAGGAAAATAAATTGCTTTGACAGAATTTTCGAAGCAAGCGCATCATTAAAACTGGAGTTGATAGCTCTCTTTATATAATCATATAATTTTTTTTAATTAGGTATTGCCCATGCCGTAAAAAAAATATTAACAATGAAAAATAAAAGTATCCTTAAAAGGCATGACAAATAATATCCAGTTGCAAATAAAAAGTGGCAAAAAATAAGTTAAAGAAATAAATAGTTGTTATATGGCGAAATTGCATTAAAAAAGATATACCGAATGCCTGAATAGTTGATCAAATTATACATTATGGAACTGTATTTCTATACAAAAGGATATACTTAAAATACATTACGTACAAAAATAAAAGGCATCATAATATAACTTCCAATTAGACAATATTTGTAGTTGCAGGGCCGGCTTGAGCAAAAGTGATGCCCCAAGCGAAACTTCATGTTTACGAAAAATGGGGCCCTGTATCATTGTTATCTTCTTCAACAAAATAATCTTAAAATTATAATAATTAATAATTTAAAATCAAATAAATACAAAAACTAAAACCAATCAATTATCAAAAAAAAATAAAATAATTAACATAATTAAGACAACAATTAACATAAGATTAATAGATAAATCTTCGAGTTTGTAACAAAAATATACAAAACAATCCCAGTACAATCTAATAGCCTATTCTTCGTGCTTTTTGAAGTGCGAAATTAGTAATTACATCACTACAATCAATGGTACCTAACACTCTTTTTTCAATAGATAACATCGCTAACCCACTTAATCTATCTTCTGACATTGTTGATCGAAGATAATTTTTTATCAACTAGTAAATCTATTTCTTTTTGAGAAATATGTACTTTCCAATTTCCCGGGTCATTTAAATCATCTACATTAATATTCACATTATCATCATTTACATTCTCATTCCTATTTTCACCATCAACATTCACATTATCATCATTTACATTCTCATTCCTATTTTCACCATCAACATTCACATTATCATCATTTACATTCTCATTCCTATTTTCACTATCAACATTGACATTTTCATCATTTACATTCCTATTCACATTTTCAATATCAACATTTGCATTCTCATCTAAAATATTCACATATTCATCATTCACAACCATATCCACATTCACATTATCTTCATTTGAAAGTGAAGGAGTAGGTTTTTTTTTAACATACCTATCCATGGAACCGGCAATAGATTGTATAACCAACTCTTTTCTTTTTTGAATTTTTCTCTTTTTGCTTCCCGAATCTTGTATCCGCTTGCCCGACATTGTAAAACTAATAAAAGAAAAAATTTACAATCACCATCAATGAGACAATGATAAATACACCTAATAGGCTAATATTATACAAGAAATATCATAAATAAAAAATTCTAACTAATCATAAAATCAATATCATAATTCATAATTCATAAATAATAGTACCTATTGGCAAAACTAGTATAGAACTTGATTAAACTAAAGTCTAAACTAGATTTAGCAAAAATAAACCAACAAATTAATATTATGCTAAATAATTATAAATCAAGAAATATGGAATAAAATCAATAAATAATCAAATAATCAACAATCAACAAATCAATATCATACTAATTGCTAAATAATTAAAAATCAAGAAATATGAAAGAAATAGAAAAAGAGAAAATGAAAAATGAAAAATTAAAAAATTAGGGCTTAAGAATCTTAACCTTGGTTGATAAAATTGGTGCCCTTGGCGGAGTTTTGAAGGCTTAATCTCGTGGGTAGTGGGTGTGGCCGGCTTTGGAGGTGAAGAGGAGAAAGAAGGAGCCGTGGACTCGTGGAGAGGAGAAAGGCGCCGTGAGATTGTGGGATGGGAAGTGCGAAAATGGAGAGAAAGAACAAGGCAGAGCAGCCAACGGAACCAAAAGAAGGAAAAGGGGAAATATCTGCCTGCTCTCTGGCTCTCTGCCTCCTTTTGGCATATTTTTTTTTTCAAACTGCCCCCTCAACTTTATTTTCATACAATTCGCTACCTAAACTTTTTTTTTTTTTTTTTTTGGTGCCCCCACCCCATTTGGGGCCCTAGGCAAATGCCTAGGTTGCATGCCATCATAGCCGGCTCTGTGTAGTTGCAAATATATCTTCAGGTGTTGAGGCCAACAAACTTAATTGACTAGCCTTGTGATTTGATAATGGTCATAGCATAGGCTAATCAAATGGGAAATTGAAGCCATGAAAATGTGATGGGTAGTTCCAAAGATGAAGGAGTCAATGTAATTATAGAAATTAATGCTATATTGCCAAACTTATCTCCGGTCAAAATCCTATCATCGATAGATTAAAAAAGAACTTTAGTTTTCCACAATCAATCTCGTACCATAAAAAAGATCATCTTTAAGTGCAATATTTCCTTGTAACATGATAAGACAGCCCCACTTTGAGGTCAATATTTCGTAGTAACATAATATTTAAATAATTATGTTTAGATTTAAATTCAGATTTGAACATTAATCTTACCATTAGATATTTTAGAGTAGTGATGAGACATTTCAAAATTCAATCAAAGGTTCATAATCTATAAAAAATGTATGGTGCGATTTGAACCCTAAGATGGTAAAGTTTTGGAATTTGATAAAAAGACTTCTTTATAATATTTAGACAATTACATTTGGATTTCAATTCAAATTTAAATATAAATCTGACCATTAAATATTTTAGAATGGGATATTTTATTTAGACCCATAAATTAACTAAGTACCCCCACTTTATAAGTTGACCCAATTTATTCTTTGATGATGTTAAGTTTATTATCCCGAATATACCCCTATTGCAATTGGAGAAAAATAACTCACTCAACAAGCTATTCTTTGACCTCTATGGCTCTACCCAAACCCAAGTCCAAATTTTTTTTTTAGTTACATCAATTTGGGTAGATGTAAAGGGTTTGGGCAAAGTAATTTAAGAAATGAGTAAGAGAAAAACAAGAAGAAATGAATGGTGGCTGTAAGAAGAGAGAGAAAATGAGGGAGACGAAACTACTTTTGTGGCGGTGGGAGAACGGAAGAACAACATATTGCCGGCAGCAATATTTAGTTGTAGTGGCAAAGGTGGTGTCCCAAATTTTAGGGTTGTAAACTATAAGAATGATGAATATATAAGATAGTTTTTGGGTGTGCAAATGGTGGGTTTAATTAATTTGACGAATGATGTTGGCCAGTTTTATTTATTAAGTATAGTCATCTCACTTGAGAAGCGTTTTTACAACTTTATTTTTACTATAATATGGGTCAATTTAGACGAAAAATAGGTTTAAATAAAATTCCTCTTTTAAAATAGTGATTGAATATTAATATGATCATCAGATATTTTAGAGTAGTGTTGTGACATTAATTTCCAAATCCATTCGAGGGCTAAAATTTATGAAGGATGTATGGTGTAATATAAATGAACTATAAGATGGTAACACTTTTGAGGGATTTGAGATTTTACAAAAGGCTTTCTAAAATATATATGGGTTCCAATTCAAGAGTTTACCTTATGGTGATGACATGTAGCATTATTTAAAAGCATTATTTATAACTATGTCATATTCTTAAAAAAAATAAAAAACAAAAAAATTCAGCCCCCTTTTTTTTATTATTATTATTATTTCAATGTCCTTTCATGTTCCTCCTCCCAGTTTCTCTCTCCCTATTTTTTTTATCAACTTTTTTCTCTTTATTTTTTTTATTTTTTTATTTTTAACTTTTCTCTCATTAACTCTCTATCTTATTATCATTTCATTTTACTCAAGCTCTTAATTTAGGATAGAAAAATTTCCTCAGTTCACTTCTTCACACTGTCATTATTTTAATCGATGTTAATTTACTTACACTCTTGTAGTTAGCTTATATTGTAATACTCTTAACTAACTAATCCTTTTACTAGCAATATATATATACAATAGCATTTTTTTTCAATATTACAATACAATTTTTCAATATTACAATATATTCCTACTAAATTTCATCAAAAAATTCCACCAGGAAATATGTTAAATAGCCTGGTCTGTAAATAAGGTCATTAAGTTAAGATCCTTACTTAAAAATTTTCATAAATATATACATGAAAAATGAAATGATAATAAGATATGAAATTTTTCTCGCTTTTTCTTTGTAAACTCACTTTGTCCTTCTAACCTTTTTGTACAATTGAGACCGTCGAAAACAACAAAGTAATTATCCAATTGTTCTTTGGCAAACTTAATTATAAAATTATCCAATTTATGTTTATATTATAATTTCTTTATTTTTTACATATAATTTTGCCGTTACAATTGATCTTATTTTATATATATCGATGAATCGGTTTTACATATAGGTATAGCCTTTCGCTCAATACTAGAATTGAAAATTGAAACATAGTATCTGAGGTTACATTAATCGAGGATACAAGACAAAAGGAATTGTTCTATTTCCAAAATTTACCTTCAGCAAGCGTAGATTTATTTCCAAAATTTGCTTTCCATCCCAATCCCATATCATGTGTATTCTTGTAAGATTGAGAGCGGAAAAAAAAAACACACACAAAAAAAAAAAGAATCAAATCACAATTTTTTAAAATTTTAAATTTTAAATTTTAAGTTATATCTATTGGAAAAAAAACGTATTTTAACCTTTTTTAGAACAAATTTATTTAAAAGCGGATAATCGGTTTTGAAAGATTATTACTGATTTGTATTATCGTTCGCAAGTACATCTAAATCGTTTATTTTTTTGCTCAAAATGGATATCGGGTGAATAAGAAATTGTTACCCAAAGTGAGTTACTTAGAAATAAAAATGGAGAGTTTAAGAATAAGAATTCTTATATCCTACATTGGAACTTTGTGAAAACATTTGTGGGTTTATAAGATATTACACCTTATGAGTTAGTAAAGTTTCTTGACACTTAAGGTCCTTACATTGAGCACACAGGCACAGGAGGTTGTGCAAATCAAGATCGAAAACAGCCAATCACGCGAGGCCAAGTTTTGCACTTGAACCATTTTAAATTCAAAATTTGAATGCTTGAAACTGTACAATTATTTCAAAAACGTCTGAATTAATTGGCAGTTTATTTTGCATTAAACCAAATTAAAAGACAATTTTGGTTTTAAATCCAAGTTTAATGTGCCATCTATTCCCTCATTATAATTAGTCTTCTTTTCCCACACTAGAACACACGAAAAATCTATCTTAATTCAGGTGGGAACACTAGTACCTAACTTCAATTTCAAATATTATGTGTTGCATCTATGTTTTCAAGGCAAATTGGGGGGTTTCTTTTAAGAGCTTGTTGATTTATACATACATGGGGTTTTGGGTAATAATTGTTGTTAGTTTTCCTTGATTTATCCATGTTTTTATTGTGATTTCATATTAATATGTACGAATCACATTATATGTTTGAGTACCCCAAGCCCTATGTAATACCCATTAGCACGTAAGCGCGTACACTCAGGTTGAAGTCGTATATGTACTATTATGGATTAGAAAAGAGTATTTATACTACATTTAGGATTATATAAGTTATATATGTTTGTTCTACATGTATATTTGGGTTGATATGGGATTTTTATGGACCTTGCACCATACAACCTATATGAATATTTATATATATATAATTATGCCTTCATATATTACAGAGTTGATGAGAAATTATGTGATATATATGCTTCCTCACATTCACCATAAAAAACCCCACTATACACTTGTGCACTTGACTAGTATTTGTAAATAACTATAAAGAGGTGTGGAGCAGGTTTAGTATATGAGGAGGAAATTGCACATATACATTTATGAGATATTGTTCTTATAATGTAAATAATATACCTATGCCATTGGATTACTAACACCAAGAATTTGGTAGAAACCCATTATCTCGGTAACAACCTTGCAGTGTTTTCTAATGGGGCTACGAACTTGATAAATAGTGGGTTCGAACCATGATTTTAATTTCAACGTAATGATGATTATATCCATGAGATATATACTCCATTAAACAAACTAATTACTTTATTTATGATATTCTATCAAGCCAAGAAATTACTACTAGTAGACTACTAGTCCACTTATTGAGTTGTTCAAGTATTGCATGGTTGTGATCATGTGATGGTATTAGTCTCTTTAGTGGCATATGTATATTAGATACATCGTAAGATGAATCTATCTATCTATCTATCTACCAATCACGTATTTATATTTTGGTTATACGTATAGCAATTATATAGATCATATGTATGTATATCAAAGCTAGATACGATTTAGGATGTCTATATATACATATGTGCGATATATGTATATGTTGAGTACATACTTAATTGACGCGCCCGAAAATATTTTCGTACTTAGGAACCCAAGTGTAGGTTGTCAAGTTATAATACTTGGTAAGTCCAAGTGTCGAACCACAAGGATAGTCGGAAAGACAATGTGGTGATTACGAGTCCAAGACTTTGTTTAAGAGAATTTGATTGGTTGATTTTAGTTGTTGATTTTAAAGTCTTGCAATAAAATTAAAGTGATGTATTAATTGATAAGAAAAGGCCAAGGCATTAAAGAATTCATTTGCTTTGCAATGTTATATAAAATTTATCTCATTCAAAATTCTCAATGCAATTCCTAAGTTTTGAGTACCTTACACTTTTCTAAGCAAAAGGGTGTGAAGCCAAAGCAACCTATTCCCATATAAATGCCATATAAAGAAAGGGTGTAAGTAAATCTCAACACAAATGTATCTCTCATTTTTATCTTGTAACAAAGGGTGTGAAGCAAGTGCAACCCATTCCCATATAATGTTCAATCAAGATGCAAACTTGAGATACACCAAAAGAAAAGGCATAAACTTAAACTAGGCATTGAGAATTCATTTTTAGTTTTCCCTAGGCAATTGACTTAATTATGAAAATGGCCAACTAAAAGGTTTAGCTCAATAAATCATAACATTTTATTTGTCTAAGATTGGGAGGTCTATGTGGAGATTAAATCATCCAGTTTAGATACATTTGATAAATACAAATTGAATCCTTAAGGTGATTAGTGGAGTTGATTATGGCATAAACTTAAGAGATCCTCCTTGGCAAGACTCTAACTAAGAAAATATTGAGTCTCAAAATCACATAAAGTGTAGAAAGCACTCAACATATCATTAAAGCATTCAAGGATTGGAATATCAAATTTATGGTATTTCTATGAATATTCATAGACTAAACATGCTTGGCAATGTAAAGTATCTAAATTATAAAAGAAATGGACATAGGCTAATAAGAAATACACAAGTGCATCATCTCCTCATTAATACTTGAGATCTATGTATACAAGGCATACAAAGTCAAATCACCTTATGAGGATTATCTTACTAGCTTATGAATGGTTGATTGAATGGAAAAGATGAAGGATTCAACAAGTATTTAACAATGCTAACAATGGAATGAGAAACAAACTTACATAATTAATGCAATGCAAACTTTATCTTTTAGCCTTAGCAATGAAACTACTCCATGATAGTTGTATGAACAAAAACAATTAAAGGGATTTCCATTTCTCTCAAGAGTTTCTCTAACTAGATTTTTTATAAGTGATAGATGATAATCAAAGTGCAAGGAAAAGCCACTTAAATAACTACAATCTAGATCTAGAAATTACATATCCCCAATGAGGACAAAGAAAATATTTAAATAAAAGGCAAAACAATACCAAAAATGGCTATTCTATCACACTTTCTAAGGGACCACTGGGTAAACACCTGAGCTTGAAACAAAAATAAGAAGTCCAGCACTTTTTGGGAGTTCCCAAGCATCAAAAAAGTGAAAAAGTAGCTTTTGAGAGCTGTACTGTGCAATCTGGGAGGTCTCTGATCGATCAGATGAGAGATTTTGCTCAATAAGGTGGGCTCTGATCAATCTGAGGGCAGGTTCTGCACTAAAAGGTGGGTTCTGATTGATCAGAGTACCCTCTAATGGATCAGAGGGCAGGTTCGGGCAACTTTCTTTTTCTCTTTTGGCTCCTATCTTCTTTGAACACTTCCCAAAGCTTCCTAACTTGCTTCCAGAGCCTGAAGGTACAATCAATACACTAGAAAAGGCTACTTTGAGCCATGTTAAAGCAATTCTTGATATTTTGAGTGTGTGTGCAAAAGTGGGTTAATTTATTTAAACTAGGCTAAGATAAACGCAATAATAACAATCAAAATGGCGTTAACGACTACAAAATTATGCGTTTATCATTAATTGATATTTATAAATTACTTGACATATATATACTATTTTCGTAAACTAAGTTATTTTGAGTTTGGACAGGCACTAATGGTCCATAGGGTTGACTTAGCCTTAGTGGCTACATACCCTGATCCGCGTAGAGGGATCCCGCTATATTAGCGGCATACTCTATGATCCTTGTAGAAGGATCCCGCTATATTAGCGGCATAATCTATGATCCTTGTAGAGGGATCCCGCTTTAGGAGCGGCATACTCTATGGTCCAGCTAGGGGGACCGCGCGAGGCACCATACCCTGCACATCTAGGTGGTCAACAGGGGGACACAGCCTTGGGGGCTTAGATCACGATCGCTATGCACAGTCAAAAAATCCTTGATGTTGGATTTGAGATAATTGGACATGAGATAGAAATATATGAGTCAGATGGACTAAAGATTGGGATTAGAAGATTAGTGTCTATGCTCTGATTACTATTTTACTATTTTACTTATGATTGATATTTCATTTGTAATTTTAATATACAAGCTTTCTATTTTGGGTTGAGACATCATGCTGTGTGCATAGCATGCATGTATTATATATATATATATATATATATTTAATAAGCCATTGGGGCAAGCTGACTTTGCAGAGCAGCTTGGACGCTCATCTTTGATGGGTGAAGACTTGGTGTAGTATTTTACACATTAAAGTATTGCATACCTATATTAATAACATAAGTATATTTTTACTTTCATTATCTCAGATTGTATATGTATAACAATGTGTATTTTATTATACAACCTCTATAGTTCCCACTGAGCCCGTGTTAGGCTCACTCCCATTTTTCAACAATTTTGCAGTTACCTCATTGGGGCGGCATAAATACGAAATTAGAAACCTCTAATGAACCTAAATGTCTGTAGTTGTCTAGGGATGACTTGTCCCTTATGGATTATAGATATTAGAATCATTTAATTTTATTGTATCATTAATTTGTATTAAGATTATATTCATAAGTATTGTAAAGGACATTTAATTATTTTTGGGACCTCGTTGGAGGGGTTGGTTGATATATATATTGAAGTATTAGGTTTGTGTGGATTGCAAATCACTGTAAATGTGGAGTTAACTTTCTAGTTAAGATTTATTTTCTTATTTACAGGTTGGTTTTATTGAATATACGAACTCCACATGCCGAAATTTTTTAAAACATTGTCTTATATATATATATAGTTTCCCGTTATCATAGTTCCAAATCATGAGCATTAAACCTACCGTCGCGTACGGCTCCGTGATTAACCAGGTCCTGGAGCTCTAAACCTCATAACGGATTCGGGGCGTCACAAACTGACCCGGGCCAAGCTCGGGCTTATGCTTGCCTTGTGTAATGTATAATATATTTGGATAAAATACATTTGGAAATTTTATTTGTTAAAATGAAATTATTATTTTTTTATTTTTGAAATTGAAATTTGAAAATTGACTGTCTTTAAACTGTTTTGGATAGCTCCCACTTTGCGTCAATCTCTCCCTCAACTGAAAAGGAAAAGATTTTTCCTTTTAAAAAATCCTATTCTTCCTCAGTTATCAACACAACCAAAAATAAAAAAAAAAATTCCTCTTCCAAGCAAGTTATTAAAGTTGTTGGTTTTCGATTTCCCGTCGTATAAAGGAATTCAAGATAGAGGGAATATATGGGCTATTGTATCCTAGGGATGGCGTGGCCATTGAGAATGGCTAGGGCAAAAACGAAGCAGAGCAGCGAAACATCTTAAAAAGAGGGACCTAGTGCACGACTCAACCTAGTGTTTCCTTTTGCCGAATTTTTTGGTATAATCATTTCTGTTTTATTTCTGCAGATCATATTTCAAATAATCTGATATCAAATGGATGAAGATAGATGCGGCTCCCACCTGCGCTTTCAATCATCTTGTTATAGCGCAAAATATATCATATTGTTTATATAAAATTTATCTCTTCACATGTATAATCAGGCAATGTTGTATCACCCAACAGATTATCGGGTCATATTTGGGTGGAAGTAGAATTCACTTGCATTAGTTAAGAGTCGACATGAATTGACTTATTGTTTGGTGCCTATTTATGACCAAACAAATGAGTTTTAAAAGTGTTGGGGTTATCCAAAGGTCAGTGATATTTACACCCCCATATTTTTCACAAACACCCCTTTAAAATAAATTTATTATCGCTAACACCCACTTGTCCAAATA
Organism: Lonicera japonica; assembly: GCA_021464415.1. NCBI lineage: Eukaryota > Viridiplantae > Streptophyta > Magnoliopsida > Dipsacales > Caprifoliaceae > Lonicera > Lonicera japonica. Next base: position 6,081,051 of record CM038471.1, on the reverse strand, counting down.
AGACCCACCTAATGAGAAATGAGTGCAGTAGCATACACTCGTCCTACTTGGGGAGAGTTTCTTGGTAAAAACTCGCCTAACATCAGGCAATGAAATGTTGAGTACACTGAAGTATTTTTCAAATAAGACCTGCCTAATGAAAAGTGAGTGCAGTCACATAAATTTGACCCAAATGAGGAGAGTGTATTACTAAATATTGGCCTAATTTCAGGCAATGGAGTGCTGGTGTTTTTGATAGATAAGGGGAGTGTTGAGATGTGTTTTTAGTTAAATTATAAAGGAGTGTTTGTGACACATTTGGGAATATAAATATCACTGCCCTTATCCAAATGATTAAGTAAAGTGGATTAAGTATCGAGTCCCATTGTCCACACCATGTCCCGTCAAACACTCGATCTTTCCCATTGCTTGCATTAAAAATAAAATACGAGGTTCAAGTTATTTTTTAGAAAAAATAAAAAGTGCCTTTTCTTTTCATTAATTCTGTTTTTATTATGAGTTAACTATAGTATTTAACTAGTTACAATCATGTGTGATGCACGGAAGAATGCACTAATTATTGCTGAAAATATATAAAATTGTAGTAGAAATACTTCAAGAATATAAGAAAATCTCTAAAAAAATTTGCTAAAAATATACAAACATTTTGCTAAAAAATATACAAGCTTAAGGTAAAAATAGTCCATCAATTAGAACCTAAGACCTCAAGTATGTTAACTTATTTCCAATAATCTGATATCAAATAGATGAAGACACATGTGGCTCCCACCTACGCTTTTAGTCATTTTGTTATATGCAAAATATATCATATTGTTTTTATAAAATTTATCACTTCACGTGTATATTCAAGCAGTGTCGTATCGGCTAATAAAATTCGAATCGTATATAATTTCGGACATCATCACCCAATAGATTATTAGGTCGTATTTGGGTGCAAGTAAAACATACTCGCATTCTTAAGAACCGTCATGAACCAACTTGTTGTCCGGTCAATTTATGACTAAACTAACGAGTTTTAAAAAGGTTGGGCTTACCCAATAGTTAAAGTAGGTTAAGTATCGAGTCCCGGCGTTCACACCATATCCCATCAAACACTCGATTTTGACCATTGCTTGTATTAAAAATAAAAGACAAGCCTTAAGTTAGCCTTTTCTTAATAACAAAAATATGTGCCTTTTCTTTAAAAAGAAAAAAGAACATAAAATAATTATAAAGGACAAATATAGGCTTGTCCTTAGGATGAAGGACACGCTTTTTTTCCTCTTAGTTTGCAGGACAATTTTTTGGATAAAGGACCATGTTTTTGCTTTAAGGACACTCATCCATATTACTTTTAACTTATTTATTATTTTCTTTTTTATGTGTTCTCCCTTTTCTACCCTTTTATTTATCGCTTAATTTTTAGTTGATATATGTTATATATATTTTTTTGAATTTGAATTTTGTATAATGTAACTGTTGCTATTGCTGGGAGGCTTAGCTGCATTTGTCTAATTCTTGGACTTGTGTTTTTATCCTTCATTAGGTTTCTAATGTTTTTTTGTACTTTGCATTGTATCTGTACGTTAGTACATAGTCAATTAAGGACATTTATACTTTTGACATATTATCTCAGACATTTTACTCTAAATATTTATCCTTTGCATCAATTCTTTTGTATATTCTTTTTTACTCTGACACATTCTACTTTGAACATATTTTAGTCTGAACATATATTCAGACATATTATATCTCAGACATTATTCTGAACATATATTTAGACATATTATATTTTAGACATTTTACTCTGAAAAAGAAGATTCCTTATAATGTCTATTCTATTTTTAAGAGATTTGTCCTTGTAGCGAACAAATTTTCTGTTTTGGTGTCTTGAATGAGAAGAATGATGGTTTAAAGGACCTTCATCTTCATCTTCAAGGAGATCTTCCCAAGTGTAATTTTGAATTGTTCATGGTGGAGAGCCATAGCCCACAATTTTTTTATCAATTAAATGAGGGTCCACAAGAGGGCAAATACCCATTAAATGAGCAGGAACTTCGTTGGATTGGAAAAATTAGTTCAAATGGAACAAATTTAATTTGGTTGACACGTCATCTGGGGATTACAAAACCCATGGACTAAACCCACACAGTTCTTTGAACATCCATGTGAAGAAGAAAACCCACACGTTATCTCTATCCTATATGCAGCTTGCGTGTCCACAGAAACACCAGTACAACAGCGAAAAGCACAAGCTTAGATTTGGAGAGATTAATACCCATTACAAATTCATGGATACAATTCATGAATTGGAAAAACAGGTGGCGAAACCCACTTTTTTGAGACTTAAGTAAATAACGATGATTTTTTTTTGGGTCGGCCTAATTTATTTGTAATGCCTAATATATATTGTCATGGGCCTATTTAATGGAAGCCCATATTAATATTTTTGTGGTTCTCGAACTAAACAATTTTTTTTATTTTTTTTTTCTCTAAACACTACCTCTTTCAAGTTATTTGTGTTTGCATAGTTTATCCTAAATCTATTCATTTCAAAGCCTCCCGCCATCTGTCTATAATCAAAACCATGGTGATCTGTTCTTTCAAAGCCTCCCGTCAATTTTCATTAAATGTAGATTGATTTGTAGCTAAGACTAGTACCGTAAAGGTTGGAGTAGTCAAAGACTAAGACTAAGACTAAGACTAGCATTCTTATTTGTTTCTTTTTTACATTGATATTATTTTGAAGCTCATATCTAACTTTTTTTAAGCAGGGTAAAATATTATGTTTTTACTTATTTTTATTTTTTATATCACAACAGAACATAGGCATACTATATACGATGATTTGAATTAAGAAATTATGCTACATTTTGCTATACGCATTATCTTAAATTTCATTTGCAAATAATAAAATGTAGTCGTAATATATAATTATTTTAAGCGTGTATGAAATGTAGAGAAGCAATTTTACTATGTTTTTACCCCTATTATTATGTTGCAAAAAAAAATGTTATTAATGAGACCAGACCTGCAACTTAAAGGTTAAAAATAAATCCCTTTACTATTGAATCAATAATAATTATATTTTTGGTAATGATATTAGTACTCTATAAAATGTACTATAACACTCTAAAATTATTTTTAGCGACATTTTATATAAATCTTTTAAAACACATTTTTGTTACTAAAAATAATTTTAAAATTTTATAGTGCTTTTTGGAAAATACTAATATTATTACATTTTATTTTATTTTTGTTAAAAATTATATATACACGTACATTTGCATTGTATGTTTGTCAATTTTTAATGGTGAAAATAGTACAAACACATCTGTCTATAATAAAATAGCCAATTAATACTATATAGTGAACACGGCACGTAAAAAATCTACGCGTGTAGTATATTCTCACGTCAAAGAAATAAAGCCTAGGGTCAAAATTAGCAAAATACTAACCAAGTAGTCTAGGCTCACTAAGTGTGTAATATATAAAATCAAAGCAGAATAATATACACACATCAAGCTAAATAAAAAAAATTACCAAAAATACTTTTCCAAATTTAATAATTCAGAAACATTAATAAATCATGATAATCATGATGTACTTTTCCAATTTTAATAATTCCGAAACTTTAATAAATCATGATGTAATTTGAGAAGAACTTTTATACCTGAACTTCAAGAATTTTAAGCTGGTTCAAGTTGTTGACAAATTTTAGTGCAATGGTTTGTACTTTTAAACCCGAACAAACTGTCTCAAATATGTTCAAAATTTCGAAAACTGAAATCTGGCACTTTGATGAAGTTCTGATATTTTTTTTATTTTTTTTGTATATATCGCAACAAAACATATATAGTCGTAATATATAATAATTTAAATTAAGAATTCTGGTGTGTTTTCTCATACACGCATTTTCTTAGATTTCGTTTGAAAATAGAACTCTCTTACAACATTTACATGCAATAAAACATAGTCATAATAAACAATTATTTTAAGCGTGTATGAAATGTAGAGAAGCAATTTTCTAGATGCACTTAATAATTATATATATGATTATACTATTATATATAATGGAGATGGATTTCGACCACTATGAAATAGCATCATACTTTTGATTTCTTATTTTTCCTTCGCAATAGATTTTTTCATTAAATGAGCCAATGATTTGATTTATTATTTTGGTTAGTTATTTTTTTCAAATTAGATGTATAAGAGTTGAATATGGTGTACATATCAAAAGTAATGTGTCACGTACCTATAAGTGTATAGGATAGGCTAGAATATATATATACAATTCACAAATTATCCTCTGAAAGTTGGTATAACTATTGGAACTACAAGTTATCGAGTACTTTAACACTCTAAAATTCATCCTAAATATAAATAAAGTGTCCTTAACATTTAAAGACAAAGTGTTACTATGGATCATATTAAAGTACTGAAAGACAAACTTAGAATGTCAATAGCCATAGGCAAGTTATATTGGGATAATTTGGTTAATAAAGAATATTGGGATCGACGGTTTAATCCAGGTTCTCAACATTTCTTGACATCGTTCCCATGGACTACATTAATTGGAGGTGGATGAATTATAAGAGGAACGAATTTATGGAAGTAGTGACAAATAAATGCAATCAATCACGCAACACTAAGATGTTACATGATTTAGCAATATTGTTCCTAGTCCAAACTCTAGCTTAGGTTTCTCACTTTCTTGTACTCCTTCAATGAGAATTAATACAGGTTACATGATAAATGAGCCCCTTTTTATACGTGTACATGGGCATAATTTAACAACCATTGTGCACTTGCTGTATTTATCTTCTATTTATTGAAATTTATTTATGAATATTCCATTGTCTTCTATTAGAATTGTTATTCCATGATTGTAGGAGTCCTTATTATTCGTTTTTGGCACATCTCTAGTATTCCTTCGATCCAATTTCATCCAATATAATATAGTTTGAAGACTAAATAGGTGAATTTTTTTATAAAATTTAGAGGAGAGAATCTCTTTAACGAATAGATAATTTTTATAAATTTTTATCAAAAAATTTAAACTTGAAGTGAGTGTAATAAAAATTTGATATATATTTTCTATCATTTTTGTCCCTTAAAATTTTAGATAATTATTTCGCTTACTTTTAAATTGTGAAAAAGAAAACTAATTGTGAAGAAAAAAAAAATTGATTGCGAAGATGTGTGAAGGTAGCTAAGGCAGAGAGTGACTCTCTCTCAGTCGTCAATTTTCATTAAATGCGGATTGATTCTCATCGGTCCCACCCGCGCGCATTTTGTCACCATAATGTAAAGACTAAGACTAAAAGATCGGTAGTGGTCATATTTCTAGCTAGCAATAACTAAAGACTAAGACTAGTAGTTTATCGTTATTCACTTATTCACTTATTTTTATTTGTTTTTTTAAAAAAATTGATATTATTTTGGATTTCATATCTAATATTTTTTTTTAACATTGTAAGTAATTATGTTATTATTATTTCTTTTTATATTACAACAAAACATAGGCATAGTATATACAACTATTTTAATTAAGAAGTTTTGGTATGTTTTGTAGTTAAATTTTGTTTGCAAATATAATTTTATTTTTAATTTTAAGTAATGATATTAGTACTCTATAAATATACTTTAACACTTTAAATTGTGAAGGGGAAAATTACTTGTGAAGAAAAAGAAAGAGGAAATTATTTGTGAAGAATGAAGTGTGAAGGTAGCTTTGCGGAGACTATCTCTCTCACTAGTCAATATTCATTGAATGGATTGATTTATACTTTGTTTCTTTATGAAATTGATATTTTTTTGGAGCTCGTATCTAACTTTTTTTTTTAGCATGGTAAGTAATTGTGTTTTTATTTATTTTTATTTTGTATATCCCAACAGAACAGAGGCATAATATATACAATTATTTTAATTAAGAAATTATGTTATGTTTTGTCATACGCATTATCCAAAATTTCTTTTGCAAATGAAATTCTCTTGCAATCTTAACATACGCTTGTAATAAAACTTAGTCATAATAAACAACTATTTTAAGCTTGTTTGAAATGTAGAGAAGCAATTTTATTATGTTCTCCCTATTATTATGTTGGAAAAAAATATTATTCATGAGACGAGATTTGCAATTTAAAGGTTAAAAAAAATATAAAAAATTGGGTAATGATATTCTACAAATATACTCTAACATTCCAAAATTATTTTTAGCGACATTTTATATAAATCTTTTGGAACACTTTTTTGTTATTAAAAATAATTTTAAAATTTTACCTTTTGGAAAATTTAATATCAATACTTTTTTCTATAAGAATTGCTTGCGGTGTACCTATCAAATGTAATGTGTTGCATACTTATAAGTGTGTAGGATAGGCTAGAATATATATCTATATTATAAAACATCATCTTTGACCAAAATTTTCTCCAAAAAATATAAGAATCTAATGGTTAAAAATAAACATGTTATGGTTTGTATTAGATCTATACTATTGGATGAGTTTTATATACACATCAAGATGTTAAAACACTCACACCAATAATATACACATAGTAAATTCTGACATATTAATAATTTTGTCTACATTAAAAATGTCATAACTTAAAATAAAAAATTTAAAATTTAATATTTAAAATCTACTAATTAAGATCGATTAAACAAGATCCATCATGATTATATAATTATGAAAAAAAATAAGAAAAAATATTGTGTAACATTTAAGGACATACATTATGTATTCATACATTATTGGTTATTTCAATTTGTCATTTTTAAGACGTATATTACGTGGTTGGATTATGATTAAAAGACTCTTTAAAAAATTAAAAACAAGTCGGTCCAATCTGGTATACTTTTAGTTTTTTCAATATGAAGATATATTAAACTTACGAGCTGTTCAAAACATTAGACTAGAATAGACAATGTGCTCAAAATAGACTGATTGATTTTGTCGATTTAAATTCATCATACATTATTTTTTTATCCTTTTATCATATTTTTTTATTTCACCGTGCCGGATGGCACGGGTATACGCTAGTATATATAGAATTCTTAAATCATTCTATAAAAGTTGGTATGACTATTGGAACTCCATAAATATAAATAAAGTGTCCTTCAAATTTAAAAACAAAGTTTTACTAAGGATCATATTAAAATACTAAAAGACAAATTTAGAATGTCAATTGCAGGCAAGTTATATTGGGATAATTTGGTTAAATAAAAAATATTGGGATCGACGGTCTAATCGAGGTTCTCAACATTTCTTGACATCGTTTCAATGGATTGTGTTAATTGGAGGTGGTTAAATTATAAGAGGATCGAATTTATGGAAGTAGTGACAAATAAAAATAATCAATCACGCAACACTAAGATGTTACATGATTTAGCATTAATGTTCCTACTCCAAACTTCAGCTTAGGGGCTTAGGTTTCATGTTACATGATAAATGAGCCCCTTTATATAGGTGTACTAGTGTGTTTATGGTATTTGTCTCCTATTTATTGAGATTTATCTATGATTACTCCGTTGTCTTATGTTAGAATTGTTATTCCTTGATTGTAAGAGTCCTTATTATTCGTACTTAGCTCATCTCCAGTGTTCTTTTCATCCAATTTCACCAAATATGGTCTAGTTATTCGTACTTTGCTTATCTCAGTATTCCTTTGATCCAATTTCATCAAATATGGTCTAATTTGAGGGCAAAAGAGATGAATTTTTTCAGAAAACTTGGGAGATAGGATCTCTCTAAGTAGATCATATTTACAATTTTTTATCAAATTTTTTTTACTTGAAGTGAGTGTAACAAAAATATAATATAAATTTTCGATCATTTTTATTTATTAAAATTTTAGATAATTACTTCACATACTTTTAAATTGTGAGGAAGAAAATTAATTGTGAAGAGAAAAAAAATTGACCGTGCAGAAGTGTGAATGTAGCTAGGCGGAGGCTGACCCTCTCAGTGGTCAATTTTCATTAAATGCAGATTGATTCTCAGCGGTCCCACCAGACAGCATTTAGTGACTTTAGAACATCTTCAATAACTATGTATGAATCATAATACATAAAATTTGTATAAAATTTACACATTGTGTATAATTTTTTATATTTTAATAATATTTTGTAAAATATGCCAAATCATCTTTTGTATAAAATAGATGTGTAAACTCACCATTTTCTCTCTCCAACTTTTTATAAAAACTTCAAAATAGTATAATTAAAAATTAAAAATATTTTTTGTAATAAAACTTACATATTTGAATTCTACTCATCAAGATCTTTAATTCAATACCCACTTTGACTATTCAACTATAAATAAAAAATATTTATAAAAAATATTGAATATTATATAATCTATATATTTTCATATAATTGGTGCATCATAATTTTATACAAGATTTTAAGTATGAATCATTAGAGCAAAAACGAGAATATATATAATTTATGTGTGAAACAACTTTTTATCAACCAAATGTCAATTATTTAATAGTCCACATGTTTTTACATATTAATTTTATATATTACTATTGGAGATGCTCTTAATGTAAAATGATAAACGCATAATATTGTCATGTTTAAGCTCTTTTCCGGAGTCGCTTGACGCATTTGTTGCTTTAATTCTGCCTAATTATCCGCTTATCTTGAGATTAGTGCCTTAGCAAGTTTTGTATCTAACATGGCCCAAGTTGGTGTACATTTTGTAGTGTTCCATGTGTTTGTAGGATTGGAATATAATGGCATTGCATGAAGTGATCAAAAGCAAGCCTAGATAGCTTGCAAAAGTACTGAGTGAGAAGTTTCAGACCCATGATCAATCATGGCCAAAGCCATGATCGATCATGACTTCCAAAATTTCTGGCAGAAGACTCCCATGATCGATCATGGGCATAACCATGATCGATCATGGCCTGGCGAGTACACCAACTACCTGCTCCTTTCAGCCTATTTTGAGGAATTATTGTCTCTAGATATTTTTCCTTGTTTATTTTATTATTTCTTAGTTATTTTGTGGCTAGTTTTAGGCCAAGAAAAGGAGTAGATAAGGATTATCTAGTTTTACACACTTACAAGTTCTAGAGAGAAGGGAGAGCTCTTAAGTATTGTTTTTCATTTTCCTTTGTAAGTATTTAATTTGTAAGAATGATTTCTTCTTCTATAATATTTGTTAATTCTTTCATTTATTATGGAGTAGTCTATTACTAAGGTTACGGAGGTGAATCGCGATATAATTTTCGGTGATTAATGGCTCAATCCATGTTTAAAGTTTGGTAAATATTTGTTAATCCTTTTCTTCAGCATATCTTCCATTATTTCAAGCTTTTTAGGCATTTTCATATTAAGTTAAGACTTTATATGCCTTGTATATTTAGTTCTTGGTTGTTAATGAGCATACAACATATTTATATGGTTCTAGAAAGCTTGTAGTCTCTTTTCCCCATTCATGGAGTTTTTGTCCTCTTTGTAGAAATTATAAATAGTTCATAAAACTCCATAGATGGATTATAAATTTGTTTAGCTTATCTTTGATTCATTTATTGATATATTGAGTGCTTCTTACACTATATGTGTACTTAGGCTCTTTATTTTCTACCATAAGTGATAAGTGATGAGATGACAAATTTGTACCATAAACTTCATTCCGTTTCATTGTTAGGATTCACTTTCTAATTTTCATTCTTTAAACCATGAGATTACGTACACTTGCTTTATGTTAAATCTTTTTATGATGAGTTTGTCATATCTATCTTGGATTAGCTTCATCGGGAATGGGTTGCCTTGCTTCACACCCGTAGCTAAGAGGTAGGAATGATAACCTCGTCTTTGGTGGAATGTCGTTTGTCTCTTTCTTGATATAGCTTCAATCCGGGAATGAGTCGCCTAGCGTCGCACCCTTTGCTATTGAAAGCTACACCAACATTCCCCATATCTCGAGAAACCTTGTGTTGAAATCTTTGTATGAGCTAGTGATCACCGTCTCTTAAATCGTAACTAACCTCCACCTACCTTAGTGCTTTCTTATTAATTTTCACAACTGTTTTACATTTAAATTGTTCTACAACCAATCCAACTTACAAAAATTTGAAAAATCATTTAATCCATAATCCATTTCATTCCTTTTCGACTATCCATGTGGTTCGACACTCGGACTTCCGAGACTTTATTACAACTTGACGTGCCTACACTTGGGCTATCGCAACGCGCTTTTCCAGCGGCGTCATAAAAGTAGGAGTAGACTAAGACTATTAGTGTCATATTTTTCAGCTAGCGGCGACTAAAGAGTAAGACTAGTAGTGTATTGTTATTCACTTATTTTTATTTGTTTCTTTTTTAAATTAATATTATTTTGGATTTTATATCTATTTTTTTAACATGGTGAGTAATTATGTTATTATTATTTCTTTTTATATTGTGACAAAACATAAGCATAGTATATATATAATATATTATTTTAATTTAGATGTTTTGGCATGATTTATCATAAGCATTATCTTAAGTTTCATTTGCAAATATAATTTCGAGGGAATACAAAATTTCGTTAGGGCCAACCGAATTGAACTAATTTGTTTGGGACGCAAGCGCCGAGCTGAGCCGAGCCAAGCCGAGCCCACCTGCCTGATATGAACGAAATAAATGTGCTAAGGGTGTGCCGAGTTGCCAATTCCCAGTCATGTTAAGATGGCCTAGCAGATGCCGACTTCAACGTGAAATGGCATATGTGACCTAACACGTGGACAGTGCATGAAGAGTACGTGATGAGAATCATACCAAATTGCACGGATTTATACAGAAGCGTACCGGTCTCCACTATACCACTAACATCATACTATTGCAGAATTCGTTAGTTGTGGATAAGAGAGAAAAGGTTGGAGTGTTATCCACGTCTTACCCTTTTTGATCATTTAACTCTTAACTCTAATGAGCAAGTGTAACCCGAATTATATAAGTATAAATAAAAGAGGGAGGGCTCAGAAAAAAGGGTTGATTTATTGGTTGATGAATATTTTGGCTATTAGTTAATTTCGAGCTTAATTTTTTTGTTTAAAAGAGGGAAAGCTTGTAACTTATATCTGTCATTGGTCAATAGCCTTGAGAGCTCAACACAATAATCACACACACAAACAGAAGACGTACTATCGGACTAGCATAAGCACTACTAGAGGAACCTACCATACCCAAAAAATTCCGTGTCTATATACTCACATTCTCTTTATCACTACCAAACTGATTCCATAAATTATTTCTATGGGTTGATCCTAAATTTTGCACCACTTCCAAATTTTATTTTTTTTATTTGGATAATGATATTAGTACTCTACAAATGTACTCTAATATTCTAAAATTATTTTTAGCGATATTATATATATATATATATATATATTATTTGGAACACATTTTTGTTATTAAAAATAATTTTAAAATTTCATAGTACTTTTTGTAAAATACTAAACTTTTTATTTTTTTTATTTTAAAATATATATACACATAATTAGTAAGAATATCAAATGTTCATCCTATTAATCATCGTATATATAAAGTTAATATAACAATATTTGACGAATCATCACCCTAAAATACAATAAAGTTGTTTAAATTTAGAAAGGTACCTACCATTGCCTATGGTAAAAAGTCAGGGCTGGCTCTGGGGCAGGGCAGGCAGGGCAACCGCCCAGGGCCCAGAAATAAGAAAGGGCACCAAATTTGTTGTGTACGTATATAAATAATATAGTAAGTATATGTTAAAAAAATATTAAATAAATAAAATATCTTTCCAACAATCTTTATTTAATAAGGTAACTTTCCAATAAAATGACGCAAATTTCTAAAGTCGGTCTTTTCGTTTTCACCTATTTTTCATTGACCAAAATTAAGAAAAGCATAGCTATGCCTATTATTTTATTATTCTTTAATCTTCAGCTCTTCCTTTTGCAATTGCCTATTGCCCTCTTAGCGTCATTTTGGAGCATCTAGAAAATTTTTAGAAAATGAAAATGCACATGAAGGTGTAAGATGTAGCATATAGGTACTTGAATTATCATTGTGTTGGTTTTAAAGACATGTAAACCCATACGTTTTGAAATGAAGTTTGTAAACACTTTCAATTTTTAATTGTAATATGTTTTTGGTGGAATACAAAAATTAATTGGTTTTTTTAATATAAAAAGTTAATATATTTATTTATAAAAGGGGCATCACTTTAAAATTTCGCCCAGGGCCTAAAATTCGCGAGGACCGGCTCTGTAAAAAGTAACTACCATCCCACTACTCTTAATTTAATATTATAAAAGTAATTAGCTTTTTACAATTTTCCTACATTTTTTTGTACAACTTTCCGGACTACAAATTTTAAGTTTCTTGCAAAAATCATGTGTTAGCCAAATGCCAAATGCACATAGGAAAATATTTTCGCTTTCTCATGAATTACTTTTTTGAATAACTTTTTTGTTATCCAAAGAGACCTTAAGAGACTATCATAGTACAGAAAAAAAAAAAAAAAACAGACTCATCATTTTAAAAATCGACTAACACTACCACTTTCATCCACTAATTACAAATTTTTTGAACAAACACACACACAAAAAAAAAAAAAAAAAAAAAACGGAAGAAGAAGAAGATGAAGAAGGAAAACATAATTAATTGAATGCGACCATCTCCCCTTAATCGAACTCCATTCAAACTAACAAACAACTCAATTAGGAATTATAATTCAAAAATTAGAAAAAGCAAACCCAACCATTCTCTAATCAATTTGACAAAAGGGAGAACAGAGTAAAAAAGAAAGATATTCGAATTGCACTTCTTCATTTATTATTATTTTATTTATTTTTAAATCCATCACCGTTTTTTAAAGTCTAAAGTTTACGGAACACATAGGCTCCACCTTCTTGGCGTCCATCACCTAGTTTTGGGGTATTTTTTTCTTTTTTTGCTTTTTTTTTTTAAAATATGTTTCAAATAAAATAGTTGATATTTTGATTCTTTATTCAGTAGAGTATCTCCAATGCAACTATAAATCAAATAAATAAGATCTCAATTAAAATAGATATAGGATAAACTAAAAAAATGTTTTTCAATATGACCAGCAATAATGACCATTATGCTTATGCATCAAAAATTGGAGTAGGCATTGTGAATGTAACCCTATATTTTTAGAGGGTTTTTTTTTGACAATGTTTTAATACGAAATCATCATTTTTTTTTTTTTTTTCCTTTTTAATTATTTTTAACCTTTTTTTATGAAAATTTTTATAAAAATAATATTATTGAAAAATATTAATCAAGACCTACCAAACAACGTTGCATATAAAATTATTAATTTTGATTTTATGAATTTGTTTTAACAAAGAATCTGTTGCACAATTTCATGGAGATCTAAAAAAAAAAAAATTGTCCATAAGGAAATTCTGTTACAACAAATAAGAAAAACATGGTTATATGTACATGGTTGGGAGCGATCAAATTCTTAGACAATTACATAGAAAACACGCACACTTTCAAGAAGTTGGCATGTCAGCATTATACCTGTGTTAAACAGTGACACTTGGTAAATATTTTCAGTAAAATTTAAACTCTTAGCCCATGTTTGGTGAATGTTTATTTTTTCAAATTTTAAAAATTTAATTTAAAATTAATTCTACTTTTATAATTCTCAAAATTTATTTCACTTTATTTTTTTTCTCTAATTTTTTTTATAACACCATTACTTTAAATCCAAAAATCAAAATTAGAAAAAAAAAATATATATTTGAAACCTACTCGTCGAGATCTATAAAATAAGATCCATTGTGATTATTTTTTTAAATTTTTTTATGCGAATTTTTAGTTGGTTAAAAAAAACTCAAACAAAAATCAAATTCACTTTTCAAGATACTTTCAAATTTTACCTAACATTGCATTTTAAAAACTCAACTTAAAAATTTAACTCAAAACATCAACCTAACATCACTTTGCGATTCAAGATGGATTTGACAATTCCGAGCATAATTAAATTAATTTATGTATAATTTACACCGTTAGTTAAAAAGGATTAATAAACCTTTATAGTAGTTAGATGGCAAAAACTTCCGATATAAGTTTCTCAATCAAACGGAGAGGAAGAAGTTGACTTACGCGCTCCAATTCTCTCTTCTTCACCTACTATACTTCTAACTCAGTAAACACAAAGTTCTGCTTAATTTCCCAACCTTTCCATATTCACCGCCCAGATCTGCGTGCCTCCGGAGACTCACTGACTGACTGATTACTCGATCTAGTTCATCTCTAGACTAGATCTTCATCTCATTCTATGTATGTATTTATTTATTGCACTCTTTTATTTAATTATTTTGTTTTCGATTTAAAATCATGGATGGATGAACAACCCCAGATTTATCATGCTTTGTTTGTTTATTTGTTTGTATACAGGGGAGGAAAGCTTCAAAGAATTAGTTGAAGGTGGTTCTACTTCATTACATTTCTTATATATATATATCAGTTTCTGTTTTTGACAGGATAGGATTTGATTGACTAAAGTTATTATATATAATGAGCGGAATACTAGTCGTGCCTAAATAAATACCTACGATTTTAATGTTTCCGGGACTAGATTCTAATCAGGGATTTGCCCCCCAATGGCTCTATTTGGTGTCTTATCTTTCTTTTTCTCTCTTTAATAACTAGGAATAGTTTCTTCTAACACACTCACACGGGGGTTAGAGTGAGAATTTGATTTGGAATTCTGGATTGATTTGCTTTGTTCTTCTTATTCTTTCCATTTTTCTAATAATATAATGTTCAAATCCTAGCTATTGAATGGTCAATTTGGAATTTTGGATTGACTTTGTAATTGATTTCATTGTGGTTGGGTTTGTATACAATTCTGATTTGGATAGCGAACTTTACGTTTTTGTTTGATGTGTTTCTCTTCTCTTTTTGTTGGGTGTTTCTTTGAGCAAAGTTGGATTTTTAATTTGAGGTGGAGGAAATTTGATTATTTTTTTCTCTGTATGTTTTACTTTCCCATCCCTGTTTGACTTTTAATTTCCAGAAATTTATATTTTGAAAATTGTTTTGAGATTGCAAGGATTTCTTTTCATCCAACCAAAGAGGCTCAATAATATAATCCCTTCCCTTTGATCTTTTGTTGTCTTCTATGCAATTGGATTTTAATATTTTGTTCCTGGCTATGCAATTGTAATATGCACAATCCAGTCTAATGCTCAAGTAATTTTTGGTTAGTGTGTTCCTACCGTTGAGATGTTGTAGGACTGAAATTTGTTTTCCTTTTCTTCGTAAAACAAAATTTCTTATTTATGTCTTTGTTAGTTCACATTCTCCCCTGAACTTATGATTCGGAAGATGAATAATTTACATGACTTAAGCCCAAGTGCCATCGCCACGGGAGCAGTAGCAGTGGTGCATTGTCATATTTTCTGGCGAGAGATTAAGAGCAAGAGCAAGTCTAGTAGTGTTGTTCTTCATTTTCAATTGAGACTGAGGGTGTTCTGTTCCCATCAATCTACATATCTTATTTTCTCATTCACCTTTAACTTTAAAATTAAGCAAAAGTATGGTAAAAATTGAAGAGGTTTCGGAAGTAGATCATCATAGCCGGAAGTATTACGTATTCTTAAGCTTTCGAGGGAAAGACACTAGGAAGAGTTTAGTTGATCGTCTCTAATCTGCTCTGCTCTCGAAAGGAGTGGCATCTACACATTCAAGGATGACGAGAGGCTCGAAACAGGGGAATCAATCTCACCCGCCACAAATTTGACGCTTAATTATTGTGAACAGGTTTGTGTAAAATTTGGATTAGACTTGACTAAATCAATTTAATAAAAGTCCTTTGTTTTTTACCTTTAAGTCAGCTCATTTCTTTCTTCTTATTATTATTTGAATTTTCAGATTATCTACTTTTTTCAACACCTTCCCTACTCTACTACTCTATGGCTATGGACGGAATGCTTTGTAAATGATTTCATTGTGGTTGGGTTTGTATAAAATTCTGTTTGGATAGCGAACTTTATGTTTTTGTTTAATTTTTGTTTGATGTGTTTCTCTCCCCTTTTTGTTGGAATTTCTTTGAGCAAAGGTGGGAAGGACGTGTACAAATCATTGCCTAGAAGCAATTATTACTTGCACCATGTCTCGCTATGTCTTTTGCCTCTGTTAATTCACCCTAATTAGCATAATCAATGGTCAAATGATAATACTTACTATGGTAACATAAGTGAAGTCCTAAATTTGAGGTGTGTAAAATATAAAATAGAAAAGTTGGATTTTTTATTTGAGATGGAGGAAAGAGGTAGATTTTTTTTTCTCTGTATGTTCTACTTTCCATCCCTGTTTGACTTTTAATTTCCAGAAATTTATATTTTGAAGATTGTTTTCAGATTGTAAGAATTTCTTTTCATCCAACCAAAGAGGCTCGATACTATAATCCCTTCCCTTGTACTTTCCTAATTTTTTCCATATTAATTATTATTTAAATTTCAGTCTGTCGGTAATGCTTTTAGGTTTGACTAAAGTTATATCCCTTTAATGTTTGTTATCTTCTATGCAATTGCTTTTTAGTATTTTGTTCCCGGCTATGCAATTGAAATATACAATTCTTATGTGTGTATGTGTGTTGTAGGACTGAAATTTATTTTTCCTTTTCTTCACAGTTAAACTAAAGGGAGGAAAAAATATTAGCTAAGAGTATGTATGTCTTTGTAATTTATACGGGACGGGTCCAGGTGACGTGGCGTGTCCAATTAAAATAATTTACACGAGTTAGTAACCAAGTGCAAGGATGTAGGATTGCATTCAAAAAATAGTTACCCCTAGTGGTACTATTTTTCTGTTTTTTTTTTCTTTTGTATTTGGATTGCAAGGAGTTCTATTGACTATTATATATATATCTATTTGTATCCTTTCTTTGTGGTAGCTTATTTATTTTAAGTGATGTTAAATTTTATTTGTTTGTAGTGTTCTTTGGTTGAGTTTACATAATGCATAGACGTGTCCCTCGCCGTTGTCAGTTTTTTAAAAATTTTGTAGCGAGAGATTAAGTCATATTTTGTAGCGAGAGTTAAGAGTACATTGTCATTGTCATATTTTGTAGCGAGAGATTAAGAGTGGTAGCGTTGTTGTTCTTCATTTTGAGATGAGACTGAGGGTGTTCTGTTCCCATCAATCTAAATATCTTTTTCTCACTTAGTGAGGCTAAGCTTTAAAATTAAGCAAAAGTATGGTAACGATTAAAGAGGCTTCGGAAGTTGAAGATGCTGCTTCTTCTTCTTCCTCTTCGGCAGAAAATCATCATAATCATAGGTGGAAGTACGATGTATTCTTAAGCTTTCGAGGGGAAGATACTAGGAAGACTTTCGTTGATCATCTCTACTCTGCTCTTCAAAGGAGTGGCATCTACACATTCAAGGACAACGAGAGGCTCGAAACAGGGGAATCAATCTCACCCGCCCTCCTCAAAGCCATCAAGGAATCGAGCTTTGCCGTCATTGTTTTCTCCAAAAACTACGCTTCTTCACGGTGGTGTTTAGATGAGCTTGTGAAGATCATGGAATGTAGTAGTGAATCACCAAAGGAACAAACAGTTATTCCAATCTTCTACGACGTCGAACCTTCGGATGTACGGAAGCAGGAAGGGCATTTTGGAGAAATGTTTCACAAACATGACTCGGACAACGTCCAAATCTGGAGAAAAGCTCTTACAGACGCAACAAACTTATCTGGATTGGAATTGAACAAAACTGCAGATGGGTAAACTAATCCTATTCCTATATCCTCATGCTTCATAACTTTACAACTATATGTAAATATAGCCTATATATTTATTTAAGGTGTCGTTTCATTGCACTTAAGTTTGAAATGGTGGTCCATTTATAATTAAGAAGTTTTAAATTAAAGAACAAAAAACAAACCATGTCATACATAATTGTTTTGTGTTTCTCTACTATATTTTCTTTTTTACATCCTATAAAATCTACAGGCACGAATCAAAATTTATTGACCGAATTGTCCAAAAGATTTGGAGTAAACTCCCATCTAAAATTAAAGTTGAAGACAAGGTTTTATTTGGAATGAAGTCTCGTATAGAGGAGGTGACTTTGTTGTTGGGTGAAGAGTCCAATGTTGTTCGCACTGTTGCCATATGGGGATCAGGTGGAATAGGAAAGTCAACTTTAGCAAGGGCCGTTTATCTTCAAATTGAAGATCAGTTTGAAGTTGCCTGTTTTCTTCATGAAGTTGGAGAAGTGTCAAAGAAGGACGGTCTCAGAAGTTTACAGCAGCACCTTCTTTCCAAAACCCTGGGGGTGAAGGATTTGCAGATAGCGAGTGATATGGATGGAATTGCACTAATGACGACAAGACTGCAGTCGACAAGGGTTCTTCTTGTTCTTGACAATGTTGATAGTTCAGAGCAATTAGAAAAGTTAGCTGGAAGTCACGAGTGGTTTGGTCCAGGGAGTAGAATTATAATAACAACTACGGATAGAAAACTGCTTCTTATGCGTAATGAGGTCCAAATACATAAGGCGAGGGTATTAGATTATATTGAAGCTACTAAGCTATTCTGTTCGAAGGCCTTTAATGATATGTGTCCTCCAGAAGATTTCAAGGAGCTCTCAAATCAAGTTATATATTATTGTGAAGGGCTTCCTTTAGCTCTTGAAGTCTTGGGTTCCACGCTACGCTGTGAAGACTTGGATATTTGGAAAGAATCGTTGCGAAAACTTAGGGAAGTAGGCCCGGATGGAGATATTTTTGAGAAACTGAAAGTAAGTTTTGATGGTTTACATGAAAGGGTGCAAAATACCTTCCTAGATATTGCATGTTTTTACGGAGGAAGGAACAAAGAATGTGTAACTAGAATACTTGACGGTTTCGATTTTTACCCGAAACTTTCCATAAGTATTCTCGTTCATAAATCATTGATACATTGTTCAGATGGTTGGATTTGTATGCATCAATTGATGCGAGAAATGGGTCGGCATATTGTTCGCCAGAATTTTCCTCGAGAACCAGGAAAGTATAGCAGGCTGTGCGATACCAGCGATATTGAATATGTATTAACAAGAAACACGGTGATAAGTTCTTTAAATTCTAAGCTTCAACCCTCCATTTGAAATGCAATTAACATGAAGGAAATATAATAATAAATGAATGTATTAATAGATGTACGCGTATATGTTTATTCGCTTACTAATTATATATATACTGGATTTTGTTTATTTGTGGTTGTTAGGGTACAGAAAACATTGAAGGCATACTGCTGAATCCCGAACACTTAACGCCTTTAGAAATGGGGACTAAAGCATTTAGAAAGATGTCCAAACTAAGATTACTGGAAATTCATAACACCCGCATTCCTAAAGGTCCTGATCATCTTCCAAATGAGCTACGATGGATTGACTGGGACGAATATCCTTCAAAATATCTCCCAACAACGTTTGAAGCAGACTTTCTTGTTGGACTTCGACTACATTACAGTTGGCTTAAACAACTTTGGCAGGGAAGAACGGTAAAAAATTTCAATTATATATATATATATTCCCTCCCTCTCTCCATCTCAAATTCATATTGATTTTGGTTTCAACACTTTTTTTTTAAATATTTACGCAATAACTTTAGCATAATCAATATATGGTTAAGAATTAAATTGTTTTTTTTTACTATAGAATTTAGTACATCAATTATGTCACACAATACACTAAGCTAGTTTCTTGCTCAAAATTCTTCAGTCACTAGGCTTCAGTATAGTAGCTACAAGTGGAACCCCTAAATATTTAACAGTTAGACTCTGCAACTTCATCACCATAGTGTCAAAAATATTAGCGTTGACACACTCATCCTTGAAATGTAACCCAGACATACAACCAAATTCTTCAGGTGACCTTTATACAAAAATGAATAGAAACTATGTTTTATCAATCCAATTTGAACAATTTGAATTTTTAAAGATTCAACAAAGAGTACATATAGATTTATACAGTCAGTTTCTAGAAAGGGCTTCCTTCTTTTAGCTAAAGAACATACTTCTTCTTTTAACTAAAGAGTATATATATATATATGTTAGTGTTGTTAAAGGCGAAGGTGCAGTGTAAGCCTAGACGTTTTCATGCCAAAAGGCAAGGCATAAGCCTTAATGCGACGAGGCGTAAGCCTTTCGTGCAAAATATTTTTATATTAAAAAATATTATAAGCAAGCAAATCAATTCTAAATGTCAAATAACACAGTCTTAGGAAATAAAAGTAGATATTACAATTAAAATAAAGTCTTTATAAACCAAAAAGAAAATACTAGTAATACTACAATAAACGTAAAGTCAATGTAAAAGTAATACTACAAGGCTAAAGCAACGTTGAAAAAGTAATAAAAAGAAAAAGACTATAATAAAAGAAAAAGTAATACCACAATACTATAATAAAATACTAGTAATACTACAAGGTAGAATTGAAGAAGCAACGTTGAAAAAGAAAATGTAAAAATGGTGTAAGCAGCCTATATATGCCATTATACCTTAAATGAAGATTGAAGACTGAAGAAGTGAGGAGTTAGAGCATCTCCAACAAGTTCTTCAAAGGATTAAACTGCATATTTATTGAAGAGCCATGTCAGCAAAATTCACTCTAATAAAAGTAACAAAATAGAATCTCCAATTTGAAGAGTCTTTCTCACTCTTCAAATATGAAGAGTGATGAAAGAGCTTTTCAAACATATTTTTTAATATTTTATTAATGGGATTTTGTTCTAATTTAAAATGACATTGTTGAAAAGTAAAACATTTAATATATAATAATATATTAAAAAATAAAATAATAATATATTTGAAGAGGCTTTATGAGCTCATTGAAAACATTATTTAATATGACTCTTCAAAGTGCCACATAAGTCAACAAAATTATTTTTGTAGAGTCATTTTTGAAATGACTATTGGAGATGCTCTAAGAAGCCTTTGTTTATGCTTCAGTTCGTCACTTCCTCTCTCCTTCGTCAAGCTCTCCTTCATCTCTCGAACGGCGCAGTAAGGTTCTAGGGTTTTCAATTGATTCAACAAGCTGGGTTTATTTTTTATTTTTTTTATTTGACCCAAAACGGCGTTGTTTTGGCTTTGTGGTATTAAAAAAAATGCACAAAAAGCATTAACTTCAGCCAAAATGTGTAAAAAGTGTGTGCCTCATCAAAAATGCGTAAGCCTCATACAAAATGCATGCACATAGTGTGCAAAACGCCGTTCTCATCAAGCTTCGCTGTGTTTTTCCCTCAAGGTGCATTGATGTGCGCCCCAATGTGCACCTTCCAACGCGTTTAACAACACTGATATATATATATCTATATTATAAAACACCATATTTGACCAAAATTTTTTCCAAAAAGTATAAGAATCTAATAGTTGAAAATACACATGTTATGGTGTGCATTAGTTCTACACCATTGAATGAGTTTTATACACACATCAAGATGTCACATCAAAGTTAAAACACTCACACTAATAATATACACACAATAAACTCTCACATGCTAATAATTTTGTCTACATTAAAAATGACCATAGACTTAAAATAAAAAATTCAAAATTTAATAAAAAAATATTTAAAAGTCTGCTAATCAAGATCAATTAAACAAGATCCATCATGATTAATCATTATGCAAAAAAAATCAAGAAAAATTATTGTGTAACATTTAAGGACGTACATTATGTATTCATATCGATTATTGGTCATCCCAATCTGTCATTTTTAGAACGTACGTTACGTAGTTAGGATTATGATTATACTTTTCAGTTTTTTCAGCATGTAAGATATATTGAATTTACGTTTTATTGTTAATTTTAAATTAGTAATAAATAATGATTGTTATTTTGTCGACTTTAAATTTACACATTGTTATTAACTATTTATTTATCCTATTATTAAATTTTTATTTATTTCGCCGTGCGGATGGCACGGATATACCCTAGTATTATTATATATTATTGACTTATTCATATTATGTAAAAAATAAATATATTATATTTTGATTACTTAAAGTATATTATGTTTTAAGTATTATTAAAATAATACTTTAATAAGTTTTAAGATTAAGTTTGGGGCGAAGAGTATATTTTATATATATATATTAATATATACATAAGTATAAAGTGGGCACGAGTGATATACTAGACTAAAACTGATACTTTGTCTTAATAAATTAGCTCAATTTTGAGGTAGGTTTGGCCAAAATGGACTACAAGCCTCCGGGAAATATGGCTGGCCAGAACACAACCAAAAGAGAGGTTTAATTTTGACCACTGAAACTATGTTGTATATTATATGAAGGAATTCAAACCTGGCCCACTCGGTATAGTTTTTACCGAAAGCGACCGAATTAATCCGAGGAAAAATGGTTTTTGTAAGATATATTTATATACCAAGATTTACAGAAACTGAAAATACCGAAATATTTTGGTTTGGTTTTGTTATTACATGTATAAAAACCGAAATATTGATTTATTGTACCGAAAAATACCAAAAAGTGTGATATCGAAAACACCAATTCCAAAAACTATCAGATATAGTTAAGACCATAAATACCAAGAATTTATACATACAAGTTTTTATTTTTTTTCAAAAAGTTTTAGACTGGTACCGCAAACTGATCTTTAACAACTAATTTCAATTAATTGTAGCTATTCACTTCATCGTGTAAGTATTAAATTCCTAATACTTTCAATCGAAAAGTGTCCTAGTATATCGAAAGCGAAAGCAGTCAAATATACTTTATACATTTTTGCACTTATAATACTATTCACCGAAATCAAAATAAACGAAAGTAATGAAAAAACTGAAATTTACTAAAATATATCAAATATACCAAACAATCAAGCAGTTTGATATTGGTTTCTAATTTCAACTAACAATTGGTAAGCTGGTAAATCTAGTATTCAACTTCTTACTTTTGTTTTGGTATTGATAAGGGTTATTTACTGACTGGTTTACCAAAATAACATTCCTACACGCACCGAACAATTAATTTTTGCTTGACTCATGTTCGGGTTTTTGAACTCATATCTGCCCCTGATAAAGAAATAAATACTCGCTCTCAAGGTTGGGCTTGTCAAAAACTTGCTGAGTTTAACCTTTTTTCCATCCCCAATCATTATTGACAAAACAAATGATGCATTTTATAGTTGTACATTATATAAATACTGCATTGCTTTAGGATAAGCCCTTTTTATATAAATACTACAGTATATAGTAGTACAATGTATGATCATTATTGTTGTTGTTGTTGTTGTTGTTAAATACTGCATTGCTTTAGGATAAGCCCTTTTTGCATTCACAATAACATTGGGCCTAATTCACTAATATATGTTTTCTTTGAATATTTAATATTTTAAAACAATTTTTGATTTTTTTATAGGAATGGTAATAATTCTTAATTTATTAGTTTTCATATTTTTTTAAGTTAAAAAATAGTTCATAGTTAATATTCTTCCATCTATTAAAAAAGGAAAATAGAAAGTAAGTGGCATCGAATATATAAAAAAAATTGTCAAACAATTACGAACCGAAAATAAGAAATGAAAGGAATCATGGTGTATCAATATATATTTAAGGATAGATAAATAGAAATGGTATTTAGATAGGTTTGAAATACTTTCCAATTTATTGATGATAACTTAAATATATAACCAAAATTATCATTCAAATTACCTGTATGACATAGCAATTTTGAGTCATTGGATGAAAACTTAAACATGCAAAAGTAAATCTGAGTCACCAGTAGGAGAGATAATTTTTTTATTATGATTTATTAATAGATATTATGTTTGGCACAAAATATTGAGACTTTTAATTAGAGATGTTTGGAAAAGAGAGTTATATTATTAATTTGAGAAAATTAAGTTTATAAATACAATACATGTTGATATAGAACGTGTATAGTGGTTGTCAGTAAATAGTTTGATTATATAATTGTGTGTTAAAAATAAAAAGATACATATATTGGTGGAGAGAATGGAGAAGAAAACAAAGTGAGCGTGCTGGCTAAGTTAGGATTAGAATAAAATCATGTTTTAAATTCTCATATATTATTTAAAATTTTGTCTAGAGGCCTCATCATAAAGTTTCGATATTAGATCTGCTCAAATTTTGTCTAGATGTATCATCAATTTTATTTGAAACTTGAAATGAGTTAATTTAAGTTTTTCATGAATCAATTTAAGATAGAGCCGAACTATTAATTAAGTTTAGGATGTAGGGTTATGAAAAAAGATAAACAGAGAAAGTTACTTTAACATACGAAGCATAAAGTAAATAATAAAAAATAAAAATAACAATAAAAAAAAGAATGAGAAGAATATGGTACAAGAAAAACACCATAACAAGATAAAAGAGAGAATATATATATATATATAATAATTTGCACGGTTTAGTTAATTTGGCTACATACCTTGACTGAATAAAATACGCAAAAATCCCTCGTTAATTGTTTTAGTCCCAACTAATTTTTTTTCATGTTAACAACAGAAGAAGAAGAAGAAGATGAAAAACCTTAAATACGTCGACCTTAGTCATTCGCAAAACTTAGTCGGGATTTTACACTTGGGAGAGGCCTGTAATCTTGAGGTTCTCAATCTTTCTGGCTGCGTCAAACTTCAAAAGCTCATGGAGATCCATGAAAATATGAACAAATTATTGCAGCTACATTTGGGTGAAACTGCTATAGAAGAGCTACCCTTGTCAATTGTTAACATGCCCAACCTTGTTCTGCTAGATTTGCATCATTGCAAAAATCTTGTGATTCTTCCAAGTACCCTTTGTACGCTGAAACGTCTAAAATCACTCATTCTCTCAGGCTGCTTAAAAGTTAAAAAATTACCAGAGGAGATGGGGAATTTAGAATGTCTAGAGGAGCTTCTTTTAGATGGAACTGATGTAATAGAGCCGCCACCTTCCATTGGATGTTTGAAAAAACTCAAGAACTTATCCTTCCGCAAGAGCTCATCTCAATCATCGACTTCAATTTTCCAGTTTTTGTTTCAACTCAGAAAACGTCAAAAAACCACAAGGATTTTGGTGTTGCCTCCAATTTGGGGTTTAACTTCGTTAACACGGTTGGATCTCACTAATTGCAATTTGTCGGAGGGAGCGATCCTTGGGTCATTGTTCTCTCTGAGAAAGTTGTGTCTTGGAGGAAACAATTTTGAAAATCTACCAAGCCTCAATCAACTTTCTCAACTTGTACACATTGAGTTGAATCGTTGCGAAATGCTTCGAGAACTGCCGGAGCTTCCGTCGAGAATAAAGAGATTGTTTGCAAATGACTGTGCGTCATTGACGATGCCTGTGGATCGATTGGCCATGTACAACATACAGTGTTTTTGGCTCCAAAATTGCAGGAAATTGCTCGATTATGGAGAGAATGAGATTCTAGCTAGTACATTATTGCAGCAAAGGCTTCAGGTTCTCTATTAACTTCTATATAAACACATACATATATTTTTGGTGCCAGTATATATGTAGAGAAACGGAATGAAAGGTACTTTTCACTATAGGCAATGATTCGTCAAATATTGTTATATTAACTATATATACAATGATTAATATGATAAACACTTGATGTTCTTGCTAATTTGTGATAAATAATGCTGTGGTGTAACTTATTATGATATACATGCACACACCATAGTGAATACTATATATTACTCAAAAAATTAAAATAAATAATTCCCGTTTCGAAAAAAATCTCAAATTGAACGCTTGATCTTTTTAACATCTTGTTAACATAATTAAAATGTTAAATCAGCAACTCAAAGCCTAAAAATGTGTTAATTTAGAGAAGTACCTGCCATAGCTTACGGTAGAAAGTACCTACCATTCCACTACTCTCTCTCTCTCTATATATATATATATATATGTAAGTGCATATAGTGTTTTTACTGATTGAATGGCTTCACTATATTATCTTGGTATGTGCAGCTATCCCCGAATTGGGGCTATTGTGAAATTGCCCCTAAAGAAATCATACTTCCGGGAAGAACAATTCCAGAGTGGTTCTGCAATCACACTTTTATGGGATATTCAGCTTTGTTGAAGTTTCCTCAGAATTGGTATATCAATCATAAAATCAAGGGGTATAGCTTTTTTGTCATTTTGGAAGTGGTAAACAAATCTTGTAAATCGGCTGAGTTCGATTACAAAAAAATCAGGCATCAAGGCATAACCCGGTTTGGCACACGACAAGAAGGCCGTGCTACGTATGCCGGAGGGCATGTTACAGATGTCGGAGTGGAGTTCTCGTTCACGGAGCCTGGTCATTTCCACTCAATGCACAAAAAACCAATTTGCCTCTTGGGTACAGATAAAATTATTAGCCTGGAGCATACGATTATGGGATACGAAACTTTTTACATTCGTTCTTTCATGTGCAGTCAATGCTGCAATTGGAAGGAGGGTGGAGAAATTGAGGTATGTATTAGATCGTTAAACCCTGACATAACAGTGGTGAAAAAGTGGGGGTTACGTCTAGTATTCAATGATGATGAAAAAGAACAAGAAGCTGGTACTGATTATGATTATGATGATCTTGATGATGATGATGTCATATATTGTAATGCGAACGGAGGTAGATAAATCTACGGTGCTACAAGTGGGGCTGCCTTCTATTCTCTTCTCTTTGTGATACATGAAGTTTCCTTAATATCCATTCCTAGCTACATTTAATGCTTCCTTGCATCGCTTGCAATTTTTTTTCCTCAACTTTTTCCTTTTTGTTTTTTCATTTACAGAGGTACAATAAAACCTCAATAATTTAATACCTGATTAATTGACAACATCAATTAAATAATATTTTCTGTCAGTCCCGGCTTAAGATAATGTTCTGAATTAGTAGTTAGCTAAATTTATAGAATAATACATTATGAAAACTTCATATAGATCTTATGTAATATATAAATTATTTCACCTTTGAGATGAGAAACCAAAAGAATAATTAATAATTTATTGATTATTTAATTCTCGAAATTATAGATTTCTTTAGATCCCAAGACTATTAATTTATAGAGGTTTCACTATACTTTCTTTTTTTGAATTTTTTTTTAAAGAAGCTTATTTAATTCTACTATGTGCTGTAGATTTACTTTCATTTGGGCATATTTTAATTTCTAAATCTTTCGTTTTGGCAAAAACTAAATTTATAAAATCAAATGTATTTGTGTCGCCGAATGTATTTGTTAAGTATTTTATTTTTATATCTTTTTATGTGTTAAGCATTTATCTTACTACATGTCATTCTCCATCAATGTATGAATGACCTTTTTAGCAGTGTTCAAAGTTAAGGTTACAAATTTATTCTTCTAAGTTTTTATTATTTAAATAAATTAGTCTCTATGAGTTAAAAATTTGCTTTAAGTTTTTGTACCTAACTTTTCTTTTCTTTTTTCATTAATTCTATTGTTATTATGACTTAACAATAGTATTTAACTAGTTACAACCATGTGTGATGATCTGTCTTGTTGTCCGGTGTCTATTTTTATGATCAAACAATCGAGCTTTAAAAGGGTTGGGGTTATTCAAAGGGCAGTGATATTTACACCATCCATATTTGTTATAAACATCTTCCTTGTTACAAACACCCCTTTAAAGTAAATTTATTATCACTAACACCCCTTTGTCCAATTTAGATCAGGCCGTCTAATGAGAAGTGAGTGCAGTCACGTATACTTGCCCCATTTGGGAAGAGTTTGCTGTTAAAACTCGCCTAACATCAGGCAATAAAATGCTGGGTGTATTGAATTGTTTTCCAAATAAGACTTGCCTAATGAGAGGCGAGTGCACTCACATAAATTCATCCCAAACGAGGAGAGTGTGTTGCTAAATACCTGCCTAATTTTTGGCAATGGAGTACTAGTGTTTGTGATAAATGATAGAGAAAATTAATAAATTAATTTGCTCCGCCAACCGCAGATGGACACGTGGCCGTCCACGTCAAATAATAATGTTCTCAGAAAGCCAGGAAAAATATTGTAAGAGCCAAAAATCCAGATACTATGAGAGAACTGGTGAGAATTTAGTGTGAAAGGAAGAAACTCACAAAATGCGCTCGAGGTCTACGAATTAAACAAAAGAGTAATCCCGAACTAATTCTACAAAGAGAAGATTCATAAAAAATGTATAAGTTTTGCTGGATAAAAAGAAAAAGTGTTTTTTCAGCAGACCATCAATCATCATATCCAGATCCCCAATCAAGTCGAAGCAATATCCCCAGCAGACCATCTGTTGTGACCTCTCAGAGCAAAGCAATGACACTAGCAAAATATCGACCATCGTATTAGCAAATTGTTGACGGACCCATTCCAGCTAGTTGAAGTACATCAACTTAACACAAAATCAAAATTGTCAACGGAATTGTCCCTTCCCGTGGGAGTACATCAGTTTAACAAAACAACAAATTGTTGATGGACCCATTCCAGCCAATGGAAGTACATTAGCTTAACACCGAATCAGAATTGTTAACGAAAACGTCCCTTCCCATGGGAGTACATCAGTTTAACAAAACAACAAATTGTTGACATAACCATTCCAGCCAGTGGAAGTACATCAGCTCAACACCGGATCAAAATTGTTAACGGAACCGTCCCTTCCCATGGAAGTACATCAGTTTAACAAAACAACAAATTGTTGACATAACCATTCCAGCCAGTGGAACACTACACCAACAAGGCTCTTGGGCGACGTACTCTATTGACTACGTCGCCTAAAAGATATCCTAGGCGACGTAATAATTACACGTCGCCTAAGATTATCAAAGGCGACGTAGGTATAAATACGTCGCCCAAGATAATCCTAGGCGACGTACGTATACTTTACGTCGCCTAAGATAATCCTAGGTGACGTAATCAAATACACACGTCGCCCAAAAGATGTTGACCACCGACACTTTTAAGTAGCGGTCAACGAGGGTTTTGACTGACCTTTAGGCGACGTATAAACTATACCTACGTCGCATAAGATATCTCTTATGCGACGTAGGTATAGTTTATACGTCGCCTAAGATCCTGTCATATTTATATCAGAGCCTCTCCTCCATTTTCGGGGTTGATGTGTTTTAGAGATACTTTGGGCAATTTAATTTGGTGATTTTGAAGGTAAAAATCAAAACCAATTCTCTCATTAAAGGTTTGTTTGATCTATACGTAATCTATCTCTTATTAATATTAATTATTTTTTATTTTTGTGTTTATATAGATATTGTGTTTAGTATAGAAAATTTATAATTGGTGTTGATGATATAGTATTGTTGTTAGTTGTTACCCCTATTTGGTCTCTAAGTTAGTATTATGTCACTAAGAACTTGCCATTTTCGGTTTTAGAATTAATTTGGGTGATTTTGACGATTTTGAAGGTGAAAATCAACATCATTTCCCTCATTAAAGGCTTGTTTGATATTTAAGTACTCTATCTCTTATTAATCTTAATTAGTTACTAATTTTTGTGTTTATATATATATATTGTGTTTAGTGTAGAAGTGTAGAAACTGTGTATTTGGTGTTGAACATATAGTATTATTGTTAGTTGTTGCCCCTATTTGATTTTAACGTTCATATTACGTCGCCTAAGAACATGCCATTTTCGGGGTTGATGTATTTTAGTGTTAATTTTGGCGATTTTTAAGGTGAAAATCAACATCATTTCCCTCATTAAGAGCTTGTTTAATCTTTAGGTACTCTATCTATTACTAATATTAATTTTTTTTACTAATTTTTTACTTTATATAGATATCGTGTTTAGTGTAGAAAATGTGTATTTGGTGTTGAAGATATAGTATTGTTATTAATTGTTACCCCTTTTTTATATATACATTAGTATTATTCTTAGTTGTTGGTAATTTTTGATTTTGTAATTATTTGTCATATGACAGTGATCGAAAATGAATAAGAACTGGATGAAATGCTCAAGAGGTTCAACGGAATTCATTGTGGGGGTAATGGAGTTCTTAGAGTATGTACGAGAAAATGGCAACAGTTCGACTGGATTGTATCCGTGTCCCTGCAAAAAATGTTTCAACATGGGCCAACGGGTGACATTAGATGAAATATACATCCACTTGACCAATGCGGGTATAATGGAGTCGTATACAGTATGGAACCTACACGGGGAAATTCCAAAGACACCTTCACAATGGCAAGTAGAACAGAACAGGGCCTCTTCGAGTAACCCGACCATGGACTTCGTAGAAGATGCTTTTCCTTTTCATGAATCATATGATCACCCTGGCGTTGACAATGCATTTCATGCCGACCCTGTTGCCAAAGAAAGTTTGATAGCATATCAGCGTCTCTTAGATGAAGCAGTGACTCCACTGTACGAGGGTAGTCAAGTCACGGCGCTGGCTTCAATGCTTAGATCGCTGCAACTGAAACAGAGTTGTAATATGGCAGACACATCCTTCAACAAGTGGGCTGCTGAAATTAACTACCTGTTGCCCGAAGGGAACAAGTACCCCGACTCATACAAAGCTATAAAAAAGGCCTTAAAGAAGATCGGCATGGGTTACGAGGTCATCTATGGGTGTTATTACGGCTGCTACTTGTTTTACAAGGAGGGTAAAGACCTAGATCAATGTCCCATTTGCGGTGAGTCAAGATGGGAAGAAGAAAATACAGGCGGTGCCAAACGGATTGCCTGAAAGACGGTTCGGTACTTCCCATTGGCACCGAGGTTGCAGCGTTTGTATAGTTGCAAACATATTGCAAAGGAAATACGGTGGCATGGGGAAAGAATAGAAGATACTGAATATCTTAGACATCCAGCTGATGGAGAAGCATGGAAGAATTTCGACAGGTAACATATATATTTACAGTTCGTACACATAAAATTTACTAAACTGTTATTTTAATTATTTTCATATTAAGGAATTTGTCTCGTCATGTTGCAGGTCCCAACCGCAATTTACCGCCGACATTAGAAACGTACGTCTTGCTCTAGCGTCAGACGAGTTCAGTCCATACTTTACTACAGCGGTTCCCTACAGCTGC
The DNA here is from genome assembly GCA_021464415.1 of Lonicera japonica. Classification (NCBI taxonomy): domain Eukaryota; kingdom Viridiplantae; phylum Streptophyta; class Magnoliopsida; order Dipsacales; family Caprifoliaceae; genus Lonicera; species Lonicera japonica. Next base: position 6,050,064 of record CM038471.1, on the reverse strand, counting down.
TAGCCTGTTATTGCAATGCCTTATAATTTTTCGCCTTCGTTGTGTATGAAGAAGGAGTTTAACATTCTAGTCTTACTAATATTCGGCCCCAAGAATTCGGGAAAGACTCTAAATGTGTTTATGAGACCACTGATTGATGAACTTAAGATGCTATGGGAGACGGGGGTTTCAACTTGGGATCGATACGGTGAAGTGGCATTCAACATGAGGGCAGCCGTTATGTGGACCATCAGCGACTAGCTTTCCAGGACTAGGAATGTTGGGAGGTATTCAGACAAAAGGGTACAAGGCATGTCCCATATGTTTGAATGATATTGTTGCGGTTCACAATAATGGAAGGATGTCATACCAAGGCGCGCGTAGATGGCTTTCCGAAGATCACCCTTATCGGAGGCGATCAGAAAGGTTTAATGGGGAGCCAGAGCTCAGACCCGCCCCACAAAAAAAGTCTGCACGTTAGGTTCTTGAAGCTACCAATAGTTTTTCTTACCCTCAGAATTCTTTGCATCCGCATCCTGACTTCAAACAGGTACGGCTCAAACTAACATTAGTTGTGATATTGTAATAAGTTAATTTGTGATATTATAAATTGATAAGTTATGTTGTACTTAATGTCAGACAGCTAAATAGAGACTGTGTTGGACTCACGTCAGTATATTTTGGGAGCTGCCTTACTGGACATCATCGAGTGTGAGACATGCATTAGATGTGATGCACATTGAAAAAAATGTATGCGACAACATCTTGGGCACTGTTCTAGGTCTCGATGGAAAGACTAAGGACGATGTAAAATCTCGATTAACTCTAAAGAATATGGGCATACGCAGCAATCTTTGGCCGAGGATAGGGCTGTCAGGAAAAGTGACGCTACCTCAGGCGAATTACACAGTGCGTCCTAGGGATCTCAGGGACGTATTTGATCGGGTTGCAGCTGTTAAATATCCAAGAGGTTATGCTGGAAGCCTAAAGAGTAAGATCAGACCGTCTGATAAAAAGTTTCTCGGATTGAAGACTCACGATTGCCATGTCATGCTTCAGCGTGTTCTTCCTGTGGTTATCCGACCATATTGGGGAAGGGACGTCGCCGACGCGTTAGTAGAGTATTGCAGATTCTTCCAGACAATTTGCACCCGAGAGTTGAAAAAATCAGACGTCCGTCAATTGCAGACCGATATTATCATGATCCTATGCAAGTTGGAGATGATATTTCCGCCAGCTTTTTTTACCATCATGGTCCATCTCTGCATCCACCTGCCCGAACAGGTCCTGCTCACCGGTCCCGTGCATTATACCTGGATGTTTTCCACTGAAAGGTATTATTTTAGATTTTAGGATACTATATATAATTGTCTTTAATTGTATACATTTGTACTATATAATTGCGCAATCTTTCAGGCAGCTCGGAGAATACAAGAAAGATGTTGGAAACAAGCGTTACCCAGAGGGGTGTATTGCCGAGAGGAACATCATGCACGAGTGTGTGACTTTCATCAATAACTATCTGCATCATCCTAACGTGAGTGATGAAGTCATACCGGATTCATCTCAGTGGAACATTTTCGTTGTCTCCCACCTCGTCAAGCCCAAAGGTTGTGTCAGAAACATCAGTCTTAGTAAGCAACAAATTGCGACGGCTCACTGGTGTGTTATGATAAATTGTACAGAAACAGAATGGTATATTGAGACTCACCGCCGACAATTTGCGGAAATAGCTCCACACGGCACTGATGCTGATCGTGTGGCGTCATTTCTTGACCACCTCCCCAGATGGGTAAACTTTCAGCCTTAACTTACTTTCACTTGTCGCATGCATATTTACATTTCATTGATGTTCCATGTATATATATTATTATGCAGATGCTTCATCTGCTACAAATACATGATCCTAAATATAACCGGGAGATACAGATCCTTGCATCTTAGCCTATGATGTGCACCATTTTCTCTCAGTGCGAGGTGAACGGTGTCAAATTTGTTACTGAGCATCGAGACCGGATTCGGAAGACTCAGAATAATGGAGTGACATGCGTGGCCGGTGATCTGACATACTATGGGATTCTGCAATCAGTTGTCCAACTAACTTATGCGGAACGCATGCCAGTTGTGTTGTTCAAGTGTAAGTGGTACAACACCGACCCTACTGTTCCCAGCAGCGTACAGTATAATCGTGGTCTTACTTCTGTGAACACGAATAGTAGTTGGTACGATGACTTTCCATTTATTCTAGCCACGATGGCAACGCAAGTGTTTTATATAGATGATCCATTGGCTGGTGAGGGTTGGAAAGTCGTCAACCATATGGCACACAGAGGTACGTTCAGTGAGGCCACACTTGCAAAGGACGATATGGTCACTCCACTGTACGAAGTAGATGAGCCTTATCAAGAGCCAGATGCGATATGTCTTCCTATATCGGAGTTATTTATCAACCTAGGTCCAGTACCATTTGTAAATATTCCCGTATATGAAAATGAAGATGAAGACGATGATGATGATTATGACGAGGATGACTCCGACGATGCTGAAGGGTTTAACAATGATCTGTATAGCAGCGATGATGATGAAAACGATGATGATGATGAAGACTCCGATTGAGATTATTATGTGCGTTTAAACCTAGCTGTGGCATAATGCTTATATTTATTAACAACAACGACAAGTGAATTAATCGTTGTAGAAGGACCTTCAGTGAATACTCGTCTGAACATTCTCTTGGAGTTCCTTAGGGATAAATATAATTGGGCAGGTTATAATTATAATACAAATTATCTTATTAAAATTAAATTACTATTTAATTAAAAAAATTATTAAAAACTCTTAGGCGACGTAGTTTTGTCGCTTAAGTTAATCTTAGGCGACGTATATTTTATTCCTACGTCGCTTAACAATAAATTAAGCGACGTAGTTTTAAAAACTACGTCGCCTAAGTACTCTTAGGAGACGTAGAAATTAATACGTCGCCCAAAAGATTTTCCCCCTTAAAATTTCACGAAAATTTCACGAAAATTTCAAATATATATATTGGAAATTTGAAATTCACTTGGGCGACGTAAGTAATTAACTACGTCGCCTAAGTACTTTTAGGAGGCGTAGAAATTAATACGTCGCCCAAAAGATTTTCCCCCTTAAAATTTCACGAAAATTTCAAATATATTGGAAATTTGAAATTCACTTGGGCGACGTACGTAATTAACTTACATCGCCCAATTGAATAGTATATATTTAACCCTTCACCCCCAATTTCATTTTTCTGCGCAACAATCTCCTTCTCCCTCTATCTCTCAGTTCTCCCTCCCCGCTTCCACAGCTTACCGCCGCCCTCGCTCACCGCCACCACCTCTATTGTCCACGATGCTCCTTCATTCTTCTCCCTAAAACGACACCCAACCTTCTCCTTCTCCTTCTCCCACAAAAGCATCAAAATAAACCACAAAACCACAACCGCTTCTCCTTCTCCCACAGCTAGCCGCTTCTCCTTCTCCTTCTCTCACTCCCCGTAGCTTCTTCTCTCACCGGAGGTACTTTATTTTCTCTCCCTTCATTCTTCTTCTTGATTAATTTGGGTGTTGATTCATCATGGTTTTAGGGTTTTGTTGCATATTCATTTGGGTGTTTGATTCATTGATTGTACATGATTTTTAGGGCTTTGTTTACGATTAATTTGGTTGATGATTCATTAGATGTGTTGGATTAATTTGGTTGATGATTCATTACGATTAGTTATATGCATGTACTGTGATGTAATATAACTTAGGAGTTATATGCTTGTACTGTCATTTGTAAGCATAATATAATGTGACTACATGAGGCGTCATATATAATGACCGTTATGACTTTTTTCCTAAAAATTGATTGAAGTTAATTCACCATAAAATTAACTTGGTAAAAATACAAATTTTGTGAGCTCGGCAAACAAAGCATTTTTATGAGCTCGACAAACAAAGCATTTTTATGAGCTCGGTTAACACTAAATTTTTTATACGTGTATATGAGCTCGGAACTTTTCATTTGGCAGTTGGCCAAACCAAAACATATATATATTAAATTAATGTAAAAGGAATGAATTATACTATATAAAGATGTACAGATTTATATAAAAGTCTATATGAATAAATTATGTGTTTATGAGCTCGGTAAAATATGCTCGGAAAATATTATGTGCACTGATGCTTTGTACTTGGTAAAATTTCCTTCTCGGATGTCCTCGGAAAAACCTTGCTCGGGGTAAAATATAATGCTTGCCAAACACTGAATTTTTAAGAGCTCGGCAAACAAAGCATTTTTATGAGCTCATAACTATTCTTTTTTTTTTGTGTGTGTATATGAGCTCGGAACTTTTCATTTGGCAGTTGGCCAAACCAAAACATATATATATTAAATTAATGTAAAAGGAATGAATGATACTATATAAAGATGTACAGATTTATATAAAAGTCTATATGAATAAATTATGTGTATATGAGCTCGGAAAATATTTTGTACATATATGCTTTGAACTTGGTAAAATTTCCTTCTCGGATGTCCTCGGAAAAACCTTGCTCGGGGAAAAATATTATGCTAGGCAAACAGAGCATTTTTATGAGCTCGGCAAACAAAGCATTTTTATGAGCTCGGTAAACACTAAATTTTTTATGTTTGTATGAGCTCAGAACTTTTCATTTGGCAGTTGGCCGTATATCTGTTTTGGCTATATATATATGTTTATATGAGCTCAGAAATTTTTTATATGTTTATATGAACTCGGAATTTAAGTGCCCTCTATCAAAATTAGAACACTTGGAACTTATACTCATCTTCTTCATCTCCATGTATATATATTATGAAAAGAAGCCGTATATCTGTTTTGGCTATATATATATATGTCTAATTAGTTATGTGTCTTGATTAAATTAAAGCACGTATATCGGTTTTTTTTTAATGTGTAAAGTGAAGTTATATATATATATATTGATCTTGAAGTTTACTGTTCTTATGTTTCTTTTGATTTCGATTCAATTCAATTTCAATTTCAATTCAAGTCAATTATAGTATTCTTATGTTTCTTTTCTAATATATGCCAGGATGCCTCCGAAAGATTCAGCCGTGCGCAAGAAATCTCGTGTAGATATGCGCGAGGAGTTCCATCTTGCCCTGCTGCAGCAGCAGCAGCCCTCGGAGGCAGCCCAGACCTCGCAGCAGGCGCCCCAGGCATCGCAGCAGGCGCCACAGCAGGTGACCCAGGCAGACGGACCACCAGACTCAGCGCAGGAGTCACCGGTCCTGCCACTTGTTCTGCCCCTCCCTTCCGCTCATTCGACGACCGGCAGCACGGGCCCCTCACCACCCACACGCAGCATTCGCTGCAGTTTTGCTACTACTCACGTGCCGACCGACACAGGTAAAGTTCTTAATTAGATTTTTTAGTTATACGCCAACAATTATATTAACTTTATATAATTTACTGAATAAATTTTCTTGTAATATACAGATACCGCCGCCGGCGCCTCCTCGAGTAATAAGAGGAGAGGAGTCGTACTCAGGAAGAAAACGGCGGCGATCACGAAAGAGAAGGGCAGGACCCCGGTGACCTACGAGGATTCGATTAGGGGGCCGCCCTTCTCAGTTCGCTCCCGGTTCGTGACGGACCTCTCGGCTTATATAAAAGACCGATGTCCGATGCTCCATCCGACGTGGCATGACCTTCCGGTGACGGAGCGGACGAGGTTGCTGGATTTTTTATCGGTAAGTTTTGCATTTTTCTTTATTTTTTTATTGTTTGTTATTGTTTCAAATTACTAATGTTTTTTTCTGCTGTTTTGCTTTGTAGGTGAACTACGATATCGATCACCGGCGTAGGGAGCTCACTGGTTGGATAGACGAGAAGGCCGCCAACCGGTTCAGGCAGTGGAAGTCTTCCTGTCAGACGAACTGGCAGGAATTGGGAGATACGCCCCTTCCGGTCGAGTTCGCACATCGGCCTGCGGAGTGGCAGTGGTTGTGCAACCACTTCAGGGATCCCGAATTTCAGGTAAAATTAATTAATTTGTCTAACTTAATTTAAATACAATTAAATACTCTAACGATTTGTATCTTATATATCTTGCAAAGGCGGAGCGAGCAAATGAAGGCGATCCGGGCCTCGACAAACAAGAGGCCCCACAGCGGAGGGGCCAGGCCTTTTGCAGCTCGGGCTGAGGAGTACACGAAGAAAGGCGAGCAAGCTCCTCACGCGAAGACGTACATAGACATGTACAAGAAATTCGATCCCGAGGGCACTGCAAGTTTATTATTTATTAATTCATTACATTTATTGCTAGTTATTTGTAATAAGAAATTCGATTCTTATGCTTAATTATTTATAATAAGAAATTCATTAATTATATTTATTGCTATTTGCAGTCGCGGGTTCAGCAGGCGAGCGACGAGGCGGTTGCCTCGTTGATGGAGAGTATGCCTCCGATCGAGGATACATCGGATGGCACCTCGCCGGCCTCAGTCACAGCTCCGCCGAGACTCTCTGTTGATGTAGAGATCGGCCTTATGGAGAGGGTGGTCGGTCCTTCGAGAGGGACCAGGGTTCCTGGCTTAGGCAGCGGCGTCGCCAAGCAGCCGAGTACGAGAGGACCATCATGGCCGGAGCCCCGAAACGCCGCGATTGAGGAGGAGTTCGCCTGACTTAGGGCAAATCAAAAGGAACTGGAGGAACGGCTTCAACAGGAAAGACGGGATCGGCAAGAGCGCGAGAGGTAGCTCGAGAGGGAGCGGCAGGATCGAGATAGGGAGCGGCTGGAGTTCGAAGCGAGGGTATAGGCCCAGCTTGCAGAAATGGCGAGGCAGATGAATATGAGGGCTCCACCATCTGATGGCTCCAACGCATGATAGTTTTAGGTTTATTTTCTTATTAATCAATTTTATATGATTGTAAAGTTTTTAAAACAGTTTTGTAGGACATTGCTTTAATTTATAAACGTTTTGAACATTTAATTGAATGCTAAAATATTTGAATAATTGAATGTTTTGATATTTGAATGAATGAAAACTATGAACGATTGGGCAGGATGTTTGAATGAATGAAATTAGTTTGTAATGCAGGTTATTTGTATAGAAGTGCACGCGTGGGGTGCACACAGAAACAGGAAATTTCTGTAATTATTTTTATTCACTTAGGCGACGTAATTATTTTAATTACGTCGCCCCAGGTGTAGTCAAAAGTCAACACTGCAATCCTTTAGGCGACGTACTTAAATAATCACGTCGCCCAAGTGATAAACCTAAGCGACGTACTTATTTACATACGTCGCCTAAAGGCATTGCAATGTTGACTTTTGACTCAACTTTGGGCGACGTCGTAAAATAAATACGTCGCTTAAGAGAAATACCTAAGCGACGTACTTATTTCAATACGTCGCCTAAAGGCATTGCTATGTTGACTTTTGACTCGACTTTGGGCGACGTAGTAAAATAAATACGTCTCTTAAGAAAAATACATACGCGACGTAGTTAAATTATTACGTCTCCTAAGGTCCAGTCAAAGTCAACTCTGCTCTGACAACAAAAGCGACGTATGTATTTGTTACGTCGCCTTAGAGTTTTCTGAGGCGACGTTGGTATTTGTTTACGTCGCCTATTACCTTGGGCGACATAGCTTATGAGACGTAACTTAGGCGACGTATCGTACATCGCCTAAGGTATGGGCGACGTATATATACACTTGGGCGACGTACAATCTACGTCGCCTAAGTGTCCTTTTGAGGTAGTGGAAGTACATCAACTCAAAACCGAATTAGAATTATTAATAGAACCGTCCCTTCCCGTGGGAGTACATCAGTTAACAAAACAATAAATTGTTAGCGGAACCATTCTAGCTAGTAGAAGTACATCAGTTCAACACCAACTCAGAATTGTTAACGGAACCATCCTTTCCTGTGGGAGTACATCAGTTTAACAAGATAGCAAATTATTGACAGAACCATTCCAGCCAGTAGAAATACATTAGCTCAACATAAGAATCAGTATTGTTGATAGAACCATTCCAACCAGTGGAAGTACATCACCTCAACAATCGAATCAGTATTGTTAACATGATTGTCCCTGCCTATGGGAGTACATCAGTTTAACAAGACAACAAATCGTTAAAAAGAACCGTCCCTGCCAGTGGGAGTACATCAGTTCAACGACCAAGTTAGAATTGCTAATATAACCGTCTTTGTCAAAAGGAGTACAACAGTTTAGCACATCACAACAAAGCACAGAACGCATCCCGAGCAGAACCGAAATCACCCATCATATCCTTGGCAGAGATAAATAGCATAACACGTAATACAATTTAGGATTCATGCAAGTGTGAGAATCCGCAAATGCGACCCCCGGGTCTCGTCCCCGCTTGTTGGGCGTCTGAAACGTCGGAACGGATTCCGTCGTTCCATTTGCTGGAGTGTTTTGATGATTCATATCACATGTCCCTATGTTCTATTTCTAGATGCAAAAGGGTTCGTTCAGAGTCGCCAGTACGTTTTACGAGAAAACGGACAAAAAGGGGTCGTGTAAGAGGAAAGGCTATAGACAAACCTTTCTTTACACGTTTGTCTACGAAACCAGGATTCTATAGGGTTCGGAAGCTATATTACGGTTTGGGAAGGTGTTAAGCACCCATTTTGCCCTTTCGGTCTCTAGTGGCCTTTTATATGTTTATTCTATATTGAAAAACTTGGATGCTTTTACTGACAGTCTACTACTTTCTAAGTGAAAATCCTAATTTTTGGGAAAAACGGGAAAAGGGATGAAAACCTTTGTGTTCCGAGATCCAAGGCTTAGTTTTGAGGGATGCAAGTACAAGTGACAAAGGTGGGTTTTTCTTTAGAGAGGGAGTTTTCCATATTATTTCTCAGATAATGACGGTTTTTCTTGGGTTTTTAACTTGTTTTGGAAAAAGTTTGGATCTCATATCGGAACTAATTCAATATGGAATTAGAACTCTTGAGGGGAGTTCCACCAGATGCATCACAATCTATGAAACAGATAGGATATATCGAATTTTTAATTCCTAAGTAAGTTTTACCGGTCCGGGTTTCGAAAATAGGATTTTATCTGGATGGTAATATACTTACTCTTCTGGTTTTGCAAATGATTTTATCAGGGTCTTTTATTTTGAAAACGGTAGACTATTTGTAACTTGGCAATAAGTTTATTCAAATAAAACGTGGACAGAACAACAGAAGTAAAACAAGTACACAGATATCTAATTTAAATACTAGAAGGAACTTTCTCTACCTTCCCGACGAGAATAATAAGAAAGAAAATATAATACGGCGGAGAGATTTCGGCGATAATAATATTTTCCTTCTTCAGATATTTCCGAGAATTCGATTCCAGAGACGGGACACGTCGAGTGTCAGGAATAGATTCGATAACTCTTCAGAAATAAGACGATAATAGAGAATGCTTGATGAAAGACTAGAAAATCAGATTTAAAGCTTAGAATTCTTCAATCCCAAATTGCTGCCCTGAACCCTTGGGGGGTGTTGGCCTATTTATACTGCTCGGGGAAGATTGTCGCGCGACAAATCCCCAGAAAGGGCAAGTGTCGCTCGACATAGTGTCCAATGTCGCGCGACAAACGGCTGAAGTGATGTTTCTGACAGACTGATGTGTCAGAGAGTGGATGGTCGGGGTCAGAGGGGTTTGTCGCGCGACATATCAGTGATTGTCGCGTGACATACTGATATGTCGTGCGACAATCCCTCTTAAAAAAAGGTTTGTTGGCCAACAAACCCTTTCGGGGTAGTTTCGGGTGCCCGGGTAGGTCCCGGACCCTAAAACAGTAGTTCTCGAAGGTCGTTAGGGTTCTTGCGGGGGTCACGGATCGGGGTGTCTACAGACCCTCTCGACTCAAGCTCCTTGCTTGCAAGGATTTGAGGCGACTGGAAAAGACCATGATCCATGACTCCTGCAGGAACTTTAAGAAAGTGTGTGTATGCAAAAAAGTGCTCGCGAGTGCCTCCGGAGAGGGCTTTGTATTTGGTTTTGCCTCCAGAGAGGGCTTGGGTTACCTTATTGCCTCTTTCGAGGACTTTCATTTGCTCCACTCGCCTCAACTGGGAGGACTACCATTGCTCCTTTAGCCTCATATGGGAGGACTACCTTTTGTTCCACTTTGCGCCTCAGGTGGGAGGACTACCATTGCTCCACTGTGCCTCTCTGGGAGGGCTTTGCCTCAGGTGGGAGGAGTACCATTGCTACACTGTGCCTCTCTGGGAGGGCTTCGCCTTAGGTGGGAGGACTACCATTGCTACACTGTGCCTCTCTGGGAGGGCTTTGATCTTCTCGCCTCAGGTGGGAGGACTACCATTGCTACACTGTGCCTCTCTGGGAGGGCTTTTGATCTGTAAAAAAGAAAAATTGCCTCTGGGAGGGCTTTTGTGAGTAATTTTGCCTCTGGCGAGGGCTTGTGTTTGTGATTTGCCTCTGGAGAGAGCTTGTGTTTGTGATTTGCCTCTGGAGAGGGCTTGTGTTTTTGATTTGCCTCTGGAGAGGGCTTGTGTTGTCTCTCTTAGACTGCTAGAGTGAGAGAGGGAAATTTTAGTGAGGGTGAAAAGAGCTTCTCGAGGTCTAATCTTTATCAGGATGCCCGTTTCCCTGTATCTTTTTGGACTTTACTCTCATGTTTTCCTCGAGTGAAGATACTTCTCTCAAAAGGCAGTTTTCGGATTTTCTTTGCTCTCCGTAGGGTGATGATTCGAGGTTTTTCCAAACCATCTCTTCTGTATCGTGCTGAAAAGAAAATTTGTTTGAAAGTTCAATCTCTGATCTCTGTTCTCTTCTTAGTTTTCTCTTTTGGTAAGCCCACATCGTATTCTGTTTTTTGATGTCCTTATTTCTCCCTCTTTTGGGAAAGATTTTTCCTGGCCTTTTCTGTTTTTGACCAGGAGTCTTTTTATCCCTTTGTTGTGATCAGGAGCCTTACTCACCCAAAACGAAGCCCTGAGCCAGTTTTGGCCTAGCTGTCACTTTTGGTGTGGCTCTCCCTGTCACTCTGCATTTTTGTTTCTCTCGCTCGCTTTTGGGCGCTCATGCGGGTTCTTTCTCTTTTCTGCTCTTTCAATTTTTTTCTATTCCCGTCTTATCTTGATATTTTGTTTTTTTTCTCATTGATGGTCTCGGTCCTTCTTGGGAGATCAGAGACTACTTTAATCATTTGTATTTTGTTCTCGCATTTTCGGAGAGGTGATTTGGAAGTCTTTCCCTCGAATTCTCATTCTGGGTGTGCAGTTTTTAGCAATTTTTTCGAAAACTGCTTCTCTGAAGTACTCCTGCAGGAGATAAAATGAGACAAAGGTCAAAAAATTAGGGGAGAGAGGTGATTGTCGCGCGACACCTCGGCAGAGGGCTCTTTGTCGCGCGACAATGACCCTGTTTGTCACGCGACATTTGGTTCCACTATATAAACCCCTTGCTGAGCTCATTCCACCTCATTCTCTCCTTTCTCTTTCTCTCTCTAGTTCTCTTTCTCTCTTCTCTCAAGCGCGGAAGCCCTGTCGCTTTTCTGACCTTTTCGATTTTTCTCACATATTCCATATACACGAATGGACCCTGCACATCCTGATAGACTGGAGGGTGACCAGGAGGAGGTCACTTTTACTGACGCTCAGGGCGTTCTTCGCTGCAGCCCTCACCACGACGACTGGGCGGACCTCGATTGGTACGGTGAGGATGGGGTAGACCGCGGTCGGGCGGTGGTCTACCGAGATGTTACCCGGGCCGCTCCGGTCCCAAACGTTCCGTGGCTCTTGATGGAGCCTGTTTCTCACGAGATCCGTCGTCGATCTCTGGTATGTCCTCTTTTTATTCGTTTGTTTATTTCTGTCGTTTCCTGCATGTTATTTAAACAAATGTTAATATGCATGTCGGCCTACAAATAACATCCGATTTTAGTGAACACATACTTTTACTTGTGATACCCTTTATGCTTTAGAAAATTACATAATTTACCCCTATAGCCCTATATCTCTCATAATTACACCAAAGTACCCTCAGGTTTGAAAAATTACATAATTTATCCCTATAACCCTATATTTCTCATAATTACACCCAAGTACCCTCAGGTTTGGAAAATTACATAATTTACCCCTATAACCCTATATCTCTCATAATTACACCAAAGTACCCTTAGGTTTTGAAAATTACATAATTTACCCCTATAACCCTATATCTCTCGTAATTACACCAAAGTACCCTCAAGTTTGGAAAATTACATAATTTACCCCTATAATCCTATATCTCTCATAATTACACCAAAGTACCCTTAGGTTTTAAAAATTACATAATTTACCCTTATAACCCTATAACTCTTATAATTACACCAAAGTACCCTCAGGTTTGGAAAATTACATAATTTACCCCTATAACCCTATATCTCTCATAATTACACCAAAGTACCCTCAGGTTTGGAAAATTACATAATTTACCCCTATAACCCTATATCTCTTATAATTACACCAAAGTACCCTCAGGTTTTGAAAAATTACATAATTTACCCCTATAACCCTATATCTCTCATAATTACAACAAAGTACCCTCAGGTTTTGAAAAATTACATAATTTACCCCTATAACCCTATATCTCTCATAATTACACCAAAGTACCCTCAGGTTTTAAAAATTACATAATTTACCCCTATAACCCTATATCTCTCATAATTACACCAAAGTACCCTCAGGTTTTGAAAATTATATAATTTACCCCTATAACCCTATATCTCTTATAATTACACCAAAGTACCCTCAGGTTTTGGAAAATTACATAATTTGCCCCTTATAACCCTATATCTCTCATAATTACACCAAAGTACCCTCAGGTTTTGGAAAATTACATAATTTACCCCTATAACCCTATATTTATATATACATCTCTCTTTGTTGTCTGTAGTGGGTTGGCCGAGGTTGGGGTTCTCCCAACATTATTTCTCTGGAGTGGCGACAGGCACAGGCCCCCTGTCCAAGAGTTGGTTCTCGCGACTCCTTTTGGCTCTCTCTTTGATGCCCTCCCGGAGCGGGTATCTAGGGCGGCTGTGTTGGTGTCGGCTCTGGCCTGTCACTGGTGGGACACCACTCACACCTTTCATTGGAGCTGGGGGGAGATGACGATGACCCCCCTCGATTTATTTGCTTTGACTGGGATTCCTTCAGGGGGGTCCCTATTCAGATCGATGTCCCCTTGCGTCGACGGCAGAGTACATTGTTGGTGCACTAGGATGGTTCCCGGAGCGACGGAGTTCCGGTGATACAATTCCTCGGGCTGTCTTGGTTACGCGGCTAGCCACAGAGAGAGCTCGATTAGTTGCTTCGGGGGTGCCGATGACCCGTCAGGAGGCGCGCCAGTATGCCCGTGTCCTTCTTTTACTGACGCTCCATGATCTGTTTGAGGCCCGTGGGGGGGACACGACCCATCTCTGGTGGTTGCCCTATCTCCAGGATTTCAGCATCATGTTCGACTACGATTGGGGCGGTTTTATTCTTGCCGTCCTCTATGATGCTATGGACCAGATTTCTCGCCACTTAGCCCTGAACCTTAAGGGCTTTTCTTTGCTGTGGGAGGTATATACTTTTGTTCCCTTATCTTTGTTCCAGTCCTTTACTTTTTATTTGTTGATTGTTGCTGATATTCTTTATGTTTCCTCTTCAGAGTTGGTTTGTGGCGTATACTCGTTTGGGTCGCGCCCAAGTAGATCTCCTCATTGAGAACGAGGATCAGTTTTCCTTTCTCCGTCGATTCATTGCGGGGAACTATAGGGCTCCCTATGTATACCGGACTCGGGAGACCGGAGCTGCTGCCGTCCATGACCTGCTGGAGGAGCAGGTAAATATCTTTAGTATTCTTTCTTTTCAATAAATAAATTGTAAAATAGAATACAAATAACTGAAATGAAATTTTGTTCTCTTTGTAGATTGAGTGGGCCCCCTGGGGTGATCTGGGCCCCCATTTCGGATATGGCCTTGCTCTGACCGCCTCAAGGACCAGGCGGCTGATTAGGGATGAGTACAGCGTTCATTTTTACTTAGGCGAGAGAGTTGTTCGTCAGTATACACCGGCCCAGTGGCCCCGAGTTCCACTATTTCCACCGGTTCTGATGAGGCGGGCGAGTGAGATCGACCCGGTGACGGTGCAGGCCTTGGTTGACGGGCTTGGCTTTCAGACTTTCACTGAGGAGGGAGACTACGCTGCTTTCGCTGCCCGTTACTTAATGAGGGAGCCGAAGGGGACTCGGGGACGGGTCTTCTATGAGAGATATCGGGCGTTGGGAGGCGATCCCCATTATATACGAGGACAGACCCACCTAGCTAGGACGATTCCGGGTCACCTGCCACTTGTCCCTGATCAGAGGGACAACATTTTGGATTCCGAGGATGAGGACCCCGAGGGGGAGAGGGACATTCCTGCTGCTGCCGAGGGTGGCGATAGATCAGGGGGTGAGGGAGGTGATACGACGGCAGCTCCGGAGTAGCCGCCTCAGACGACACCCATGGAGGAGCAGCGTGCTGAGGGCTTCGAGTTTCCTACCGCCCCTTTTGTGTCTCCGGAGGTCCTTTTCGATGCTGCCGAGGCTGCCGAGGGGAGAGCAGGATTTTTCGAGCGGTCCTGGGAGCCTGTGGACCTTGGGGCAGATTATGAACAGTTTGGGCTGACCCCTCCTGCTGCGGCGACTACTCCTTCTAGTGGGGTCCCGCCTTTGAGAGCGACGGCTGTGGTGGATCCTCCAGGTGTCCGTACCTACGCTACACTGACCCTTCTTCCGTCGACTGCTATGGGCCCTCCAGCTCGATCTCCAGGTCTCGGCGGCTCATCTTCTCGCCCTCTTTTGTTCCCTATTCGCGAGGAGGGGGGTCCACTTCTGCTGCTGTTCCGGCGGGGTCGTCCATTCCTTGGGTAGATTTACCCCCACTTCCCAGAGTATCCTCTTCCTGAGGACGATTTTGACTACTTGGGTGGTCGCCCTGGTGACGAGGTACCTTCAACTTCTCTTGATACTTTTATATCTATATTTATTTATTTTGACTGTGCTGATTCTCTGATCTTATGTCTTTTACAGCGGGTGAGTGTACGGGTGGCGGATCTCCGGGCTTGGCACGCCCAGTATCTTTACAGCTGGAACCTGCTCCAGTACGTCGGTCGAGACCCTCCAGTATACATGCGTGACTATCAGAGGGCTATTGACGTTTCTTTACGGCCGAACGACCCCCTGACTTCTTTTCATGCCCGGACGGAGTCTCGGAGGAGTAGTAGTCGGACCTCCAGGCGTTCTCGGTCCTCGGTGATCCGTCCAACGGCTCCTGTCCAGTCGACGGGGCCCTCCCAGGCGACATTTCCTCCTACTCAAGGTGTCCCAGTGGTTGACCTTACTCCCGAAGAGGGCTCGGGTGATAGTGGAAGCGTGTCAAAACGCGCTCGAGTAGATTAGCTTTTCCTTTTCTGCACTTTTGTCAGTTTGGAACAGATATGTAGTTTTTATTATTATAGACTTGTAGACAGAGTTTTAGTTTTGAAAACTATTTTTTTATTGGTTTTATGAAAGAATCCTTATTCGTGTCTGATGATATACATGTATTTTTTATCTGTGATAATTTTAAATGAATCAGTAATTTAGGAGCCATACCTTGTAACGCAGTAGTACTTAGGGCCCCTGCAAAAGAACAAAGTGAGAACAAGAATGCATCCAGAAGCGATTCTTTTGGCAAGAATGACTCTTATGTGCAAGGAAAACAAAAATAGGGTGACCCTAAATGGGATTGTCGCGCGACAGTCCCTCCTGGACATGGGTTTGTCGCGCGACAAACAGGCACAGGACCCTCTTTTTTGCTATAAATACACCCATCTTCCTTCCTTCATCCCCACACCTTCCAAAAATGTCTTCTTATCGCACAAAATCTGATTTTTCTTACGTTAATGCCCGAGATGCTCTGATATCTTCTGAAAATGGTCTGAATTTTGGTGCATTCAGTCCTTTGGCGGGCTGGTGCCATCGTCCTGTAGATTTTTCCTTTTTGCTAGGTGCTTTGTATTTCTGGAGCCCTGCGGATCATCTTTTCCGTTTTGGGCTTGATGAGCTCTGCCCGACCTACGAGGAGTTTTCCTGGCTGTTGCGTTCTGACGTTCGTCTCCCGATGGCAGTTCTCATAGAAGAAATCGGTCCTCGAGATATGATGATTGCTTTGTTAGCCATTCCCCATAAAATGGTTTTATTACCGACGGACTCCTTGACCTCCATAAAATGGTGAGATTCTTTCATCGTTACGAAGATAGAGCTTTTTACGGCGTGGGGCGTACTACGGCGGCCTTGATCTGCCTTGTTTCTGATATGTTACTGGTGACGGGTTCCTCCTGTGTTGATCCAACTATTCTGAGTTTGATCTACCATGCTAGAAATGGAGAGTCCATAGTGCCTATTGTTCTTGCAGAGACTTTGAACGGTCTGGATGATATTCAAAGGGGGGCTTCACCCTTCTTCAGGGGAAGTCCGTGCTTACTATACATATGGCTGCTGGAGCGTTTCAGATCGGTGGGTTTCAACGGGGTTTAGCTCGATAATCTGACGCATTTCTTCCGTCGTCCCCTCTTTGGGACTTTGACCATGTCTTCCTCTGATTGGACGGTGTGATTTTCGGAGAACTTTCGAGCTATTTGGTGGAATATTCCTTGATGGAAGCTAAGGGCGATGGTTCTTAGCACAGGGGGTCAGAACTTTGTTCGGCTCCGCGGGCTCTGGTTTACCTCATTTTATCTCCCAGGACGTCTTCTTCGTCAATTCAACGTGCCTCAGGATGTTCCCCTTGGTCTGAATAACTTCTCTTCTGAGTCTAAGTTTGTAACTCCGCATGTTTCTTTATCAGTGGAGAGGATGTGGCGTGCTCGACTGACTCGGTAGTTCAACCATACTCGTTTTGGTATTACCCGGCCCCTCCGGGCTGACATTATCCGTTCTTGCTGGCAATCTCTGGAAGGAGAGCTGATTGATGATCCCTTTCAAATAGAGTGGTTTCGATTCATGGATATTGGGGCTACTGATGATAACATTGTCTTTGCGTATCAGATCCTGGACGAGGCTCGCATTGATTTGGCTACCGAGGACCCAGTGTGGCCAACCCCTAGGGATTAGTTTCTTCTTGTATGCTATATCTCCTTTGTAACTTTCGGTGTTCTGAACCACCTTTTAATAATATACGAAGGGACTGTTTATGGGAAATAAATTTCTTTACAAAGTTTAAGCCGGGCCTGAAGTCACTTCTCAGGTTGCCTACGTTCCCCTTTTTGATTTTCCAAAAACATAAATTTGAGTTGGGGCTCAGGTTTACGTAGTTCTTATCTATACATGTTATGCCTATTGATAATACTTCTTTAGTCAGTCTATGTTGACTGGTGAATGCAGTAACTGTCCGTCCAAGTCAGCGAGTATAGCGGGACCCCCCGTATCAATCTCTTTGATGATATATGGCCCTGTCCACTTCTGCCCGAACTTACCCCTTGGGTCTCTGGCTGGCTCTCGAATTTCTTTCAATACGATGTCGTTCTCATTGATACCCCGAGTCTTCACTTTTTGGTTAAATGCTCGAGCGATGCTCTTCTGATACCCTTGGTGGTGGTATGCGGCTTTCAATCTCTTTTCATCCAATAGGGCCAGCTCGTTATAACGTGCCTGGACCCACTCTAGTTCATTGACTTGATTCTCTAGCATTACTCTGAGAGAGGGGACCTCTAACTCAACAGGGAGGACTGCTTCCATCCCGTATGTAAGAGAAAACGGGGTTGCCCCGGTGGAGACCCTCTCGGTGGTGCGGTATCCCCACAATGCATATGGCAATTTCTCAGGCCAGTCTCGACAGGTGTCGGTCATCTTGCTTAGGATATTCTTCAGATTCTTGTTGGCGGCCTCAACTGCCCCATTAGTTTGTGGTCTATATGGAGATGATCTGTGTCGGGTAATACCGTATTCCTCCATGACGGAATTAGCCTCTCCCTCGACGTGAGTGCCGTTGTCCGAGATGATCTCATGTGGGACCCCATACCGACAGATGATATTTCGTCTGATAAATCGGGCAACTTTTCTGGCGTCAAGGGTTCGGAAAGACTCGGCTTCCACCCATTTGGTGAAGTAGTCAATGGCCACTAGTATGAATTCATGGCCGTTGCTGGCTTTGGGTGAAATCTTCCCGATGATGTCAATTCCCCAAGTCGCGAAAGGCCAGGGAGCAGTCATGTTGTACAGCTCTTTTGGTGGAAGTTTTTGAGATTTAGCATAGATTTGGCACTTGTGGCAACGGCGTACGTGATTAACGCAGTCGTTCTACAGGGTAGACCAGTAATAACCTTGTCTGATGATTTTGCGGGCAAGTGTATAGCCGCTCATGTGAGGTCCACAATCGCCCCCATGTATCTGATCCATCACTTTGACATACTCTTCTTCAGTGAGACATTGGAGATGGGTCCCGTCGTAGTTCCTCTTATATAACCCGTCGGCACAAAGTATGAACCCTGATGCTAATCTCCTGAGTGTGACCCGGGTTCTCTTGTCTGCTTGCTCGGGATACTGATGGTTTTTCAATAGGTTCCAGATGTCGTAAAACCAAGTGGTTGAGTCCCCATTCTCTTCATTCCCTACTTCAAGGGTCATGCAGTGTGCTGGTCCTGATTTTTTTTGTACTGTAAAAGTTATTTCTTCCATCCCCTCCGGGATATCTATCATAGATGCCAGGGTTGCTAGTGCGTTAGCAAAACTATTCTGTGACCTGGGGACATAGTAAAACTCTGCATGCTCAAACCTCCCTGGGACATCCTCTAGTCGGGTAAGGAAAGGGACTAATTTCTCATCTCTGATCTTCCATTCCTTCAGAACTTGGTGGACCACTAGTGCTGAATCTCCGCATACCTGTTTTCTCTTTATATCCCTTTAGAATGCGATCTCTAATCCGATTATATAGGCTTCGTACTCGGCCATGTTGTTGGTGCAGACGAAGTCCAGACGATACGATACCGGGGAGTGAGTTTGGTCTGGAGAGACAACAGGATGCCTATCCCGTTTCCGTTTCCGTTTCGGTTAGCGGCCCCGTCAAAGTACAATTTCTAGTCTTCATCGATCTTGACATTCATGATAGTTTCATTCGGGAATTCGGCTTCTTCTAGCATGTCCCCTAATATCGGATTGTGGGCCAGGTAATCAACTATGATCTTGCCTTTGATTGCCTTCTGGGTCACGTAGGTGATGTCAAATTCGGAGAGCAAGAATAACCATTTTGCCATACGGTTCGAGAGAGCTGGTTTCTCGAAGAGGTATTTTAAAGGATCAATTCATGATGCCAGGATGACCGGGAAAGCCAGCATGTAATGCCGTAATTTCTGCGTTACCCAGACGAGAGCGGTGCATGATTTCTCCAACGGCGTGTAGTTTACCTCAAATGGGGATAATTTCTTGCTGATGTAGTAGATGGCCTGCTCTTTTCGTGTATCAGTCAGATGTTGGGCTAGCATGGCTCCTGCAGCCGAATCAATGACGGTCAGGTATAGGATTAGTGGCAGTCTGGTTTGTGGTGGGGCTAATACTGGGGGGTTGGAGAGGTAGTCTTTTATTCTATCAAAAGCTTCCTGGCACTGATCGTTCCATTCTCCTGGTGATGACTTCCTTAGGAGTTTGAAGATGGGTTCGCAAGTTTGAGTGAGCTGAGAGATGAACCTACTGATGTACTGTAAATTACCCAGAAATTCTCGGACTTCTTTCTTTGTACGAGGCTCGGGCCTGTCTTGGATAGCTCGAATTTTGGCTGGGTCTACCTCGATTCCCTTTTTACTGACGACATAGCCTAGGAGCTTTCCTTTGGTTACCCCGAACACACATTTCTGCGGATTGAGTCTCATCTGATACTGGCGGAGCCGGTCAAAGAAGGCTCGCAAGGCTGGTACATGGCCTTCCCTCTCTTTTGACTTGATTATCATGTCATCCACATACACCTCTACTTCTTTGTGAATCATGTCGTGGAAGATAGCTGTTGCTGCTCTCTGATATGTTGCTCCGGCATTCTTCAGCCAGAATGGCATAACGGTGTAGCAGTATGTCCCCCATGGCATGATAAATGCAGTTTTCTCTTGGTGATCCGGGTGTATCTTGATCTGATTATATCCAGCGAAACCATCTACAAATGACTTCAGGGCATGGTTGGCGGTATTATCCACTATCAAATCAATGTTGGGTAATGGAAAATCGTCTTTCGGGCAGGCTTTATTGAGATCTCGATAGTTTACGCACATGCGAACTTTACCATTTGCTTTTGGAACGGGCACAATGTTGGCTAACCATGAAGGGTACTCGATCACCCGCAAGAACCCCACACTCAGTTGTTTCATCACTTCTTCTTTCACTTTCAGGGACCATTCTGGCGTAAGTTTTCTCAACTTCTGTTTGACGGGCCTAAATTTCGATTCGGTGTGTATCTCGTGCATGACTATCTGGCTGTTCAAACCTGGCATATCTGCATAGGACCAGGCGAAGACATCTACGTACTCATTCAGAGTTTGTGTGAATTCTTCTCTTTCTGTCCCACTTAGACTTGCCCCAATACGGACCTCTTTTCTTTCCTCTTCTGTCCCGAGGTTAATCACAAGAGTGTCTCCCTCCTCGCTCTGTATATGTTGCTCCTCCCTTTCAGGGTGTTTGTTTAGTCTTTCCAACTCCATATAAGCAATTACAGAATTAAAATTAACAGGGTAACGCAAAACAGAGTCTTCTTCATTGATAATAGTGCTTACATGTACAAATTTAAAAAGTAAATCTAAGAGTAACTTCTCCTTAGCCTTACCCTCACTCTTATCTCTCACCCTTACAATTCCACTATTTCCCCCTTTTTCTTGGTAATCCGGATCAGCATGTATCAAGTGCACATGGTCGTCTTTTGGCTCATTATCCCCTAGAGCCATGATGTCAAAGAGATCTCCGATCATTTCCTCCTCTTCATCTTCCTTGTCTTTATTTTCTTCCTTCAGCCCGATTGTTAACTTGGTAGAGAAGCTGTGTATGACGTTTTCCTTGATATAAAGGTCCTCTTCATAGAAGATTTCCCATCTTAGAAGGTTCTCTCCGTCGCTGTTTCTCCAAGGCTCTTGAAAGCCGCAAAAGGGAAAGTCCTCTCCTTCCTTGACGAAAAACTCATTCAGAGAGCTGAAACTCGGATACTGATGCCCTCAGCTCCTTTTCTCTTGGTCGTCTTCTTCGGCGTGTTGGTACCCCAAACCTTCCCTTTCGTACCTCGTTACCGGTTCCACGGCTTGAAGTAATCCTGGCTGCCCCATTCCTAGACTGGCTCCAGGTAAATATTTTATCATTCTCAGCATATTTGTGATCTTGGTGCTGAGACTGGGGATATTGTCAAGGGGTAGATACTCGATTCTCTGGGTGGTGAGAGCTTGTACTTGAGGCTCGTAAGAAAAGCCTCCCAACTGTATGCTTTGACTCCTGATGCCTAAAACAGGTAACTCCAGATCCGGCAAGGTCCTCTCAGGATCTCCTTGGATGGTGATTATATTCCCTTCGAACGGTATCTTGATCTTCTGGTGTAAGGAGGAGGGGAGTGCTCTTATGTCGTGTAGCCATGCTCTTCCCAACAGGAGGTTAAAGCTGGAGGGAATGTCTATGATTTGAAAATCGACCGGAAAGTTTCCGGGACCGACCATGAGATCTAGTCTTAGGGAACCCAGAACGGCCCTTCTGGTGTTGTCATAAGCTCTAACGGTCACAGCTGACGGGGAAAGTTCTGAGTCTAAAATACCCAAGCATCTGGCGGTCTTTAGGGGGCAGACATTTATGGTTGACCCATTGTCGATGAGGACCTGTGGCAGGATTTTTCCTCGGGTCCGGACGGTGATATAGAGGTCCAGGCTATGTTTCCTCCCCAATGGAGGTAAGTCTTCATCTGAAAACGACAGACTTCTTTGGACTATAAGCGACCCGATCATGCTTGGTAGTTGTTCGGGTGTGGACTCTAGTGATATGACGGCCTCGTCTAGGAGCTTGATGAAAGCGGTCCTGTGAGGTTTGGAGGCGACCAAGAGGCCCCAAATGGTGATGTGTGCCTGAGTTTTCTTCAACTGCTCTAGTACTCGATCTTCTCCTATTTCCTTAGGAGGTGGTGACTTCTCGGCATCCATTGGTGGTGGCTGGTATACCCTCCCTGAACGGGTGATCTGTTGTATCCAAAATGATGCTGGGTCTAACCCCTCTGAGATTTCTGATGACTCTGGCTCTGCCGACCAACTGAAAGTTCTGGGGGAGGTTTCTGTCATACATATTGTCTCATTGGGAAGGCCTCGGGGCTTCCATGGTTGTTTCTTCTTATCTTGGGTCCATCCTATCCCAGATTTTCCCGGATTGGTTTTAATTGTGAGTGGTTGTGGGATCCCCTGATTTGCCTTTCCTAAACCCTGCCCGGGTATGAAGTTTTTCTTAGCCATCCATTGGTCAATTATCGGATTGAGGCCTGGGGAAACTTGAGCCCTTGCTGGCAACACAACGGGTGCCTTATAGGCTGGGTCATCCCGAATGAGTCCAATGGGATCAAAGCCTTCCTCATCAGTGGTCAAGGCTTTAACTCCCGCAGGTGGAGCATGGTTGGGAAGGGGATTGTTGGTAATATTGGGCCCGCTGGGTGCAGGAATGGTTCCGGCTTTAATGAGGTCCTGGATACGATGGCAAAGAGCCAAGCAGTGTTCCGTGTCATGGCCCGCTGCTTGATGGTATGCACAGTTCTCATTCATCCTCTAGGTGCTGAGAATAGGGTTTGGTGGGGGGTGTGGGTTGAGTGGGGTGATCAATATGGCCTTTCGGATTAGTTCCAGGTTTTTGACCAGGGTAGTGGGAAGGGTGCAGAAGTTTCTCCTTTTCTTGGCCTCGGCGCTTGAAGAGTCTCCTTGTGCAGGCCAATTCATCGGAGGGGCTTGTTGTGACTGTTGGAATGGGTTTTGTTGATATGGGTATGAGCTTAGTTGATTCACAGCTGGAGTGGCTGTCTTTCTCCCGGTGTATGCCGCTTTCTTGGTATCAGTCTCTGCCTTCTTGGCTAGTTCTTCCTCTACTTGCGACCCCATACTCAACAGGGCACTGAAGTGTGGGAATACATGTTTTCCCATGCAACTCAGTACAGCTGGGGTAAAATTCTTCTGTATGATCTCTAACTGTTCTTCTTCATCAGGCCGTTTGGACATTTGGGAGGCCATTTCTCTCCAGCGTGTGACAAAATCGCTGAAGCTTTCTTTCTCGCCTTGCTTGGCCATTTCCAGGTGTTTATGGGTAATTTCCAAATCCTCGTTGGACCCGTATTTGGTCATGAATTCCTTGACGATATCTCCCCAAGTCTTCGTGTGGTGTCTCTCCAGATCGAAAAACCATCTCAGGGCGGCCCCCGTGAGAGTCATGTGAAAGGCTTGGGCCAACTCCGGCTCTCCACACCCGGATACTTGCATGGATCTGATGTAGGATTGAATATGGGTTTTAGGAGGTGTAGTTCCTGTGAATTTGGTGATGGAAGGGAGCTTGAATCCCTGGGGTAATCTTGCTTCTTGGTAGAGGGAGAAGGCATTCATATCTGTGATCTCGTCGGCCCCTTTTATCAGAGAAATCCCTCTTTGCAGAACTTTCATTTGCTCTTTCAGTTTCTTCATTTCTTCAATCTCTCTTGACACCTCGTCGGGCTGTTCCCGAGCTATAACCGATTCTGCATATACTGCCCGAAGCCGGTTGATGTCTGGGTACTCATTAGGAGGGGCTACTGCGGCCGGTGGTGGAATAGGTCTTGCGGGGGCTTGTGGCCATGGTTGGTATTGGGGATCAAGGCCCTGCTGAGGTTGCGGCCAGATGATGGGTGGCTCTTGTTGTTGGTAAGTGGGGCCTGAATCCGGGGCCCATTGGTTCTGATTATTGGGGTCGGTCTGAACGGGACCGGCTATGATGGGACCTGTTGGTGGTGGGTTGGTTCCTTGGACCGGGGGAAGCACTTGTGAAGACTGCCCTTGATCTCGATTCGGTGGTAGTCTTTCAAACCCTGGTGGTGCGGCTCGTCCGGCTGACAATTCTTCTACTCGGACTCGGGTACTCTATTGCTCGTTTGTGAGGTTTGCTAAATTCATGATGACGGTTATCAACAAACGGTGCATCTTGGCTAAAGTTGGCTGAACTGCAGACGCCTCGGCTAGGCTCTGATCTGTCTCTTGATTATCGCGTCCATCGGCCATTTCGGGTGTGCTTGGTCTTACTAGTCTTCCGGTATGATCTCGACCGGCCCAACCTTTCAGTCTGTCGTCCTATTTACAGCTGTAGACGAAACCACGTGGCGAAGATGAAGGAAGACTACGATGCAATTCGATTTTTGCCAAAAGAATCACTAAAAATTGCCGAGAAAAGACTCGGGTTTTAAAAAGGTGTCGTAAAGTAAGCCGTAAGGTGGTACATCCCCTACGGCTGTTTGACAAGTACGTGTTTTAGCCGACTCGATCTTATATGCAGCGCAGGTGTATGAACGGTTAAGGCTTCAGGCTCCCTCCTTTTTGGCAAGACCTTGCGATATACCCCAAGGGTGGGTACGTGCAGGAGCCTTTTGATATACTTCCCGGGTACGTGAGTGTTCTCGTCACTCGATATACCTCGAGGGCGTACTTGGCCAAGGAGAGTGGAAGTAAATGCTTTCGGTTTATGTTGGCCCAAGCAAGCCAACTCCCTACTCACTTATAATACTTCTGAGGGTTTGGGGTGAATTAACACTCGTGGAACCAATGCATGATTTGTGAAAGTGCGTGTAATGTTCGAAAGGTTGTTTTCACAAATATCATTACCATATTTAGAAAAAGGTTTCTTCTCAATCAATTAACATAAGTAGGGAAAGCAGTAAAAGCAAGTATTCAACATAAAAACAAAAGTCCACATATAAGAGTCTAGTTTTCTAACAGTCCCCAGCAGAGTCGCCCTGTGAGAATCCGCAAATGCGACCCCCGGGTCTCGTCCCTGCTTGTTGGGCGTCTGAAACGTCGGAACGGATTCCGTCGTTCCATTTGCTGGAGTGTTTCGATGATTCATATCACATGTCCCTATGTTCTATTTCTAGATGCAAAAGGGTTCGTTCAGAGTCTCCAGTACATTTTACGAGAAAACGGACAAAAAGGGGTCGTGTAAGAGGAAAGGCTATAGACAAACCTTTCTTTACACGTTTGTCTACGAAACTAGGATTCTATAGGGTTCGGAAGCTATATTACGGTTTGGGAAGGTGTTAAGCACCCATTCCGCCCTTTCGGTCTCTAGTGGTCTTTTATATGTTTATTCTATATTGAAAAACTTGGATGCTTTTACTGACAGTCTACTACTTTCTAAGTGAAAATCCTAATTTTTGGGAAAAACGGGAAAAGGGATGAAAACCTTTGTGTTCCGAGATCCAAGGCTTAGTTTTGAGGGATGCAAGTACAAGTGAAAAAGGTGGGTTTTTTTTTAGAGAGGGAGTTTTCCGTATTATTTCTCAGATAATGACGGTTTTTCTCGGGTTTTTAACTTGTTTTGGAAAAAGTTTGGATCTCATATCGGAACTAATTCAATATGGAATTAGAACTCTTGAGGGGAGTTCCACCAGATGCATCACAATCTATGAAACAGATAGGATATATCGGATTTTTAATTCCTAAGTAAGTTTTACCGGTCCGGGTTTCGAAAATATGATTTTATCCGGATGGTAATATACTTACTCTTCTGGTTTTGCAAATGATTTTATCAGGGTCTTTTATTTTGAAAACGGTAGACTATTTGTAACTTGGCAATAAGTTTATTCAAATAAAACGTGGACAGAACAACAGAAGTAAAACCAGTACACATATATCTAATTTAAATACTAGAAGGCACTTTCTCTACCTTCCCGACGAGAATAATAAGAAAGAAAATATAATACGGCGGAGAGATTTCCGGCGATAATAATCTTTTCCTTCTTCAGATATTTCCGAGAATTCGATTCCAGAGACGGGACACGTCGAGTGTCAAGAATAGATTCGATAACTCTTCAGAAATAAGACGATAATAGAGAATGCTTGATGAAAGACTAGAAAATCAGATTTAAAGCTTAGAATTCTTCAATCCCAAATTGCTGCCCTGAACCCTTGGGGGGTGTTGGCCTATTTATACTGCTCGGGGAAGATTATCGCGCGACAAATTCCCAGAAAGGGCAAGTGTCGCGCGACATAGTGTCCAATGTCGCGCGACAAACGACTGAAGTGATGTTTCTGACAGACTGATGTGTCAGAGAGTGGATGGTCGGGGTCAGAGGGGTTTGTCGCGCGATATAGAGCTGATTGTCGCACGACATATCAGTGACTGTCGCGCGACATACTGATATGTCGTGCGGCAATCCCTCTTAAAAAAAGGTTTGTTGGCCAATAAACCCTTTCGGGGTAGTTTCGGGTGCCCGGGTGGGTCCCGGACCCTAAAACAGTAGTTATCAAAGGTCGTTAGGGTTCTTGCGGGGGTCACGAATCGGGGTGTCTACAGCAAGTGCCGTAAAATGATGCATTCTTAGTTTTTTTTTTGCACAAAGAACCTAGGCCGTGAGGGTCTATGAACACCTTATTTTACGACCCTTGCAAGAATCCCGAACTCTATGAAGATGAACACACAGACATGCATAAGAATTCATAAATTCACATATACTCGGTATAAAATCTATGATAACGGATCACTTCAACTCCATTCATCGATGGCCTTTATTTCCAAGTACTCTATGTGAACACCACTTGGTACCTTTATGGATGATGCAAGTTTGGCCAGGCAGTCTGCTTTATTGTTTTGAGCTGGTGGGAACTTGGCGATGGCCAGGTTCGAGTACCTCTGAGCTGCTGCTTTAGTCTTAGCCAGATGGCAGCCATGTGATCTTCTTTAGCCATGTTGTGACCGAGTATTTAGCCGATCACGACAGCAGAGTCGTTGTAGACCATTATTTGCTTTGCCTCCAAATCACCATGTGATTTTCTTTAGCCATGTTATGACCGAGTATTTGGCCAACCGCTACAGTAGAGTCGTTATAGACCACCATTTGCTTTGCCTT
This sequence comes from Lonicera japonica, assembly GCA_021464415.1. Classification (NCBI taxonomy): domain Eukaryota; kingdom Viridiplantae; phylum Streptophyta; class Magnoliopsida; order Dipsacales; family Caprifoliaceae; genus Lonicera; species Lonicera japonica. Next base: position 6,022,984 of record CM038471.1, on the reverse strand, counting down.
CTGATACCAGCTATCCTTAGTTCTAAAATAATGGCTTCATACTCAGCCTCGTTGTTGGAGGCCTTGAAGAGGAACTTCAGTGCTATCTCCAAGGTATTGGCCTCAGGAGTAATCAGCACTAAACCAGCTCTAGAACCTTGTAGATTGGAGGCCCCATTTGCGTGGAGTATCTATATAGGAATTTCTAGCTGCAAGTTCAATGAGGTAGAGCCTGAGATACTTGGGTCAACAGGTGGTAGTTGTTCTGGTAGATCGGGGATAAATTCCTCATTGTAGGTAAACTCTGCTATGAAGTCTGCCATGGCCTGGCCTTTAACCGAAGTTCGAGGCCTGTAATTGATCACGAACTATCCGAACTCTACAACCCAGATAGCCAACTGCCCTGATTACGCTGGCTTGTCGAGAATTCTTTGTAGCTGTTGGTCTGTGAGCACATCTATGGTATGGGCCTGGGATTGATGAGAAGGGCTTATGCCAGTTTTTCTAGCTTTGGGTAATTCAGCTCGGCCGCATGCAGGGCTCTACTTATGTAATAGATTGGTAGTTGTACTCTTTCCTCATTTATCATCAATGCTGAGCTAACCGCTGTTCGTGATACTGCCAAGTACGAGCTCAGAATCTCCTATTTCTTTGGTTAGCTAAGAAGTGGAGGAGCTCCCAAGTACTATTTGAGTTGCTGAAAAGCCAGCTTGCACTCTGTCCATTCAAAGGCTTTCTTGAGGGCTTTGAAGATGGAGTGACACTTGTTTGTTACCTTGGAGATGAATCTATTCAGAGCTGCCACCCTCCCAGCTAGGCTTTGGATCTCTTTTGGCTTGGTTGGAGACCTCAGGTTGATCAGTGCTTGTATCATCTCAGGATTGCCTTCAATTCCCCTCTGGGTTATCATGAAGCCCAAGAACTCTCTCCCTTTTACTCCAAAAGCACACTTGACTAGGTTGAGGGACATGCCATTATGTCTGAGTATGGCAAAAGTTTCGTTGAGATCTACCTCATGATTGGAGGCTTTGAGACTCTTGACTAGCATGTCGTCAATATAGACTTCCATGTTTTTGCCTATCTGATATTTGAAGAGAGTGATCATAACCCTCTGATAGATAGCTCTGGCATTTCTTAGGCCAAATGTCATGGCCTTGTAACTGTATGTTCCTTTGTTAGTGATGAAATAGGTATTCTCTTCATCTTCGGGAGCCATTCTGACCTGATTGTAACCAGAATAGGCGTCCATGAAGCTCATCATTTCATGGCCTGTGGTCGCGTCTACGAGTTGATCAATCTTGAGGATTGGGAAACTATCTTTTGGGCAAGCCTTGTTGAGGTCTTTGAAGTAGACGCACATTCTCCACTTTTCACTGTGTTTCTTTACGAGCACTCGTTGGAGAGACACTTTGGGTAGTGGACCTCTCGGATGAAACTAGCTCGAAGGAGCTTTCGGACCTCTTCTTTGGCAACCAAATTTTTTTTCGCTTCAAAATTCCTCTTTTTTTGCCTTACGGGTTTAAAAGCCGGGCCATCATTTAACCTGTGTACCATGACCTCTAGAGGGAGAGCTCCTCCTTGACTTCCGAGCTGAGTTGGTTACTAATTTTCAAAACTATGTCGGGCAGCAAGGGGTCTAAGAGCAGGTTCTCTAGGTCTTCCACTAGCTTGCCCCTGAGTTCTTTCTCTTCATCCTGAGAGTCTAGAGTATATATTTCCTATTTCTTTGGGCCCTTTTAAGTCAACCATTACCTCGGCAGCCGCAACTTTGAGCTCTACAACAATGATATATGCCATTCTAACCTCTTTCAAATTGCCAAATTGGCATTATCGAGCCTTCACTTGATTTTTTCTGACCTCCCCAACTCCATGGGGGGTTGACAACCTCATGGTTAGACTGTAGGTTGAGATGGAAGCCCTGATTTCGTTGAGAGTACCTCTGCCGATGATTGCATTGTAGTGGGGGGCACTGTCTAGTACCAAGAATTCGGCGATGGTGGTAACCTGCTTCAGGGCTATCCCCAGAGTTACAGTGAGCTTAATGGTCCCTAAGGACTTGGTCTTTTCCCCAGAGAAACCAACCAGAGTGATTATTGAAGGAGTCAGGTGCTCAGTGGTAAGGCTCATGGCCTTGAAGGCACTGTAGTATATGAGGTTGGAGGTCACCCCTATATCTATGAGTATTCTGTGGACGTTGTGATTGCCCACCATTATTGTTATCACCAAAAGGTCATTATGTGGGAACTCCACCCCATTCATGTCTTCATTTGTGAATACGACCTCCTTGACGTATATTTCACCTTTTGGTAGGCCTGAAGCTGAAGCATTCTGCCTCCAAGCTCGAGAACTTGGCCTGCCAGATGTAGGCCTTCCTAAATCGGTTGTTGTTTCCAGAGTAAAAGGAGCCTCCCTCTATCATGAAGATCTTATTTTTGAGCACCTTTCCCTTGGCTTTTAGAAGGACCTCATTTTTCTTGTCCACATATTGTCGGAGCTACCCTCTTTGGATGAGTTTCTTGATCTCTTCCTTCAACTTCCAGCAATCATCTGTTTCATGGCCGTGGCCTTTGTGGTATCAACAATATTTCTTCGTATTCTTCTTTTTGTCAGATGTCTTCATCTTCCGAGCCTCTAGGATATGTCCTAGCTCCAATTGGGCATAGACTTCCTCAAAAGGAGCTGTTATAGGGGTAAACTGTTGGCGAGCTTGGCCCTCACTAGTTTCAGACTTATTCGATTCATTTTTTCCCTTTTTACCCTCTCTCTCTTGACCACGAGGTGGGGTATGCCCCCTTTGACGCTTGGAGGAGGGCAAGAGGGCTGATAAACCCAATAGGTCTTGTTCCTGTAGAGTTTTTTCCATGCTGATCTGCTTGTTAACCTCGTCTAGGAGCTCGAACATGGTCCTGGGAGCTAGTCTTGCCAAAGTCATGAAGCTGTAAGGGGAGCTCAGCCCCTCCATAAAGGCTGCCACCGCTACCCCTTCGTTGAGATTTACAATCATAAGGCTCTCTTAGTTGAAACGGCAGGCATACTCCTTCAGACTCTCTGTCAACCTCTACTTGACCACGAAGAGGTGAGTGGAGGACTTGGAAGGCTTCCGGTTCCCCAGGAAATAGGAGATGAACTTGGTGTTGAGCTCCTGCGAGCTCTGGATCGATCCCAGGAGCAGGCTATTACACCACATTCGGACTGGCCCCTTAAGAGTGGTGACAAAAGCTCTGCACACCACGCCATCTGGGACATTCTGAAGTCCCATCATATTTTCGTACTGCTGCAGGTGATCTACAGGGTCAGTGCTCCCGTCATAGGATTCTAGTGTTGAGTTTAAATTTCTCCGGGACTTGACAGCTCAGGATATGCTCGGCGAATGGAGATTTTGAGTCCCTGACCAAGGCCGCGGCTGAGCTGCCTCTCAGATGGCCCATCGACCTCATCATCTCGGCTACCTGAGCTCGTACTTCTGTCATCAACCATTTTTCAGCCTTTTTCGCCAGCTCTGGGTGCAATATTCTGTCGAACACCGACCCCTGAGCTCTAGCATCTACCTCTCGTTGATGGGCCTGAGCTGGAGGGGATGAGGTTGGGCTCCTCTATTGCGGCTCTGGTGTCTTGAGGTCCCCTCCGAACGTCTTTTGCGGACCACGTGTACCTGCAAGTCCCTCAGTGGTGGGGGAGGAGTTCAGGCTGAGTCCTCCTCAACTGATAATTTCCCTCCTAGAGCCAGACTAGAAGGGTATTTTAGACCACACAGTGAATAATTATGTCGAATAATCAGAATAATAACGCATGCAGAATCTAAGAGAGACAAAGATTTATAGAGGAGGTTAGCCTCGTATGAAGATACAGGTTAATCCTCCCCTATGGAATGGAGCAAGGAGCTCAGTTTACTTTGTATTGATGATAATCAAATAGTCATTACAAATTCACAAAAACCTTTCTAGCTATCCTATAATCACAATATTATATCAAGGAAAAATGTTTGAGTTACACGAGCGTCAGCTATCCTATTCTAGGAGCTCTTTGCTTCTATTTCTCTCTTGTTCTTGGTTGGTAAAACTTTTGCTAGGTGGATGAACCCTTAGAGTAAATGCTGGGTTTCACCTCCATATATATGAGATAGAGGAAATGTGTAGACGAGCTCTGACTGCATGCTGGAGGCCATGCCTTGATCATCACCCTCCCTCACCTTGCTTCTCTATGAATTCCGGTGCATTAAATGTGATCAGAGTGCATTTAATGAAGGTGAGGGAAGTTCTGTGGTTTTTGCAGAGTAGGTGGCAGTCGCCCATTTCGTCTGTCAGCCACTCCGTCATAGTGGTTAGGCGAGAGCCCTAGAGCTCGTTGGGAGAGCTCTATCACTTAAGCTCCACGATTTGTTGTGCGGAACGAATTCTTGAGCTGGTATCCCCCTGCTGAGGAGCTCCATTTCTCCTTTGGTGCTTGAACAGAGCTCCTTAGAGCTCATCTTGCTATGGCAGAAAGGGCCGCTGAAGTGGGTGGCCACATGTCCTCTCACAATTGGTTGGATAAATTAAATTATCAATTTACACCATCAAAGATTATGATCAATGTTTTCTTTCTAGAGACAGAAGTTTTTCCATCTTCCTTTTTTTTTTTTTTTTTTTTTTTGTTGTTGGAGCTATTATATATGTATTTGAAAAAAAAATGGGAGAAGCAAAAAAACCAAAGCAAGCATCTTAATTTGTGTATTCATAAGTCCCATATAGGGAGAGGAGTAAAACCTTTCATGAGTTTTTATAAGGAAGAATTTGGCAAAGTGTTTGAGTCTTTTCGGCATTAAACTTTTGTATTTGAAAAAAAATGGGAGAAGAATAAAAACCAAATTAAGCAAGCATGTTTGTATGAGTTTTTTTAAGGAAAAATTTGGCTAAAGGGTTGAGCCATTTAGGCAAACTTTTGTGCTATTAGATGAAAATTTGGATGGATATGGTGACGTGGACCAACTGAACCGACCTGGGCTCTTGCTTTGTGTAAAATATTATCTTTTTGGACAAAATTAATTTGGAGCCATTTTAAGGATAGCTCCTTCTTCGCGTCTATCTCTCCCTCAATGTAACAGAAGGATATTTTTTTCTTTTAAAAATTTTCGTCTTCCTCCTAAAAAATATTAAAAAATTATCTCCATCTCTTTTTGCACATTTTTTTAACTCGGCCACGTCTTGCAGTTTATGAATTTGGGATACCCAAGCGGACTCTCAAGGATTTTTGTTATATTATTGTTCCAGATTTCAATTTTGCCTCTACAATTATTTAATTTGTTAACTTTAAAGGAGTCAAATCCTTACGTAGCTATAGCGTATATAATTTCAAGAAGGCTTTATAGAGATTTATGGAGAGAAACTTCTGGATTTGTTTCTCTTTCAATTGAAAAGGTTTAATTTGTCCAAAATAAATGTTATGCCTTGATTAACAAAACTTAGTATAAAGGCACAAATGTTAAAAATGTAAAAATAAAAACAAAATAAGGGGAATATTATTTTTGTGGTAAATTCAAATCTTATTAAAAACAAACCACTAATACAACTAGACTACAAAAACAATGACAAGAAAAAAAAAACAATATACAGAAAAAACAATTACAAAACCCTCTCATTAGTACCCCAATTTATTCTGCAAGCAATATAGTTGGAGTAGCACTCTCGAGTAATTATAGGGAATTTAATTTTGAGACTCAACATAGAATCAGAAGATTTGACATAAGTTCATTGATTGATAAAATACACACTTTTATCACTCTGTTCGATCGCAAATAAAATTTTCATCTGAATTACATTTTTAAATTCTTCTAAAATTATTGACGCGATTTTTTGTTCGGATACCAAGTCACTAGTCCAAAATACGCGAATTGTCACGGTTTTAAACCGTGACAAAAGCTCTTTGTCACGGTTAATATCCGTGACAAACAACTTGTGTCACGGTTGCTCTTTGTCACGGTTAATATCCGTGACAAAAACAGCAGTGACAAACAACTTGTGTCACGGTTTATAACCGTGACAAATGTCCATTGCAACGGTCCTATAAAGGGATATAAGGCACTGTAAATTGATGATATTATATCGGTCTTGAACCGAAACAACGTTATACTCTTTGTCACGGTTTAAAACCGTAATATATTTTACTTTAAGGTCTTTATTTGCACTAAGTTTGTGACGGTTTGAAACCGAGGAAAAAAATTGTGACTTTTTTTGTCACGGTTTCTGACCGTGACAACATTTTTTGTAATTTAAAAAAAATAAAAAGAAATGAAATGAAATTTTTTTATTTTATGTATAATATACCAGCAATAATAAAAAAATTCCCCCACAGCAATATTGAATTTGGTATCTATCCATAAGACTATTTCAACAACACTAATTAAACAATATGTATTTTAGTGCAATTAATCTACATAATTAATCACATTATTTGAATCAATCTCACGTAATTCACAAATATATTAGCTTACAACCCGTGCGATGCACAAGTGTCTTATACTAATACAAATATAAAGCTTAGTGGGCTAATTGGGATAACTACCGAATTGAAGTACGCTGTAGAATTGAGTATATGAACTAAGAATATCATAATGTCAATTTATACTTATCCCTTTTAAAGTACAGAGGAATGAAAATGGTTCGACATACATATATACAGTCATAGACTACATGATTTCTCTTCATTATTTTCGCAAATTGTCGCAATATGCCAATTATTTGAGGACATCCTGCACACGGAATAAACATTAACATAGTAAGATATCTTCATTAAGGAACCAATACAGATACTATTAAAAAAGGCAATTTGCTAGCTTCATTATGCAAATCAAATAATTTTACTGTCCATATAAAGTTAAACATTAAGTAGAGACAAATAAATATTTCATCCATTTATTTCATTCAAATTAGGATTATCTATTTGACTCTTCATACTTTAATTAAAGATTTATTATTGACGTTGTCTCCTAGAAGATAATGAGTTACGATAAACATTATAACATTTACAAATGCTCACACAAAAAAATAGAAGTTTCGACAAATCTTATGCAACAATACATCACTAAAAGGAAAAGATAAAAAAAAAAAGAAACCATATAATAACATTTGCTATTTTTATCCTCTACCTGATAGGCCGGTGTCACTTATTATAACAACTACTCGTGGAACTAAATATTGGGTCTTCTCACGAAGTTAAATTCTCATAAGATTGAATAGTTTCACTAGATAGTAGAGAGAAAAGAAAAGGATTACTTCCAATATTTATAAAAGCATACCATCTTTCGAGTGATTCTAGCTTTTTTGATGAAGCACATGAAGGCGACTCACTAGATGAGCAAATAAAAATTAAGTTACTTTAATCGACATATTAAATACTAGTATAATATCAGAATTATGCTTCATCTAATTAACCATGCGCATCTACGCCAACATATACTTTTTTGTGAATTATATCCTATTATGTTTGGTTTCGTTAAATCTATTAGCAAATATATATATATATATATCTATGAACATATAATTTTCAATGTTGAGCAAATTCATTTAATAAAGGAACAACAAATAGTAAACATATTCGAAAGTTTATTCATATCCCTTGTTTCCAGCTTTATTCACACACAACATGAACTTACACCCAAAAAATCTACTAATGATCTGTGAATCCAACCTAAACACATGACTAACTTTATGTGGAGTTCAATGCAATCTACAATTCCCAAAAAAAAATAAAAATAACAGGATATATATAAAAAATCAACATGAAGAAAGTACTTTTGCCAATAATATATGTGTTTGTATGAACCTTATAGGGGAGTAGAATATCCACAGTTTCGTATAATTGGTTAGTTTCAATTTTTTTCTCTTACAATTTATGGTGACATTTGCAAGGTTAAGAGTAATGCCTGTACAGTAGCAAACAAGCTAGTAAAACAACTAGCACTTAATTAATATGTACTGCCTTTCTTTGTTTGTTTTTATTTCATTACAAGAAGATCAACAAATAGATAAATAGAAATAAGTATATGTATATATACTTCAAATAGATAAATAAAAAGAAGTACTGCCTCGATGGATATATATATAATAGTAATTACCAAAAATTACTACAAGAACCGAAAAGGATCCTTAGCAAGATAGTAGCTTGACCCGCATTTTAGAGTACGCGCAAGAGGAGGATAAAACAGAAGGAAAATTGACTTACATTTGTTTAATAAAATTGTGAGCCTTTTTTAGGGTAGTCCCAAACTCTTCTCCGAGATTAGTTGCAGTAATAGATTGAATAGTGAAAACAACATCCCACAACTGAGAACCCAAACTCTACAAAAAGGCAACAAGTTAAGCATTAGTAAATTCTTAACAAAAAATGTGGTTATCTCAATGCTTAACAAAAAAGGAAAAAATTGTTCATTAGCCCAAATTAATTAGCCTGCACTTTCATTCCATCTTCAGCAAACTATAACTAATCGGCAACTCTAGCAATGTGACACTTATAGCACTAGAATTTGGCTCTTCTGCCCAACAAGCACCATATGGAAATACTGCGAATTAGTTTATCATCATATCATTCAAAAGATGTAGAGTTTTGGCTATTAATATTCAAAAGAGATTAGTAAATAGTGAAAAATACTTAATAATAATATATACCTTCTTTACGCTTGCCAAATTTAAGTATTTACTATTACCATCTTCATAGTGAATATGATTCATTACCTTCTGTAGAGTTTTCTCTCTAAGTTTGGAGAGGGCCAACAGTTGAGAAGTGGCTCACCAATGTATATTATATATATATATATATATATATGGCATTAATTATATCTTATTGTAATTATGTGATGGACTTAACCTTGATATCTTTGAAGTATTGGGGGGGGGGGGAGAGGGGGTTGCCTTAATGGACAAAATGGGATGTCAAATATATATAAATATGTTAAGACTGACTGCTACCACTACATGCAAGAAAAGATCAAGCAGCACCTCATGCGTCAATTGTGAAGATTGAATGACGAGGAGACAAACTAGAGAGAAATAAGCCTGACTCACAAAACAAAAAATAATCTTGACATCTGAAATTTTTTCAAATAATAAGATAAAAAAATTTAGTACAAATAGAAAAAACACATACGCCAAATTATGAAGTCAAATGATGGAAATTGAATGTAAAAGAGGCAAATAAGAAAGGCTATAAGCATCAATTAACCACCCCCAATCCATTAAATCCACAGAAAAACATATCAATTATATATGAAATTTTTTATAATTGGTCGATCAAAAAAAATTTAAACCTTAATTAACCTCGAAACTCGAAGAACTCAATTAATTAGAAGGAAACAAGCATCAATTAGAGCTCACACATAAAACATAAACAAACACACACATATCTATATAATAACGGGTCATGGGTTTTTAATCTTAAAATGTATAAATGAATAAAGAAATTTGTAGTTGATATTTGAGATAGTGCTTTTGGCACGAGCTACAACCAAGTACATATAGATATATATCGAGAGAGTATATATATACGTCTCTTTTAGCTTTTGATACACAAATTGATATGAAATTTTGATAATTAGTCAAAAAGAACAAAAAATTAAAACCTTAATTAATCTCAAAATCTGAAGAACTCAATGACCATCAATGAATTCAAAAGAAAGAACATAAGAAACAATTTGGAACATATAAAAACACACAGAGATAGTGTATATGTATATCTTTTTTACTAAAACCACACAAATACACTTAAGGCAATACTAAGTTCATCTCACAAAAAAAGAAGTTATTTACTTCACCAAATCAACATAGATTAAACCAAACGCAACAAGTTCTTCAATAAATTCAAACATTCAATTGGAAACAAACAAAAGGGAAAAAAAATTAGCAAGTTGCTGTCGTTCTGTACCTCTGGGGTAATAAAGTAGGTTCCATAAACCCCATTAACGCTACAACCAAAAAATGAGAAGCAATTTCATTAAATAAAAAACAGATCTAATTTAAAGAAAAAAATTACCAGTAAGAATTGATTTCATCAGTTTGCGGCTTCCACATAAACAATCGGCCATGGATTTCCTTGACCAGGTCGGGTGTATCTCACCTCTTCCCCTGTTTCCATTGGAGGGGGATGATGGATTGATGGTAGATGAGAAAAGGAAACTAGTTGAATAATAAATATATATATATATATAAGAGACGAGCTTACAGTGAGATGGAGAAGGAAATCATAGTGAACGGTAAGGCTTCAAGGTTGTGTGTGGCGGACGACGTGGTGGACTCAACCGTCTTGATTGACAATTGTATGCGGCGTTAGTGAGAGGATAGAGACCAGCGGCACATGTGTGATGAGAGAATGAATTAGGGCTTCACGATTGAGTGAGACATGACAATTAGGGCTTTTGTAAAAGATATGTAACAAATTAATCGAAAAGTGTAGAGTAAATACTGTTTACCTTCCCTTTCCTTCCCTCATAGACATTTATGTCAGATCTAGAGCAGTGCGAACTAGCATTTATTTCAAAGGCGAATTAGGGCTTAGAACGGGATTGACGCCGGAGAGATGAACCGGCAACGATGAGAGGTGCACGGCTGTGAGCTTCACTTTTTGAGAGGAATGGAGAGTGTGAGAGGAATGGCGAGAAGCACTGTGAGAGGAACGGCGGCGAGAGCACCGTTAGGAGGAACAGCGGTGAGGAGAACAGTGAGCAAACTAGGGCTTAAACTTCACTGATGATGGTATTTTTAAGAATTTGAGAGGGTGAGAGATGAAGGTCGAAGGCGATAGATGGTGCCGAGGGAAGGAGAGAGAGAGAAAGAGAGAGAGAGAGAGATGAGTGCTACGATATTTGGAATTAGGGATTTTTGGAGAGTGACATTGGGAAATATTGGGAATTCGGCTGGAAAAAAAAGGGGGGAGTATTCCCGCCTGTGATAGTGACGTTTTATTAAGAATTGTTTCGGTTCTAAACCGAAATTTTAATTTTAAATGATTTGTAACGGTCTTAAACCGTGACAATTCTATTAAAGATGAGTCTTTATTAACTTGTACCTTTAAAACCATGATAAATATTTGTCACGGATCAAAACCGTGACAAAGCCTCCGCGTCGTTCAGTGACAATTTGTCCATTTTGGTGTAGTGAGTTCTAGCCCTCAGATTATGTTCAATCTATTGAACCACTTGAGTTGAGCTTCTCCTGCCAAATAGTATAAATATAGTGATAGCCATAGCAAGATGGTCAATTTTAGCTACCAGCTGTCGACTGCCTTTTTAACTAACAACAACTTCTTGCTCCCATGTATATATTCATTATATTGCACCTATAGTTTTGATTATTACTGTTTTAAAAAATATATATATAAATCTATTTTTTTATTTCAAATAACAAATAAAATATTTCTATTCAGACTCAAGTTAATATGATATTTTTTTCTTAAATTTCACTGGGCAATTTTATCACCTAACCTATCCTAACCTAATCTAATCATTAATTCAAGAAGATAAAGTAACCGTACAAGGCTTGATTTCAAATACTTCCTTGTATGGTTACATTGAATCAAAAAAAAAAAAAAAATAAAGGGAATACTAAATGGTTATGACTTTTACTGAAAAATTCTTGAGATGATATAGATGCACGCTATATATTAAGACACATGAAAAAAAAATTGGGGAATAAAACAAAGGAATATATTGGAAGATATATTAAAACCTGGTATAGCCAATAATAAAGGTGATAAACATACATATAATTTTATCTAAACGGAATCAAAAAAAAACCTGGGTATCCGCATTTGTTGAACACATAAGTGTCGGCCCGTTTCATGAGTGATAGTTGGCCCCAATTATTGTTGGTATGCATAGGGTATTATTTTAAGCTAAATGGTTACTTGACTTAATGTAATGCTGAAAAATTCTTGAGATGATATAGATGCACGCTACGTATTTTTACTTTCCAAGACACATGAAAAAAAAAGGCATTGGGGATTTATTATATTAAAGCAAACAAACTCTGGTGAAAAGTTTATAAGAATATATTGGAACGCTCTACATATACCGCATTAAATACAAGGAGATTCTGGTATAGAGACAGGAAGCCAAGTCTTTCTTTCTCACGCCAAATAAACTTGATTTTTCTATGGTTTGAAACAATTGTCCATTACAAATAATAGTTAACATACATATAATTTTATCTTATTAAATTGTATAAAATATAGAAATTTCATGTATTGTACAACTTCAGTGCAAAAAGTTATATAAGAAGCCCTGTTAATGTCTCGTGTGTCCTGAACTACTCTTATGTCTTCAGTATCATGGCGCACTTTTATTTATTTGTTTCTTTGGTCTATAAAGTTGTACCAATGATAGAACAACCTCAAATTTCTCAGTTTGTATGAACACAGGGGAGAAAGCTTCGAAGAGGCTACACTAGCTTCAAAGAATTACTGAGTTTGATTGCTACTTCATTCATTTGTCATATACGTCCTTTTTGTTTTTGAGGTGTGTTCTCCAAATTTATTATGAGTGTGATATTATTGCTTTATCGGAATTTTCTTCATTAAGGCTTCGTTGATAACAAGATGGAAAATGGTAGGAAAAACAAGTTAAATTGTTGGTATTGCGAGAATTTTGTTTCGAACCTGAAACCGGCTGCTACCATTCAATGGCAATGTATATGCGTTGTAGGACTGAAATTTGTTTTTCTTTTCTTCGTAAAACAAAAATTCTTATGTATGTCTTTGTTAGTTTATGTTGTCCTCTTGAATTTAGGATGCAGGTGATGCATAATTTACACAAGTTAAGTGGAAGTGCCATCGGCACAGGAGTGGTACTATAAAGGGAGGAGTAATACCAGTGTACATTGTCATATTTTCTATCGAGAGAGTAAGAACAAGACTAGTAGTGTTGTTGTTCTTAATTTTGAGTTGAGGGACTTCAATCTGTTCCCATCGATCCACATATATTCTTTTCTAACTCGCTAAAGCTTAGCTTTAAAATTAAGAAAAGTATGGTAACAATTAAAGAGTTTTCAGAAGTAGAAGCTGCTTCTTCATCTTACTCGGCAGGAGATCATCATAGGTGGAAGTACGATGTATTCTTAAGCTTTTGAGGGGAAGACGCTAATAAGAGTTTCGTTGATCATCTCTACTCTGCTCTTAAAAGGAGTGGCATCTACACATTTAAGGATGATGAGAGGCTCGAAACAGGGAAATCTATCTCACCCGCCCTCCTTGAGGAATCAAGCTTGCCTCCATTGTTTTCTCCAAAAACTACGCTTCTTTGCGGTGGTGTTTAGATGAGCTTATGAAGGTCATGGAATGCAGTAGTAAATCACCAAAGGGACAAACAGCTATCCCAATCTTCTACGACATCGAGCCCTTGGATGTACTGGAATAGAAAGGGCATTTTGGACAAATGTTTTGCAAACATGACTCAGACAAGGTCTAAATCTGGAGAGAAACTCTTATGGATGCAGCAAACTTATTTGGATAGGAATTGAATAAAACTGTGGATGGGTACACTATCCCTACTCCTTTATGCTCATACTTCATAGCTTCAATTATATATATAGCCTATTGTTTATTTATTTATTTAAGGTGCCATTTGATTGCAGTTAAGATTGAATGATACAGTGAGCCGTATTTGAGCTTTTAAACCCGACCCACTTTGGAATAAAATCCCCAAACATACCTTATTTTGTCCCATTCTATCTATATACAAATTTCAGAGCTGGGGCGGGGGTGGGGTTAGTTGGTTGGTGAAGAGATTCCAGTTTTATCCCTGTGACGAAATAGAAATAAATAGAAATTGAAGAGGAATTATGAATTGTATTGATATTCTTGATGATTACAATGTACAATGAAGGGGGATATATATACTAGAGGAGCTAGGCTACAATTAGGTAACATACTACAATTAGGTAATATACAATTTGGTAACATTATAATTAGGAACCGTAATATATTCTAACACCCCCCCCCTCAAACTCAAGGTGGTAAGTGAGAGACCAGCTGGAGTTTGGAAATCAGAGCTTGGAAATGACTAGGCTGGTGAGCTTTGGTGAAGAGATCTGCAGGATGGTCATCAGAAGTTACAGACATAAGACGTATGTAGAGGCTGCGAATATGCTGGCGAATAAAGTGACAATCAATCTCAATGTGTTTGGTTTGTTCATGAAAAAAGTCATTATGGCTGATTTGGATGGCACTGCGGTTGTCACAATAGAGAGTAGTGGGAGAGTCCTGAGGAGCACCGAGTTCATCAAGGAGTCGTCGAAGCCATATAAGTTCTTGTGAAGTATCAGCTAGGGCACGGTATTCAGCCTCAGTACTTGATCGGGAAACGACAGACTGTTTCTTGCTACGCCAAGTAAGAAGAGAGTCCCCAAGGAAGAAACAATAACCAGTAATAGACCGACGATCTGTAGGGTCACCAGCCCAATCTGCATCAGAGTAAGCGCGTAACACAAGAGATGATCTCGAAGAATAGTGAAGCCCGTAAAACATTGTCCCTTTGAGATAACGAAGAATGCGAAAGACATCATCAAAGTGAGTAGAACGTGGAGCAGACATAAACTGACTGACAACATGAACAGCATAAGCAATATCTGGGCGAGTGACAGTAAGGTAAACCAGACTGCCAACTAACTGTCGGTATAAAGTGCCATCAGAGAGAGGAGTACCATCAAACGGAGTAAGTTTGACATTGGTGTCCAATGGAGTAGATGCAGTTTTACTGTCAGTGAGGCCAGCACGAGCCAGAACATCAGACGTGTATTTCACCTGGGACAAATAGTAACCCGTCGAGTCAGAAAGAACTTCAAGCCCTAAAAAATAGTTGAGTCGACCAAGGTCCTTCATCTCAAAAAAATGACTGAGAGACTTTTTGAGATTCGAGATACTAGAAAGATCATCGCCAGTAATTATCATATCATCCACATAGAGGAGAAGAAGAATAATCCCAGAATCTGTCTTTCGAATAAAGAGGCCTGAGTCTGAAGAACTGGAGGAGTAACCAAGCTTCGTGATAGTGGAGCTAAATTTTGCGAACCAAGCTTGAGGAGCTTGCTTGAGCCCATATAAGGCACGGCGAAGCTTGCAGACCTGAGTAGATTGGTGCGAATAACCGGGAGGGGGTTTCATATAGACTTCTTCTGTGAGATCCCCATTAAGAAAGGCAGTCTTGACATCCATCTGAAAAAGATCCCATTTGCAAACAGCAGCAATAGCTATAAGACTACGAACAGATGTCATGCGAGCGACAGGAGCGAAAGTTTCTTCATAATCTAAACCATACTCCTGATTAAACCCCTTGGCTACAAGACGAGCTTTGTAACGATCAATTGAACCGTCAAATCGTGTCTTGATTTTATATACCCATTTACACCCAACTGCAGACTTTCCAGGAGGAAGATTCACTAGATCCCAGGTATGAGCTTTATCTAAAGCTTGCAGTTCTTCTGTCATAGCTTGCTGCCAAAGTGGATTAGTACTGGCTTCCTTATAAGAGGAAGGTTCATAGTGAGAAATCATGGTAGAGTAACAATGGTAGTCACGAAGATAGTGAGGAAGCTCTTTTACCCGAGTGGACTGTCGTTGTGGCTGAGGTATGATAGGATCAGCAGGCGAGACATCATCATTGGGAGGGACCGTTTGTTGAGGCTCGTCAGAATGAATAATATCAGATGAGGATGGGGTAAACAATGCAGGAGACGGTGGAACAAGTGGTTAAGGTGGTGGTGGTGGTGGGGCTTCTGGAGTAGGATGCGGTGTGGAGGCTGAGTGAGGTGGAAGTGTGATTTTTGGTTCAGGTTCAGGTGGTGATGTGACAACTGGAGTATCTAATTCAGGGGTGGAAAGATCAAGGGAAGAATGAGTGAAGAATGGAAGCAGAGGTTCTTCAAGAACATGAAATCTGGAGAGAGATGAAGACATTTTATGTTCCCAAAAGACAACATGACGAGAAATTCGTAGGCGTTTAGAGACAGGATCCCAACACTTATAACCTTTGTGTTCTATCCCATACCCCAAGAAGCAACAAAGACGAGCACGGGGTTCCAATTTAGAATGTTCATGAGGCTGGAGTAACACAAAACAAGCACAACCGAAGACTAGTAAGAAATTATAATCAGGAGAGGTACCATGAAGTCTCTCATATGGAGACTGATGCTGAAGGAAGGGAACATGTATACGATTGATAGTGTAAATAGCGGTAAGTGCTGCTTCCCCCCAGAATCGTTCAGGGCAACTACTGGAGATAAGAAGAGTGCGAACAGTATCAAGGATATGTCTATGCTTACGTTTAGCACGACCATTTTGCTGAGATGTACCTGGACAAGAATATTGAGAAATAGTGCCCTGTTCACGAAGAAATTTAAGAAATGATGTCGCCTTGTATTCCACGGCATTATCAGCACGAAAAATCTTTATTGGACGAGAAAATTGAGTTTGAATCATACAAGCAAAATTATAGTAAATTTGGGCTAATTCAGAACGATTTTTCATAAGATAGATCGAAGTAAAATGAGAATAATCATCCAAAAAGATAACAAAATATTTTGAACCTCCCATGGTAGAATGTGGAGAAGGTCCCCAAACATCTGAGTGAATAAGATCAAATGGTGCTGAAGAAATAAAATCATTTTTATTAAAACATAATGCAGGTTGTTTTCCAAGTTGACAAGATAGACACGACAATTTTTCAGACTTTATTGACCCTAACTGACCAGATGACACAATAGAACGAAGACGATCAAAAGACACATGTCCTAAACGAGAATGCCATAACTCAAACGAAGAAACAGGTGGTGTGGATGCAGTAGTAGTTGATGTGGATGCAACAATAGGAGTAAGTGAGGTACGAAGGTGTATGAGCTCAAACATGCGGCCAACTTTACGGCCTATCCCAATAATTTGTCCCGTCTGAGGATCCTGCACATGACAACCAAAAGAAGAAAATATAACATTCAGCCCAAGGTCACATAGTTGACTAACAGAAATAAGGTTGATAGTCAATTTTGGAATATGAAATGTAGCAGGTAAAGAGAGGCTAGGTGTAGTAACCGTCCCAACATGACTAACAGATAACTGAGAACCATCAGCAGTTTTAATGGTGGGTGTATGAGAATTATAACCTTTAGATGTGAAAATAGCATGATCAGAAGTCATATGATTGCAGCAGCCAGAGTCAAAGAACCAAGATGTACCTGTGGTGGTAGCCATAGCAGAACCAGAAGAGGATGTAACCTGTTTAAGAAGAGCTGTGATGTCAGCTAGAGTCACAGGTGCAGTAAAAATGTCTGCCTCAGAGGAATCAGTGGTGGCAGCGGTGATGGTGCTGGAAGATGATTTAGAGGAGGATCTCCTAGATGGGTTCTTGTAACAATCGGCTTGAAAGTGGCCTGGTCCCACCTTTTTGCAAAAGAAACACGTCCTAATTGGACACTTTAGTAGCATATGGGTGGTGGCATGACAGTACGCACATTCTCGAGAAGACAAGTTTTTGGTAGGCTTCGAGCTTTGAACGGCTAAAACAGCATGAGAATTGTGGGCCCGAGTGGCGAACCGAGTTTCTTTAGAGAGAAGCTCTGTTATGACATCATCAAGAGACGGTAAAGGATTGCGATGGAGTAGAGCGGCTCGAACTGGTTCGAATTTATCGTGAAGTCCCATTAGAAGAGTGATAACACGCTGGTTATCTCGGTATGTTTCAAATTTTTCTGTATCATGCTCACAAAAAGTAGGTTCGGATTGGGCTAGCTGATCCCAAATAGCTTGAAGGTCGGATAAATAATCATCAATCGATTGCTCGGGTTGTTGAGTTTTAGAATGTAAAGCAGTAAGCAACTGATACTGATGAGAGAGATCCTTTGGAGTGTACCTAGATTTTAGAAAATCCCAGACTTCCTTCCCAGTGGTAAAACGACCAATTTGCTGCCCTATACGAGAAATAGAGGTATTCCGAACCCATGTAATAATATCACCATTTTTGTTTTCCCAATCATCAAGTCGATCATTGAACTTATCGTCGGTTTCATCGGTTTTCTTGGTTGGCTTAACGACTTCTCCAGTAACAATTCGCCAGGACTTACAAGACTTCAGAAAACTGGTCATGGCTTGGGACCATTGAACATAGTTGGTTCCATTGAGAACGATAGAAATCGGACGCGAAAACTTGTGCTTTTCCATTGAGAAACGTGTAAGATAACACAATATCCGTAAAAAATAATCTGATTCTGAGAAATCTGAGGCCAGAAACGGATCCGGAGCAGTTGATTTAGTGGGGAACCGGTCTTAGAGTGGAAAAAACCGAGTTATATATAGGTGAACCGGTCAAGGGAGTAAAAACCGGTTCAGAAAAAAACCGGTTTAGGGTTTTTAGGGCAGTGGCGCGTGGATCTGGGCGGCGCGACGGGGAGATGTTCCAGAGGCGCGTGTGGGCGCGTGTCAACTCCGATCGGAGTGATTTCGACGGCGTTTGGTTCGTATTGAAGAGACGAAGGTTTTAATATATTATATGAGTGGTTTAGGGTTCGGTATCGAGGTGGCGATTGATCAAGAAAAGAGGGTGCGCGTGGACCTGGGCGGCGCGACTGGGAGATGTTCCAGCGGTGCGTGTGGGCGCGTTTGAACTCCGATTGGGATGATTTCGACGGCGTTTGGTTCGTATTGAAGAGACGAAGGTTTTGGTATATTGTTTTGGTGGTTTGGGGTTCTGTATCGAGGTGGCGATTGATCAAGAAAGGAGGGTGAAGGTTGGTTGGTTGTTGTTTGATCAAGAGAGGAGAATAAGGATTGATAGGGTTTTGAGGCAAGGATTGGTTCTAGAGGATGATGTTTCCCTCTGATACCATGTGACGAAATAGAAATAAATAGAAATTGAAGAGGAATTATGAATTGTATTGATATTCTTGATGATTACAATGTACAATGAAGGGGGATATATATACTAGAGGAGCTAGGCTACAATTAGGTAACATACTACAATTAGGTAATATACAATTTGGTAACATTATAATTAGGAACCGTAATATATTCTAACAATCCCTAAACTTGTGCAGTTGTATATGGTCTTCATCGGATTAATAGGAATAATGTTAGCTATACGTTGTATATTAAAAATTCTGATTTTAATGAGATAACAGCTTGAATGCTGTACCAATTGCAGAAGCTTGAATGAGTAATTCAAGAGAATGACCGATGAACATATCAAAAAGGAAAATGTAAGTTATTTCTCTCTTATTACAACAAATGTTTCATTTACACTTGTAATTGCCCAGAAAATTTATTTCTGACTTGTAAATATTCTAAGAAAAATACTAGTTCCAACATCATTAGTGGGTACGAATAAAACTTATATACTATCATGAGATTTGATCCGTCGATTATGTCTAGAAAAGGGAACGTGACTCTCAGTTCTGGACGTCCTAAAGTGGAAAATATGAGTCTCAATTTAGGAAGGAGGGAGTATTTTATTTGTTGATCCACTGATGTGAACATTATATTAAAATGTTCAATTCTATTGAAGCTTGGCATCGAGTACTCATGTGATTATTTGTTTTTGTTTTCTGTTGACAGATGAGTTTGACATACAGGATTTGAAGGATTGTATCTCAATTGAACAGGAAGAGAAAAATGAGCTAAACAAGAAGCTCCAACGCACTGAAAGGGAATGTGATACTTTATGCACATATATATGCTTCAAACATTGATTGAAAATTCATTCGTCTTTAGGATATGTAGTGTCTTTGGATGGAAGTCACCATTTCTAATCGGATGTTTCTATTACCTATGTTCTTTTAAATAATTTTACTAAGAAAGGTTGGGCAATTGAGTCGGTGCATGTATATGTATATATTGCAGTGCTGATAAGCAAAACAAAAGTGGTTGAACAGCAGAGAGATACGAATACAAGCAGGAGCATTGAAATACTGAAACAGAAGATAATGAAACCAAGGAAAGAGAATGAGCTTTTTGAAAGGAGACGCTTGTTCCAAAGGAGGAGCGGTAAAGCCCTAAAGAATGCTGACAAAAACTGTGCTAGTTTTGAAATTTTCACTAGCTTCTATCATTTTTGTTACACCCACAAAAAGAGAATGAGCCACTTTTCTCCCTTTGCTGTCATCGTTTTGTGAACATTGCTATTCCTTTGGCAGTAAAGAGGAAGACAAACAACAATGTTCTTCCTTTGTTGAAGACTTCTGCAATACTCCTCCTCCTAGGTTCAATTACTCGTATGATGAGCCAGCTCCTCCCATAAAAGTTCTGGATTTTTTACGCTGCCACTTCTCCGAGAGACTCGGGCTCACCAGCTTATGAGGGGTGGAAGCAAAAGAGATTTTATTGTAAGGGGACCTCCTTTATTTCTATGTGAAGGGAGAACTTTGTCTCTTATGACCTCGGCCATGTCGTCCAATTGCCTCTGCATGTTGCGCAGTTGACTGAACCTCGTTGGGAACTAACGGGGTTTTTGGTTGATTCGCTGTTGGGAGGTCACAAGGTGAATCATGCCTGACCTTGGATTGTTCCCAGTGCCTATTAGTTTCATCAAACCAAATTAATCAACTAATCCCCTCCTCCTCCATTGAACGCACTGCCTGCCGTAGTGCTGTAGCCTTTGTAGCCAATGAACAGTCGCAGCAGAAGAAATCAAAGAAGTGAAAAAGAGAAGAAAAACAGGTGTACCATACTTCATTAATTGATAAAAGTTAGTAATATACATATTGGAAAAATAGCAATGCCGCCTAACATTACCACTCAACCCGCAAAGAACCCCTAATTGGCCGACGAAATCTACCCAAAATCTTGTTTAAGTTTTCTATTGATGTCCTTTGAAATGCAGCGACTGGGCATGGTCCAGTGAAGATTATGTTGATAAGATCAATTCTATTACTGACAAATTGGTCTTGGCTGGTAATACTATGATGATGATACTTTTGGTTACCGTTATTATGGGTAACATTGGTCCTACCTATGAGGTCACTGTTAGCTCTGCACAAGCTCGTGCCTTGTGGTACACCCATCTCTTATGATGATTTGGTAGCACTCCTGCTTACTGCTGAGGCGCAGATGCAAGAACAAAATCTGCCACCTGTTGATAATAATGCTACTCCTTTATTTTTATTAATTTTTTTTTTAAAGAAGCCAAACATGGTGTGCCAAAAGTAACCCTGCCTCCCTACTTTTAGTGCTAGAGATCTAGCAGCAGGGTGGCCTCCACACAGACCTTGGTGAACCTCTGTCGGAACGGCTTGAACTTGGTGAGGGTGTGAACAGGTTAAAAAAGGTAGCATGAACCCTCTTTTGTATAGTACCCATTCCCTGATGATATATCTGTTGGAAATGTATTTGATTTTCCTTGCAGTGTTATGGTCTTCAGGGAGTGTGCCATGATCCAAGTACTCATAGATGTGATCAACCCAACATTCGCAGATCTATACTGGGGCTACTTGAACTTCTTCTTCATCAATGGATTTTCGCTTGAGCTCTGCAACAAGGGCTCCTGCAAGAGAGCTGTTTGGTGAGACCAATTTAGCTAGCATATCGGTGTTGTTATTCTGAGCTCTAGGAATCTGGATGAAGATTTGAGTTTTTGAACTTCGTGGTGATGTTTTGGACCTTAAGGAGGTGTTTAGCCAAATGATCCTCATTTGCAACACTAGAACATAAGATCTGCTCTACAATAATTGAAAAATCATTGGAGACCACTATTTGATCTACTCCCAAGTCTTTGACAATCCGTAGACTTGCTAGAATGGCTTGGTATTCTGCTTCATTATTCGTTGCACAAAAATGAAATCGCAGAGCCGTTTGCAAGGCATCCCCTTCATATGTGATCTGCAAAACACCAGCCCCAGAACCTTGCTTGTTTGAGGCTCCATCAGCATGTACGATCCAAATGGGCATGAAACCGGGGATCTCACCCACCTAACCCTATGCCACAGTGGGTGTAAACCCATGCTCTTCACTTGAATGTTGCTAAAGATTCACTCCTTCCACCTTGCCATGCTGGTTGAAGTGCATTTAATGCCAATGTGGTGTTTTGCTGGCAGACAGTGTACTTCTCTGTCAGAGTGCACTGTCGCAGAAGAATAATTACTTCTATATATTATACTAGTTTGCATCATCTCTGCAGCAACTACTTCGTCCATATATTATACCAGTAGGCCATTATAATTTTGTATTTAACTTACAGAAGAACGTACAATGACAACAATTTACAGTATATCTTTGATAAAGTTCTTTAACCCCTAAACACATATATGTGGCGAGATTTTAACGTACAAAATTAGCAGGATCTAATATTAGTTTATTTCTAGTTTCATGTTATCCCATTACTTTACTTTGAACATTTTAAAAGTTGATGATAAATTCCATGTCTTATCTAATAACAATAAATCGTTTCTATATATTTATTTTTCAATTTCTTGATATATATTTTTTTTCCTAAATTCTAATTAATTGTATCTTTCGTGAACAATATATATTTGTAGTATCATTGGAAAAATTTGAAGATCTTACCCCCACGGGACAAGAGAAGAAGAAAAACATGATGTGGACGACTCTGGATATGGATAAATGTCTCATTGAAGCACTTGTCCAATGTCACGATGGTAACAAAGTTGAAAAATGCTTTGAGGAGGTAGCTTTGAAGCAAGAATTTAATATTTAAATCAAACAGGTCAATGTTATCAATAGAATGAAGAGAATCAAAAATGGTACGGATGTATTGAGCAGGTGTGCTTAGCCAAAGTGGTTTTACTTCTAACTATTCAACTAAAAAGGTGGATTGCACTGATGAAGTGTGGGATACATACGTCAAAGTAATCTTCTTTCTAAAAAAAATTATGCGAGGTCTAACTCTCTCCCTTAATCCCACAAATAAAGGAAATTCTCTTCTCACTCCATGAGTCAAATCTTTAACCTCAAGACAAGGGTGGAGATTGTCAAGGTAATCTTACATGCTTATCTTTTTTAATAATTAATGAAACAATACATAAATTATTTTTGTAATTTATTTTATTTGTATTCAAAATAAAAATTCATGGTATAATTAAGCACATCCAAAGGTGAAGAATTTCAGTCATAAACGCGTAGAATTTATTGAAGAGTTGGGAATGATCTTACGGTAATGATGCAGGAACAGGTGAAAGGTGTCGTGGAGGGCCAAATATTAATGCTAGGCGAGGTACCGAAGAACTATATCAAAGTTAGACTGATGTAGTTAGGAAGGAAATTGAGCATGAAGACATAGGGGACACAATCGCTAATTACAACGGTAGTCAAAGTAAAGAACATGAAAATCAAGTTGCTCATGGTACTTGAGGAACATCGTTGACACAATCAACGTCTAAAAATGGTTTTCGTGCCAAAAACAAGGAAGTATATGTTGCGACTATGAATACAGTGACTTTAAGCATCAAACAAATGGCAGAAGCCATGCGAAAAAGTGAATTTGAAGCTAAGAAGGAAAGATTGATGAAAGGAGCTACAATAGATCATCTACATTGCTGAAAACATTACAAAATATTGAAGAGTTAAGAAAGATATTGGCTGATTGCATCAAGGCTAAGGCATTTGTGGCATACCCGCCTAACACAAGAATTGGCTTCAATTCTTTGAGATATAATAATGTCTTTTTTAGATGATAATTTTTTTCATTATATTTAATAAGCTTTTATGCACCGTGGTTGTTGGATACACCAATTTTCAATAATTTAGTTTGAACGAGAATGTTTAATTTAATGTTTAATTTGAATTTCTGGTTTTATGATTGATATTATATTATAAAAGTAATTAGTTAGTATAACCTTCCTGCGACTTTCTGGACAAACAAACAAGAAAATTTTAACCATTGATTATTTAAATTTTATATATAGTTTAATATATTTTAATGTATGGATTCTTTAGTATTTCCGTATATCTTATTAATATTGTTTGAAGAATCCATGGATTTAATAAAATATACAGAAATACTAAAGAATTCATACATTAAAATATATTAGACTACATGTTTGACATGACCCACAAACTTGAAAGTTGAAACAAGTATCAAGTATAATCAAGTCTGGGTGACATTCAAGTCGAACATAGCTAACCCGTTTCATAAATGGGTTAAGGGGTATATCGAATTGCTAGCCTAATTGCTATAATTTTGTTCATATATGTTTAATGAATTGATATTAAAGTCCATAAACCAGCACCCATTGTTTTGTTTATCGTAAAAAACAATATAGTTACATGTATTAACAATCTAATAATATCAATATCAATAAAATATTCGAACAGGAGAAAGTACCGTAAGAGTGATTTTGTAAATAATTCTTTTTCAAATGGTAATTCAGTATTCTATCATTCTAATTGTGTGAGAATGAGAATAGTATAGTATCAACGTGGATATCTGATATTTGCTTTTCCGTGTAATGATATAACATGGGAATTATTTATCTAATGCATTCAGAATTCGGGGTTATATGTTAACATCTTCCTCATCTTTTAGTGATTTTTTAGTAGTTGGTTTGTGGGTGGATGTGGATCGTTTGGGGGTTATGTTTATTATTTACTTATCAAAATATAATTTTTCTCATGAAATTAATATGGATGGAATCTAAAAAGTTGGATGGTAGATTAATCGGTCTAACAATTTGTTTTGAAATTGACTCCCATATGTCATTCTATCTATGTTTTTTTGAGTTATGTTAATGCACGATAAACAAACTATTATAAAGAGAGAGAAGAAAGACATAAAGGAATGAAGAAGAAACTGATGCGTTCATCACATTGTGAGTACTTAGGGTTTGAGAGGGAGAGTGTTGAACTTTGTTTTGAGAGAAATTTGAAATCTACGGGTAGGTGGTATGGTTTCTAAATGGACTTCTATTTATACCAACGATTTGGCCTAGAATCTACCACGATTTACCAATTATTGAAATCCTCCAAAATGGTTAGAATTTTGAATACCATAAGATTTAGACATATTTCAATATCCTAATTTAATACAATAATATTTTAGTGGACTTTTTAAAATCCTAATTGAATACTCATAAACTTTATGTCCAAAACAATCTTATGGATTCTACACCGAATACTTCCCCTTAGGTTTCTTGCAAAATCATGTGTGAACCAAACACACACATAAAAATAACTTTCTCTTCACTTCACTCTACTTTACTTTTTCAATAAATCACTTTCACGCATAACTTTTTGTCATCCAAACGGACCATAAGAGACTATCATTAATTAAAAACAACCACAAATTCATCATTTTAAAAACTCACTCTACCACTTACACCCAATAATTACGATTTTTTTTGAACAAACACTAAAATAAACACTTAATTGAATGCGACCATCTCCCCTTAATCATACTCCAATTCAATCTAACAAAGACTCAAAGAGAAATTATGATTAGAAAAATTAGAAAAAGCAAACCCAACCCTTCTCCAATCAATTGGACAAAAGGGTGGAGAAGAGTGTAAAAGGAGGAAGAGATTATAATTGCACAGCTTGTTTATCGTTGCTTTTTATATTTTTGAAAATCCTCCAACATTCCTCGAAGTCTAATTTATTTATTTCTCGGGGTGTCAATTATAATAGTTGATACTTTGATTCTTTATTTATCAAACTATAACTAATACAACTATAAATTGCAGATGTCACATAAGATAAATATAAAAGAAAAGAAAAGAAAAAATCTTCAATGTAACTCACAATAACGACCATTAGACAGCTCCAAATAGGGGCAAGAGAACCAAACCCACCCCCCCCCCCCCAACACACGCCTTGATTTTCAATTTTTTATATTATATATGGGATACTTTATTTTATATTTTAGACTATCTATATGATATCATAATAAGCTTTATTTGTACAATGAATACATAGTACCATTAATTTCTATACTTGCTAATTGCGTAGGTCATCTTCGGACCTATTTGCATTCTTTTAATATCTTTTTATAAGATTCATATGTACTTAATAACTTTTCTATGTTACATACGTTTATGTGCCTTTGTGAACCATTTATTTCTTGTACTTTCACAAGCATACCCTAATTTAATTTATAAAAATATCTTGAATTAGACTCTATTAAGAAAATTTGGATAAATCTGTCTGCCTTGTTTGACCAGTTTGACCAGCCAAAGGCATTCTCTTATTCGACAAGTTTTAGCGGCGAGGTGTCAGCTATGGGCCAACCATATTGTGGCCCATGTGTGTTAGGCCTAACCCATTCTTTCTCTTCTTTTCGTATGTTGTTTCATGGAACATGTTTTTCACTTTTTTTTTTCCATCGAAAGAGAATGTTCATAATTAAAAAGGAAATTGACTAGCTTGCTCCTTTTCCCACTTCTTTACAAGGAAATTAACTAATAAAGCTTCGTCAGTGGTTAGATGAGAAAAAAACTCCATTGGATGGCACGGGATATTTTAGTTTAATTTAAAATAATATTTTAATGAAATTCTTATATATATATATATATACACAAAGTATTTCTAGTAAGGTCTATACCTTACGAATTGGGCCTTTTTACGACACTTTTGTGTCGTAAAAATACTTGGGGGTGTGTTTTTACGACGCAAAAGTGTCGTAAAAAGGATCAATCCGTAAGGTCTTGTCCTTACTTAAAAATTTTCTTATATATATATATCAAGTTTTATACAAAAATTTATCTATTAAACTTTTTAAAAACTACTTTTTCTTATTTCCCCTTTTTTTTCATTTGGGTTGTTTCGCGTATTTCGCTGCAGCAATAAAACAAGAAATTAATTTTGAGGGGCCAATTTTTTTTATTCTTTTCTCCAATTACTTAAAAAACACTAATAATTATGAAGATCAATCGTTTGAGAATGATATATAAAGGTATACCAATAATATAAATGAAGGTACACTAAAATTTGACAGAGTTATAAATAAAAAAGTACACCAAAATATAAAAAATGTATATGAAATGCACAAAAGTTTAGGGGGGCCATGACCCCCAACCAATTACCTAGTTTGGTCCTAGTTTTGCGGTATAGTGTAGATTGTTTGCGGAATGAATCATTACATGTTTTTTGTTTTTTAAAAAAGGGAAAGGAAAATTCCCACCGAAAGGGAAAGTTTTCAATTGTTTCATGGAAATTGACTCCTTTCCCTTTCCCTCATCTTCTGTCTTCATGTATAGTACTAACTCAGTACACAGCGATCTAAACAAATAGTATGTATGTTTGCTTAATTTCGATTCTACCCATCTCTTTCTTTTCTTCTACCAATCTAACTAATCTCCAACCCCCAGATCTAAACAAAATTTCTTATGTACGTCGTTGTTGTTTGCATTTTCCTCTTGAATTGATGATTCAGGTGGTACCTGAATCAAAATTTTCGATTCGACTTCGGTCCAATTTTATTCGGCTTTCACATATTTTTTTTATAAAAATCATAAATTGTGAAGTAACACTTATTTTGGTCAAAAAATTGATAACTTTATACTTGCTCTTGCTTATTTGGAATAGAAAAATATTAACTCTTACATTTATAATATAGCTCAAATACTCATAATGGTTCAAAGAGATTGTTATCACTAAAGCTTATAAATTTTAGGAGTATAAAATTTATATAATGATGTTATATTATTTTGAATCATATATGCAATGATTTAGTTTCGTTCAATTCAGTTTTGCACCGGTTCACCCCAAATCCGAACCAGACATATTTGGTTTCAATTTAAAAAAAAAAAAATTTTGGTTTTTAACGGATCTGTCGTTCAGTTTTCGAGTTCGCTACGACAATCTTATAAATATACACAATTCACAAATCAATCTCCAAAAGTTAGTATACTAGAAGTCTAAGTAACTGAATCCTCTAATAATATAAAAATCCATAAGAAATATATACAATTCACAAATCAATTTCCAAAATTCTTTGTCTTCTTTTTGTAGGTTGTTTGTGGATGAATCATTGCATGTGAATGACCTTTTTTTTCACCGAAAGATAAAGTTTATAATTAAAAAGGAAATTATTAGCTTGCTCCTTTTCCCACTTCTTCATAAGGAAATTGACTAATAAGCTTTAATAATTAGATGATAAAAAACTCCTATAAATTTTTGATTGAACTTTAAAATATGTTTAATAATTTTTGTTAGTTGGGATGGCACTAGTATACACTAATTTAATTTAAAATAATATTTTAATGAAATTTTTATTATACCAAGTTTTATAAATAAATAAAAAAATTATCCATTAAACCCTTTAAAAAATAGTACTCCATTAAAAAAAAATACAAAGTGTAATGAAAAGGAAACAAGCGGATTAAAACTTACTTTTTCTTATTTTTCCATTCTTTTGCTTGGATTGTTTCACAACAATGATGAAATCATAAATGAATCTTGAGGGGGCCAATTTGTTTTTTATTCAATTTCTTAAAACATACTAATAAATATGGAGGTCAGTCATTTGAAGATGATATGTAAATGTACGCCAAAGAGATATATGAAAGTATATTAAAATTTGAGAGAGTTGTAACCATACATATACAAAGGTAAACTAAAATATAAACAATTTATATGAATGTACACAAAAGTTTAGAGGGCCATGACCGTCCAACTAATTACCTAGTTTGGTCACTGTTTCATAAGACTGTATAGATTATTTTGCGGAATGAATCATTGCATGCTTTTCAAAAAAAATAATAAAAAAAATAATTCCCACCGAAAGGGAAAGCCTTCAATTGTTTCGTGGAAATTGACTCCGTTTCCCTTATCTTCAGTCTTCGATCATGTTCTAACTCAACACACTGATAGGGATAGTATCTTTGTTTGCTTAATTTCCATTCCATTCATATCTTTCTTTTCTTCTCGATCTAAGCAAAAATTCTTTTGTATGTCTTTGCTAGTTTGCATTTTCCTCTTGACTTCATGATTCAGGTGGTACCTAAATTAAAATTTTTTGGTCGGTTTCACTTCGATTCTATTCAGCTTTCGTATATATTTTTTTATTAAAAAACATAAATTGTAAGCAACAATAATTTCAATCAAAAAATTAATAACTCTATACTTGCTCCTACTTATTTGGAACATAAAAATATTAATTCCTGCGTTTATAATATAACTCTATACTTGTATCCCGGTTTTGGACCACGAGATGGCCAAATTTGAAAAAGGATTGAACTGATAATATTGAGTCACCGTAGGCCCGCGAGATTTCATTCCAGAAAGTTTGTATCGCAGTTTTGAACCCCTAGATGGCCGAATTTGAAAACAGCTTGAACTGAAAAGTTGTAACTCTAGAAATTTTCTCCAAATTGGACTCCAGAATCGCATGATTTGGAGTTCTGAGCACAAAGTTATGCCCCCGAGAATATTGAGCTATGTAGACCCGCGGGATTTCGAGCTTTTCACCGAAAATTCACTTGTAATTTTTAAAGAACGAGAGCTTTAGAAAGCTTATCATTCCCACAGACGGCGCCAACTGATGGTGTCAAAATCTAGAAATAGATAATTAACCAATCAATAAGCGAATCTCGGTGAATAAAAAATAAATGCGGCGCAATGATGAACACATGACTTTTTTTTTAAGGTAGGTTCTCCCGGTAGCGCTTATGCTATTCCAGTGGTACGTCCTCCTTTTGTGTGTGCTTACTTTGTATTTGCTCAAAGGCGATCAATTTGGATGATAATACAAGCTACCAACTTCTCTCTCTATATAATTTCCTTAATTCTATTTATAAGTATAGAATTAGGATTACAAATATTTCAACAGAATAAATAATAAACTGTGTAGGAGAGAGAGTGTATAAGGGTTGTTGGTATTTTTTGGGGTATGAAAATAGAGAGTATAAGACCCTTCTATTTCTAGGGAGTATGAAAAGAGAGAGTATATGACTCCTCTATTTCTTCCCGAATTGGCTTGTATTTGTATTGCCAATGACTTTATATCTCTTGAAAGAGATATATGGATCTTAAGAGAGAAAGAAGATATGTTTTTGTTGTGTGTTGAATGAATAAATGGTGGGAGTATTTATAGGTAAATGGAGAATGGCAAAAATGTAAATTTGATAAAAATAAAGGGCAAAATTGTCATTTTTGGTGGTGGTAGGTGAGATGTGGTAGGTAGGGTAGGTGAGATGTGGTAGGTGTGGTAGGTGATGTGTGGTAGGTGATGAGGTAAAAATGAGATTTTACCGGGGGTAAAATTGGAATTTTATCGGAGGTAAAAAATGTTGAAAATTACCTTTGTAGACCAATCGTAAAATTATTATTTTTACTTTTATAGGCCAATAGTAAATTATTATTTACCCCATCATAACTTGTTGCCGATCACAATATTATTAATACACAAGTATACAACCCGCTGCAAATAAAAATATTATTAGTACATAAGCACATTGTAATCAATTATGTTATACATATATATATATATATATATATATTATATCGCAACGAAACATAGTCATAATTTTTACAATTGTTTTAGTTAAGAGGTTCTGGTATGTTTTCTCATACATGCATTAATTTCTTAAATTAAGTTCGTTTGCAAATATAACCCACTTGGAACCCTTACATATGCATGCAATAAAACATAGTCGTAATATACAATTATTTTAAGCTTGAATGAAATGTAGAAAAGTGATTTTTTAAACGTGCTTACAAACTATATTACATGCAATAAAATATAGTCATAAGGTACAAATGTTTTAAACCCTTATGAAATATGAGGAGTGATTTTTCGGATGCGCTTGAGAATTATGTGCCATCAATTTATTTTCATATAAATAATTCAATGATGCATTTATTATTTTGGATAATTATTCTCTTCAAAATAGATGCAAAAGAGTTTCATACGTATACGTATCAAGTGTCATGTGTACGTGTATCCAGTGTAGGTTTGAATATATTTATATATATGGGTGTTTTATGTTTTGATCGGGGTAGAAGTTAAGAGACCTAAATCCAAACCAAATTTAAATGTTCAATTTTGGTTCAGTTTTTAAATCTTCTAAAACCAAATTCGAGCCAAAAAATTTTGTTCGGTTTAATTCAGTTTTCATATTTTTTTTATAAAGAACATAAATTGTAAGGCAACACTTATTAAGATAAAAAAAATAATAACTTTATATTTGTTCCTACTTAATTATGTTGAAGATAAAAAATATTAACTCTTATATTAATAATATAACTCCAATATTCATAATAGTTTAAAGGGATGAGTACTCGCTAGAGCGTAAATTTTAGAAACATAAAATTTTAGATAATGAAATAATATTATTTTCGAGCCATATATGCAATGATTTGATTTTGTTTGGTTTGGTTATGCATTGGTACACCCCAAACCTGAACCAAATATATTAAGTTTCAATTTCGCTTATTTTTTTAGGTTTGGTTTTTAACAGATTGGTTCAGATCCATCATTCAATTTTCAAGTTCGTTACAACACCCCTATATATATACATTTCACAAATTAACTTCAAAAATTTAGTTTATTGGAACTCCAACTGATCAAGTCATCTAGTACATTGAAATCTGATGGTGTCAAAATCTAGAACAGATAATTGACGACCGACCAATCAATGAATAATGGTGAATTAGAGGTTTAATATTGAATTGTAACTGTGAATAGTGATTGTGAACAGTATCACCGTATCTGTGAACAGTGATTATGAACAGTAAATGTGAACAGTACCTCTGAACAGTATCTGTGAACAGTGGTTATGAACAGTAAATGTGAACAGTACCTCTGGACAGTATCTGTGAACAGTGACCGTGAACAGTACCACCGTATATGTGAACAGTGGTTATGAACAGTGCCGGCAGAAACTGATTAAAAATAAAGATGAACACGAGACGTTTTTTATTAAGGTAGGTTCCCCCGGTAGCGCTTATGCTAGTCCGACAGTACGTCCTCCTTTTGTGTGTGCTTGCTTTGTATTAGCTCAAAGGCAATCAATTCGGATGATAATACAAGCTACCAATCTCTCTCTTTCTTTCTATAATTTCCTTAATTCTATTTATAAGTATAGAATTAGGATTACAACTATTTCAATAGAATAAATAATAAACTGTGTATGAGAGAGAGCGTATAAGGATTGGTATTTTTTGGGGTATGAAAAGAGAGAGTATAAGACCCTAAAAAATTGGCTTGTATTTAGGAAAGATGGATGGATATTGGGAGAGAAGGAAGAGATGTTTTTGGTGTGTCTTGAATGAATGAATGAGGGGGGTATTTATAGGTAAATGTAGAAGGGCAAAAAGGTAAATTTGGTAATGTATATGATGTGTATGCTTATGTCACATGTATTCTAGAATGTATATGATGTGTATGCTTAGGTCATATGTATTCTAGAATGTACATGATGTGTATGCTTAGGTCACATAGGTAAAAATGGTATTTTACTAGAGGTAAAAAATGGTATTTTACTGGAGGTAAAAATAGATTTTACTGGAGGTAAAAGTGTTGAATTACCTTCGTAGGCTAATGGTAAAATTATTATTTAACCCCATCAATTGCCCCATATCCTTATCATTTAGCTTGGATGAGCTGATTGGTGAGGATATCCTTCAACCCGGGAGCTAGTAGTAGCTCTGAGTTCTGATGTTCGTGATGTCTTAGACCCGAATCCTTCGTAGGCGAATAAGGTCGACAATTCGATGCCTGCAAGAGGTCTTTTGCCTGTGTTAGGTCTTTCGCTTGTGTTGGAGGTCTTTCGCCTTTTTTAGAGGTCTTTTGCCTGTGTTAGAGGTCTTTCGCCTGTGTTAGAGGTCTTTTGCCTTTGTTAGAGGTCTTTTGCCTTTTTTAGAGGTATTTCGCCTGTGTTAGAGGTCTTTCGCCCGTGTTAGAGGTCTTTTGCCTGTTTTAAAGGTCTTTTGCCTGTGTTAGAGGTCTTTCGCCTGTGTTAGAGGTCTTTTGCCTGTTTTAGAGGTCTTTTGCCTTTTTTAGAGGTCTTTTGCCTGTGTTAGAGGTCTTTCGCCTGTGTTAGAGGTCTTTTGCCTTTTTTAGAGGTCTTTCGCCTGTGTTAGAGGTCTTTTGCCTGTGTTAGAGGTCTTTCGCCTGTGTTAGAGGTCTTTTGCCTTTTTTAGAGGTCTTTTGCCTGTGTTAGAGGTCTTTCGCCTTTTTTAGAGGTCTTTCGCATGTGTTAGAGGTCTTTTGCCTTTTTTAGAGGTCTTTCACCTGTGTTAGAGGTCTTTCGCCTTTTTTAGAGGTCTTTCGCCTATTTTAGAGGTCTTTTGCCTTTTTTAGAGGTCTTTTTGTTCTTCTTGTTCTCCCTCTCTTGGCCAGAAGAAGGGCTATGTTCCCCTTGGCGCTTGGAAGGGGGCCAGAGAGCAGCAAATCCTGACATGTTGCGTCCTTGGAGTGTCTCTTCCACCCCAATCTGTTTGTTGACCTCGTCCAGGAGCTCAGACATGGTCTTTGGAGCCATTCTAGCTAAGGTCATTAAGCAGTAGGGGGAGCTTACTCCGTTCATAAATGCGGCTACGGCTACACCTTCATTGAGATCATCGATCATGAGGCTTTCCTGGTTGAACCGGCAAGCGTACTCTTTCAGGCCTTCGTTTGAACTTTGTTTGATTGTGAAGAGGTGGGTGGAAGGCTTAGACTGCTTTCTAGTCCCTACGAAGTGAGTTACGAACTTCGTATCAAGCTCGTTCAAGCTCTGAATCGAGCCTGGGGATAGGCTGTTGCACCACATCCGAGCTGCCCCCTTGAGGGTTGTGACAAAGGCCCTGCATATGATACCATCTGGGACATTCTGGAGCCCCATCATATTTCTAAATTGCTGCCAATGGTCCACTGGATCGGTTGAGCCATCATATGACTCTAGAGCAAGTAATTTAAATCTGTTCGGGACCGCACAGGTCTGGATGTGCGTTGCAAAAGGAGATTCAGAATTTCTTACCAGAGTTGCTGCCGAGCTCCCTCCATCGTGGCCTATGGTTTTCATCATTTCGGCCAGCTGGGCTTTTATTTTTGATCTGAGCCTCTGCTCTACTTCTTCAACAGGGCTCTTGTTCGAGATCCTGTCGAACACTGACCCTCGAGGCCTAACATTTGTCTCAAGAACTGGTGGAATGGGGGGTCGACCTCCTCTGCTCACACTTTGTTTTTGAGCCTCTCCTTCGGAGCGTCTTTCTCGAACAACATTAACTTGTGGATTTCTTTTTGAAGATGGTGGGGGAGCTATAACAGAGAACTCATCATAAGATTCTCCTTGTTCAGAACTGGATTGGTCGGGTTCAGACCCACTGGGCCTGCCTCGACTTTTCCTATACCTCTGGCGGCGTTCCCCCAGCCTTTCAACGGCTGGGATTCGCGCAGGGGCTAGGGGAGCCTGTGCATAAATAGGGGTCAGAGGCGATCCATCTCTTGAACTGTACGAAGGGGATTCTCTTTGAGTCATCAATCTGTCAATCTAGACTTGGAGAGCAGTTTGTTGAGCCACTAAGGCTATCAAGGGGTCTGTTTGGGTGGTGTCTCCTAACTGGGACATGGTGAATGTATGGTTTTTGGCTTTTTTTAGAAGCGTGTGACTTTAAGGAAATGTCTTTCCCACAGACGGCGCCAAACTGATGGTGTCAAAATCTAGAACAGATAATTGACGACCGACCAATCAATGAATAATGGTGAATTAGAGGTTTAATATTGAATTGTAACTGTGAATAGTGATTGTGAACAGTATCACCGTATCTGTAAACAGTGATTATTGTACAATTATTTTAAGCGTGTATGAAATGCAGGAAAACGATTTTTTAGACATGCTTGATAATTATATGCAATCAATTCTTTTTTTAAAAAAGAAAATCAGCCAATGATGCATTTATTATTTTAGTTAATTATTCTCTTCAAAATAAGTGTATAAGAGTTTCACACGTATACATATGAAGCATCCCCGGTTGTATGCGTAACAAGTGTTGGGTAATATATATATATATATAAATAATTCACAAATTTACCTCCAAAAGTTGGTAATCACTATTGAAACTCCATGTGATCGGTCTTCTACTTTAAAAAATCCATCAAAAAAAAGAGTTATATAAATGAGTTTAGATTTGTGAAATATGATTTTTTTAGTTAATATTAGGCATCGTTCGGTCAAGTTTTTGCGCACTTCGATTAATTCTTCTTTACAATTTAAACCAAATTCACTGCTACAACATAATATTTGTGCACTTGCTGAGATTTGACCTAAAGAATTTCTTGTCAACCTCAAAGATGAATCAAAAATGATATTGGCTTAACTAAGTCTGACAATAGTAAAATAAGATTTGTTTATTTTTAACCCAAATAGCATGTCAGCATAAGGATGATAACTACTGTGACTAAAATTGTACAACTATTTGTGTTACTGTTGCTTTTTGATTTTTGATTTTTTGAAATTGATATCATCTTAGATCCCATGTCTAAACCTTCCTTCTATTTAGTTACAAATAAGTAGAATGAGAGAAAATAAGATATATTTCCAAAATATAATGTGGGTGTATGTGTTCTTCTACTCGAAAAATAGACATTTAATTGTTTCTTCAAATGTTAAATTAATCAATGGATAAAATGTTATATGAGGGGCAAACCTACGATATGTAAAATTTTTAAGGCCAATATCAATTTTATTTTTTTTGTATAATTAATAGAGTCAAACGTGAAGATTAATCATTCTATAGTAATACATACAAATTAGACCCCCCAATTTCTAAAAGTTTTACAAAAAAAAAAAGTCCATAGTTTTAAATTTTTAAAAAAGGCCTTTATAGCAATTTAAAAATATCATAGGCTCATAGCTACTATGAAATTTTTTCAAATCTAAGTGGGGGCTTAAAACCCCACTTGTACCAATCTCCAAGGCACCGTAAGTCTGTAATTAACTAAAAGGAGTATTTGTAATAACAAGTGAAATGCACAATCACGAGGCACTGTAAAATACAATTTGTCCCTAATAGGTAAAAATTAAATAGTATGAAGGAGTCATTGTAATTTAATCAAGAGCTTAAAAATAAATTTAAAATGATGTGATTTTGCATATGGTTCGGTTCTATCTTGCACTGACACACTCCAAACTTAAATCAAACTTATTTGGTTTTGGTTTAATTTCTATGTTTTGATTTCGATTTTGTTTGGTTCAATTTTTAATGAACCGGTCCAAATCAGTTTGGTTCGATGGTCATTTTTCGAATTTACCATAATACCCTTAAATAAATGGTGCAGTTATTGTCACGCTGAAAATTTCTCTATACTACTCTCAACACTGAATCGGTATAATAGGACTGAGTATAATATTATTTACTCGATATAATAGGATCAAATCAATGTTGAAAACAAAAAAAATTGCACTGACTCGACTCTATTGCGCCAAATAATATACACATACTTAATCTTATTGCACTGAATCAATATGAATATATTCAATCCTATTATAGCTACCGAGTTAATACAAAAATATTACAAAGAGATTTGACAGCGGCAATAACCCACCCTAAATAAACGTGTGCGCGCAAGATCCGTGAAGTTTAGCACTGTCACTAGAATATTAGTGGGCCAAGTATAACAGTAGGAAAGTAGGATTTTTTTATTTTTATTTTTATTTTTTTGTTTTTACCCCCAAATAACCGCGTTCCGCACAGGGTCCACGATGTTTCGACTGTGACTAGAACTGTATTATAAAGCAAGGGAATAGCAAAAGACGAGTAATAGCTGATATTTTCTAGTTATCGAGAGATTAAGAGCAAGACTAGTAGTAGTAGATCTATAAGAGGGAGTTCGATCCACATTTATATATATATATCTTCTTTTTCTCACTCATTCACTGAAGCTTAAGCTTTAAAATTAAGCAAAAGTATGGTAAAAATTGAAGAGGTTTCGGAAGTTGAAGCTGCTGCTGCTTCTTCCGCTTTGGCAGAAGATCAACATATTCATAGGTGCAAGTACGATGTATTTTTAAGCTTTCGAGGGGAAGATACTAGGAAGGCTTTCGTTGATCATCTCTATGCTGCTCTTAAAAGGAGTGGCATCTACACATTCAAGGACGACGAGAGGCTCGAAACAGGGGAATCAATCTCCCCTGCCCTCTTCAAAGCCATCGAGGAATCGAGCTTTGCCGTCGTCGTTTTCTCCAGAAACTACGCTTCTTCGCGGTGGTGTTTAGATGAGCTTGTGAAGATCATGGAATGCAGTAGTAAATCACCAAAGGGACAAACAATTATCCCAATCTTCTACGACGTCAAGCCTTCGGATGTACGGAAACAGGAAGGGCATTTTGGAGAAATGTTTCGCAAACACGATTCGCATAGGGTCCAAATCTGGAGAAAAACTCTTATAGATGCTGCAAACTTGTCTGGATTGGAATTGGACAAAACTGCGGATGGGTAAATTAATCCGATACATATATCCTCATAATTCATATCTTTACAATTATATGTAAATATAGCCTATTATTTATTTATTTAAGATGCCGTTTAATTGCACTTAAGTTTGAAATGGTGGTCCATTTAGAATTAAGGAGTTTTAAATTGGTGAACAAATAAAAAGCCACGTCATTTATAATTGTTTTGTGTTTCTTTACTATATTTTCTTATTTACATCTTTCAAAATCTACAGGCATGAATCGAAATTTATTGACCGAATTGTCCAAAAGATTTGGAGTAAACTCCCATCTAAAGTTAAAGTTGAAGACAAGGTTCTATTTGGAATGAAGTCTCGTATAGAGGACGTGACTTTGTTGTTTGGTGAAGAGTGCAATGTTGTTCGCACTGTTGGCATATGGGGATTGGGTGGAATAGGCAAGTCAACTTTAGCAAGGGCCGTTTACTGTGAAATTGAAGATCAGTTTGAAGTTGCCCATTTTCTTGATGAAGTTGGAGAAGTGTCAAAGAAGGACGGTCTTAGAAGTTTACAGCAACACCTTCTTTCCAAAACCCTGGGGGTGAAGGATTTGCAGATAGCGAGTGATAAGGATGGAATTGCACTAATGACGACAAGGCTGCGGTCTACTAGGGTTCTTCTTGTTCTTGACAATGTTGATAGTTCAGAGCAACTAGAAAAGTTAGCTGGAAGTCATGAGTGGTTTGGTCCAGGAAGTAGAATTATAATAACAACTAGGGATAGAAAACTGCTTCATGTGCGTGACGATATACAAATACATAAGATGAGTGTATTGTATTATACTGATGCTACTAAGCTCTTTTGTTCGAAGGCCTTTAATGATATGTGTCCTCCAAAAGATTTCAAGGAGCTCTCGGATCAAGTTATAAAGTATTGTGAAGGGCTTCCTTTAGCTCTTGAAGTCTTGGGTTCCTCACTACGCTGTGAAGACTTGGATGTTTGGAAAGATTCATTGCAAAAACTAAGGGAAGTGGGCCCGGATGGAGATATTCTTGAAAAACTTAAAATAGGTTTTGATGGTTTACATGAAAGGGTGCAAAATACCTTCTTAGATATTGCATGTTTCTACGAAGGAAAGAATGAAGAATGTGTAACAAGAATATTTGATAGTTTCGATTTTTTCCCAAAACTTTCCATAAGTATTCTCATTCATAAATCATTGATACATTGTTCAGATGGTAGGGTTTGTATGCATCAATTGATTCAAGAAATGGGACGGCATATTGTTCGACAAAAATTTCCTCGAGAACCTGGAAAGTATAACAGGCTGTGGAATACCAGCGATATTGAAAATGTATTAACTTGTAACACGGTGAGAAATCCTTTAACTAAAAGCTACAACCCTCAATTTGAATTGCAATTAACAAGAAGTATAATAATAAATGAATGTATTACTAGCTATATGTACGTGTTTATGTTTCTTCATTTACTAATCATATATACTGGATTTTGTTTGTTTGTGGTTGTTAGGCTACAGAATACATTGAAGGCATAATGTTGGATCCCCACGGACGAGAATACACAATTAAATTGGGGACTGAAGCATTTAGACAGATGTCCAATCTAAGGTTACTAGAAATTCATAACACTTGCAGTCCTAAAGGTCCTGATTATCTTCCTAACAAGCTACGGTGGATTGATTGGGATGAATATCCTTCAAAATATCTGCCAACAACATTTGAAGCAAACTTTCTCGTTGGGCTTCGACTACGTTGCAGTAGGGTTAAAAAACTTTGGGAGGGAAGAACGGTAATTTTTTTCAATTATATATATATATATATATTCCCTCCCTCTCTCCATCTCAAATTAAATACGTATTGATTTTGATTTCAACACTTTTTTAAAAAAATAAAATTATTTGAGCAATAACTTCAACCTAATCAATATATGGTTAAGAATTAAGTTTGTTTTTAAACTATAGAATTTAGTACATCAATTATGTCACACAATACATAAGCTAGTTTCTTGCTCAAAATTCTTCAGTCACTAGGCTTCAGTCCAGTAGATATAAGTGGGACCCCAACTTCTTCAAAAGTGACCTTTTTAACACCCTAGCAGAATCAACGTTTGCAGTAGCCAACATATTTCTTTATACAAAAATGAGTAGAAACTATGTTTTACCAATCAAATTTGAACGATTTGAATTTTTAAAGATTCAACAAAGAGTAGATATAGATTTATAAAGTTAGCCTCAAGAAAGGGCTCCCTTTTTTAACTTAAGAATGGACTTCCTCTTTTAACTAAAGAATATATAAATATATGTAAGTATATTGACTTTTCATATTAAAAAAAATATATTATATTTTGAAACTTTTAAATGTCACATTATAAAGAGTATATATATATTTATACTATTACATAAAGTCAAAACCAATTTTAACAGCCATAAAGTCGTGTCAGATTTTTGAATTGCCTATTTTACCTTTATAGTCTATTTTTTCATTAAAAATTAGACTTACAAGAGGGGTTCAAACTTTGAATTTTTGACAAAATAATCTAGTGTTTAACCAGTAGACCACTTAATATCTTTATTTTATATGCATCGCGTGTGTATGTGATATAGTATGTATGTATATATATATAAATACATAAGTATAAAGTAGGCATGAGTAATATACTAGACTAAGACCGATATTTTTTGTCTTAATAAATTAGCTCAATTTTGAGGTAGGTTTGGCCAAACTTGACCCTGAGCCTCCATGAAATATGGCTGGCCCGAACACAACCCAAAGTGAGGCTTAATTTTGACCATTGAAACTGTGTTGTATATTATACGAAGGAATTCAAACCTACCCCCACCTTAACCCAAACCTAGGGGTGTCATTAAGTACGGCTTTTACTGAAAGCGACCAAATTATTCTTAAAAAAATGGTTTTGGTAAGATATATTTGTATACCAAGAATTGATTTACCGAAATATATTGGTTTGCTTTTGTTATTACATGTATAAAAACTAAAATACTGATTTATCGTACCGAAAAGTACCAAAAAGTGTGATATCTATAACACCAATTCCAAAATTATCAAAAATATGTAATACAACAAAAATGTTGAATAATTAAAGACAAAAATTGTCAAATATAGTTTAGATCCTTAATACCAAGAATTTATACATACAAATTACTAATATTTTTCAAAAAGTTTTAGACTTGTACTGCAAAGTGATCTTTAACAACTAACTTTTAATTAATTGTAGTTATTCACTTCATAGTGTAAGTAATGTTTAAATTTCTATTACTTTCAATCTAAAACTGCCCTAGTATATCGAAAGCGAAAACAATCAAATAAACTTTATACATTTTTGCGCTTATAATACTATTCACCAAAATCAAAATAAACGAAAGTAATGGAAACGAAATTTACAAAAATATACTGAATATACCAAACAATCAAGCAGTTTGATATTAGTTTTTTAATTTCAAATACCGATTGGTAAGCTGGTAAATTTGGTATTCAACTCCTTATTTTTGTTTTAGTATTGGTAAGGGTTATTTACCGACTGATTTACCGAAACAACATCCCCACTCGCGCCGAAAAATTAATTTTTGCTTGCTCGTGTTCGTGTTTTTGACTCATATCCGCTCATGTGGAAGAAATAAACACTCACTCTCCAGGTTGGGCTTGTCAAAAACTTGTTGAGTTTAACCTTTTTTCCGTCTCCAATTATTATTGACGAAACAAATGATGCATTTTATAGGATAAGCCGTTTTTACATTCACAATAACATTGGGCCTAATTCACTATTATATGCTTTCTTTGAATATTTAATATTTTAAAACATTTTTGAATTTTTTTTGTAGGAATGGTAATAGTTCATAATTTATTAGTTTTCATATTTTTTTTAAGTAAAAATATTTCATAGTTAATAATCTTCCATCTACTAAAAAGGGAAAATAGAAAGCAAGTGGCATCGAAAATATAAAATTTTTAAAAATAAATAAAAAATTCAAACAATTACGAACCGGAAAGAAGAAATGAAAGGAATTATGGCTTATCAATATATATTTAAGGATAGATAAATAGAAATAGTATTTAGATAGGTTTGAAAACTTTCCAATTTATTGATGATAACTTAAATATATAACCAAAATTATCATTCAAATTACCAGTATGCCATAACAATTTTGAGTTGGATGAAAACACAGTAAATTTGAGCCACTAGCAGGGAAGATAATTTTTTTATTGTGATTTATGGATAGATATTATGTTTGGCAGAAAATATTGGGACTTTTAATTTGAGATGTTTGGAAAAGAAAGTGATCGATATTATTATTTTGAGAAAAAATAAGTTTATAAATACAATACATGTTGATAAAGAATGTGGATAATGGTTGTCAATATTGAGTTTGTTTTGCTAGAGATGAAAAAAGAATTATTTGATTGTATAATTGTGTGTTAAATATAAAGAGAAACATATATTGGTGGAGAAAATGGAGAAAAAAAAAAGTGAGTACTATGCTGGCTATGTTAGTATTAGAATAAAATCACGTTTTAAATTCTCATATGTTATTTAAAATTTTGTCTAGAGGCATTATTATCAAGTGTCGATATTAGATTTGCTCAAATTTTCTCTACATGCATCACTAGTTTTATTTGAAATTAAGTTGAAACGAGTTAATTTAAGTTTTTCATGAATCAATTTATATTATCATAGTTAGCTAGAATTGTTTAATTTTCACAACCAAACATGACTAATTAAATGTAAGGGTTGTAAGTTTTCTTATTATAAATTGTTTAATTCACACAACTAATGTTTCATCTTTTAAAAGATCAAAAAATAAGATCCTACTCTATTATTACTACTATAGCTGCTGTTGAGGTTTTTGGAGTCACTACACCCCAGACGTGCATGTGTGGTTCACAAAACTAAACAGTAAGAGTAGATAGAATGCAATCTATTATACGATTTGGTATATACACTCTT
The DNA here is from genome assembly GCA_021464415.1 of Lonicera japonica. NCBI lineage: Eukaryota > Viridiplantae > Streptophyta > Magnoliopsida > Dipsacales > Caprifoliaceae > Lonicera > Lonicera japonica. The sequence continues at coordinate 5,980,761 of CM038471.1, read as the reverse complement.
AATTTATGATTTTTTTGAAAGATAAAGCCAAGCTCTTAGGGTGCGTTTGATTGCAAGCGTGAAATTTACATGAAAAGAAAATAAGTTACTGGCAATTGAATTGCCTAGAATTGAGTTGCATGAAAAATGTAGTTTAGTGTGTTTCATTGCCCTAATTTTCTACCCGAAAAATATTGGTTGTATTATGGCATTTTTAATGTAGAAAAAATTATTGGTATTTTTTTTACATAATTATATAGTCATGATTGATTTTGATTTTGTTTAATTGATCTTGATTAGTAGATTTTAAATATTAAATTTTTATATTATTTTGAATTTTATATTTTAAGATATGGCATTTTTAATATAGAAAATGACAAAAATCTTGTCTCGTAAACCATGCTCAAGCATGGAAAACAAAAAACCACCTCCCCCAAAGAAAACATTTTCCTCAATTGCCTTGAAAATGCACATGTGAGGCAAAAGTGGGAATTGAATTGCCTGAAAAAAAAAGTCAATCAAACATTTTAAGTTGTCCAATCAAGTGGAAAATCCTCATTTTTCATGAAAAATGTTGCCAATCAAACACACCCTTAATTTATTTTGGGCCTTAGGAGTATGAAGAAAGATAAACAAAAGTCACCTTAACACAAAAAGCACCAAAAAAAAATAAAATAAAATATGGTGCTATAATTAATTCATGTTAAAAGAGAAAAATAAATCCAATTTGTTCGGTTTAGTTAATTTGGCTACTTACTTTGACTGAATAAAATTATAGAAAACCTTTTGTAATTTTTTACTCCCACTTAAATTTATTTTTTTATTTATTTTTTTGCTGTTCATATATAACAGAAGAAGAAGCTGAAAAACCTTAAATACGTCGACCTTAGTTATTCGCGAAACCTAGTTGGGATTTCACACTTGGGAGAGGCCTGTAATCTTGAGGAACTGATTCTTCAAGGGTGTACGAGTTTGGTAAAGGTTGACCTGACTACTAGATTTTTCAAAAAGCTTGTTCGCTTAAATTTCGCTGGGTGCCAAAATCTTGTGATTCTTCCAAGTATTTTTTATACGCTGAAATGTCTAAAATCACTCATTCTCTCGGGCTGCTCAAAATTTAAAAAATTACCAGAGGAGATTGGGAATTTAGAATGTTTAGAGGTGTTTCTTTTAGATGGAACTGCTGTAACAGAGCTGCCCTCCTCCATTCTATGTTTGAAAAATCTCAAGAAATTATCTTTTGGCAATAGCTCATCTCAATCACCGACTTCAATTTTTCGGTCTTTGTTTCAACTGAGACAACTTCAAAAAACCACGAGGAGTTTGGTGTTGCCTCCAATTTGGAGTTTAACTTCGTTAAGAGGGCTAGATCTCATTGATTGCAATTTGTTAGCTATCCCCAGTGATATTGGGTCATTGTTCTCTTTGGAAAAGTTATTTCTTGGAGGAAACAATTTTGAAAATCTACCGAGCCTCATTCAACTTTCTCAACTTATAAACCTTCGCTTGGATCGTTGCGAGATGCTTCGAGAACTACCGGAGCTTCCGTCGAAATTAAAAAAATTGGTTGTAACCGACTGTGCATCCCTCAGAATATCTGCGGATCGATTGGCCATGTGCAAAATAGATTATGGTTGGTTCCAAAATTGCAGGAAATTGCTCGATTATGAAGAGAGTGAGATTGTAGCTTGCACGTTACTGCAACAAAAGCTTAAGGTTCTCCATTAACTTCTACATAAACACACACATATATTCTTTTGATGTGAGTATATATGTAATATATATATATATAGTATGGATTTGATACGGACTAGTTAGTACGCACCGGGACTTCTAGTGACAAAATGTCGTCGCTAAGTACGGACTGGTTCTCACCAAATCTTTGATATATATAAATATGCATATAATGTTTTAACTGATTGAACAGCTTCACTGTATTATCTTGTTACGTGCAGAGAGCCTGGGTGAGCCCATTGTTACCCTGGATTGTTAATCTCATCATACTTCCGGGAAGAGTTATTCCAGAGTGGTTCTGCAATCACACTTTTACAAGGGATTCAGTTTTGTTGAAGCTTCCCCGGAATTGGCATGTAGATCGGAATGGGTGTTACAATCCTAAATTCAAGGGGTATAGCTTTTTTATCATTTACGAAGCGATAAACGGAGTAAAACATCTAAGCAGGTTGAGCAGGGGACATGACCACCCGAGTGGAGTGCAGTTATGGTTCAGGGAGCCTGGTCATAACCACCCAACAAATAAATATAATGTTCACCTCAAATACAATATTAGTGGCATGGAGCATACGATTATGGGCTACCAAACTTCATCCTCTTATAAAAGATGCATGAAGTGCCATTTGAACAACAAGCGTGCTGGAATTGAGGTTGGTATTAGATCATTAATACCAAACACATTAGTGGTGAAAAAGTGGGGGATACGTCTAGTATTCAATCATGATAATGATGATGATGATGATGATGATTCATGTAAAGTAATGTGAATAGAGGTAGGTAAAGCTGTTGCTACAAATGCGGTTGCATTCTCTTCTCTTTCTTATATATATATATATATTGAGCAGTAACTTTTACTACCTCCCTAATTTCCTTTCCTAGCTTCATTTAATGCTTTCCTTCCATCTCTTACAATTTTAATTTTATTTTTGTCTTAAGTTTTTCCTTTTATTTTCCCTTTCATTTACTTATGTACAATAGAACCTTAATAATTTAATATTGGATTGATTAGTAACTTCGATTAAACACTATTTTTTGCAAGTCCTAATTTAAGATAATGTTATAAATTAATAATTATCTAAATTTATATTATAAGATAGATACATTATAAAAAATTAATATAGGTCTTATGTAACGTATCTTATGTAATATATAAATTAATAATTTTCTAATACATAATACTTTATGCTTTTCATGTATCATTGTTGATTTATTAACACCTTTGAGATGGGAAACCATTGTTATATGTATGACAAGTACATGTAAGTCTACTTGTGACTTTTGAGTATGTGTAAGCCTACCAGTAGATTCTTAAATTTTACTTGATTAAAGAATTAGTTAGCAAAGCGAAAAATTAAATACAATTTACGATATTTAAAAAAAAAAAAAAAAAAAAAAACCAAAAGAATAACTTGATAAAGTAATAATTATTAATTTCTTGATTATTTAATATTCTCAAAATCATCAATTTTTTTAGGTCCCAAGACTATTAATTTATAGAGGTTTAAATCTACTTTTCTTTATTCTTTTTTATTTTGAAAAATAAAATAAAATAAAGAAGCTTAATTAATTCTACTATGTGATTTTGTAGATTTACTTTTGAGGAAGCCCAAAAATAACAATCAGTTTTTGGACTGATCTGACCCTTTGGGCCAAAGGACCCAACCAAGCCCAACCATATGGCCGACATGGATTCGAACTCAAAAGAAGGAGATTGTGATTTTCCAATTGCATATGTATATTCCGTCCCTCTCTCCATCTCAATTAAGTACGTTTTCATTTTGATTTCAACGCTTTTTTAAATATTTACACAATAAATTTATCAATATATGGTTTAAGAATTAAATTGTTGTAATATTCTTTTGGTCTATCGTTGAATAAAATCAACGGAATGGGGAATCTTACTATAGTAAAAATTGGTACATAAATTATGTCACACAATACACTAAGCTAGTTTTTTTTGCGCATCAAGTATGTGTATGATTAAAAGATAAGGCAATTTAAGTACTTGTCAAGGGTAACAAAGTACATTGCAAAGGTCAAGGATTGAGACTTGTGTAAATTCTACTTTTGGAAATTAAAATATAACAATGCTTACTTTATGGGTATTTTTTTTTTATTTGATTTGATCAAAACAAAACAATTATAAGATACTGAGTAATACAAAAACTATTACCGCTATAACAACACCAAATATATCTACACGACAGAAAAAATAACCCATTATACAAGAATAGCACTATCACTTACTCCCCACTCTCTACACAAAACCCAATTATCAAATGTTATTCTCTCCCTCCACTTCCAATTAGCTTCTTTAATCAATCAATTCCTTTATCTTGTGCAATAGCATCTTCCAATCTTGTTCTTCATCTACACCTTATCCCAGTTCCTCACCTCTCTATTTATTGCATTCCTTGTAAGCACCTCCTTCCAAATGCATATGGAGAAAAGGCAGTCAAAAAATAAATGATTCTGATCTTCCACTGCAGCATAACACATTATACCTTTTAAACTTCTCCTTCTATAAACCACCCATAAAATAGTAGTAAATCTAGGCACATTGCTCTTGAACCATACTACTCTGCACCAAGACACTATCTCCATGCCTTCTAATTTCGTCTTTAGCTTAAGCACTATTAAAATTTCCATTACCACTATGTATCCATTCCACATGATATATCCTCCATATTAGGATGCAAAGGAGGCAATTTTGTGTGCCACTCTATTCATATTTTCAGAAGTTAGCCTAGGAAAATTCCATCTCCCCTGATGAACATATTCATATAATCTGCTAAAAGAGAAATTGAATGCATCATATATGAGCCTGGGGCAGCGCCAAATCTACTCACTCGAGGCCATTCTTCATGCTAAGTAAATATAAACACACCAGGGCCCACTTTATATTTGAGACAATTATAGAAATTATCTTTCATCTTCATTATTTTTCCTCCATTTCCAGGAAGCTTAAGTAGAGAAAACACAACTCCCAAAACATTGACCTCTTAACATGTATTCATGGCACCATTTTACCCATAAACTGTCTTTCTTGCTAGCCAAATCCCATATATGTTTGGCAGTATATATTTGCCTTATTATTCTCCATAATATTAGGTATGCCCAAGCCACCCTCGTTTTTTTGGTAGACAAACGTCCTCCAATGCCACCTTAGCTGCAATTCTTCTTATTCCAAGACCACTACACAAATTTCCAAGCATAGCATTAATATTCTTCAAAATACCTTTAGGTAGAACAAAAGTTCTGCTCCAATATGTCTGAATACTCACCAGCACTCTGATTATCAATTGTGCTCTTCCAGCATAAGACAAGAGACTAGTGCGCCAATTGAGATTCTTGCTCAGAATTCTTCCCTTCAAGTCATCATAGTCACTAGGCTTCAGTCCGGTACATATAAGTAGAACCCGTAAATATTTAACAGGTCAACTTTGCAATTCCATCGCAAATATTAGCCTTGACATGTGTTGGTCAGATTTCAACCCTAGATGGGGGGTGAATAGGGTTTTCGAAACTAAATGCAGAATTTAAAAATCTTTTCGAAAATGTTTAAGTAAAACAATTTACTAAACAAATTTATCAAGGAATGTAAGCAAATAAACAATCAAGCACAAGAGCAAATAAATAAACAATCTCAAATAATTTAAACAATTAATAAAGAGATTGAGTTAGAAAGATTAAACCAATCGAAGTCCAAATATTTTTTGTCCACACGGTTCGGCTTGTTCCCCCTACTTTCGCGCTCGGTTAGTTCCCCGAGAATTTCCACTATAACCGATCTCCTTCCGGGTGAAGATCAAACCACTACAAGTGTTGTCTCACATACTCTACAAGTTGCTACACCACAACACTCTCACAAGATGCCCTCTTGCTAACCTTGTGAAATTTACCTTTCACAATTTCTAAACAAGAATTTACCTTCTTGTTTTTCCTATGAGATTTACCTCTCACAATTTGAATACAAAAGTTTGGTGATTCATACCAATTTACAATAACTCTCTCAAGTGTGTAAAGAATACAATTTGAAGCTCACATTAGAGTTATCCTATTTGATCAAGATGATATAGCTCAAAAGATTAATGATTGATCAAAAACAATTTCTAAAATCTTTGGATATTGAAGATAGATGAAGTATGAAGTGTATAAATGATTCAAGGTGTTTAGAATGAGTTTTGGATGTCATATATATAGTCCCAAAAGTGATATAGCCGTTTGAGAAGTTTGGTGGAAGATTTGTACCAAAAATATTAAAAATTCAGAAATCCAACGGCTATATTCTGGAACATCAATAGACTAAGCAAAACCATCAGTCGACTGAGCGAGGTTGCTCAGTCGAATGATGGACCCTTAGTTGACTGAGCAAGGCTGCTTAGTCAACTGATGGACTCTGCTGCCCAACAGGCCAAAAGGCCAAAAATCCCAATTTTTGCACTTTTGCATATAAGCTCCAAAATCAATTCTAATACTTTAGGGACTTCAAAAATAAGTTCCTAAAACACCTATTTTTGGGAAAACTGAAAATATGATCATTTGAATTTAACATGAATTTATTTGAAAATCAGTTTTTGCAAAAATGATGTTTTCAAAGAAATTTTGATTCAAACTGATTTTTATCAATCTAAGAATGATATATCAATATATATAAGCTATATAAATAATCAAATAAGAAACTTTACATAATACCTAAGTACTCACTCAATTAGCGAATAAACGAGTATTTGAATGCTTCGATTTGTTTATTCAATTTGATATTCACTTGAAGCTTTTGTCTTGAAGCTTTTGTGTCTGATCCTTGATCTTTGTGCTCCATGGATTTGCATTTTAATGAGATTGATCTCCTTTTCTTGTCCAACGCTTGTAGAGGAATGATCTCGGTTTGTATAGATTGGCTTTAGTCCTCGGTTTTAGTCCACGAATGATGATCATTGAAATGTGGCTATAATAACTTCAACACACATGTTAAATTACACATGATTAATTTATTGTTATTATCAAAATAGGATTAAGACCTACAAGGTCAACAACATGCTCATCCACCCTGGCTATAAAGATCAAACTTCCTATTTTAAGGGGGTAAATGGTTGGGGACAAAAGATTAGATATAGATTAATGCATATATAAGTATAATGCGGTCATTAGTGATATACTAGACTAAGACCGATACTTTTTGTCATGAATTAAGAGTTTTACTTTTGACTTGTTTACTTATGTTGTGCTTTAAAAGATTACTGCAGTGGTAAATTGTCATATTATCTAGCGCAGTGCATTTGTTGTTATTCACCTTTTTTATAACATGGTAAGTTGTCATGCTATTTTTTATTTATTTTAATATCGCAACAAAACATACGCATAATATATGCAATTTGTAACACCCTAGCCTTATTTTACTTTAAAAACTCTCACCTTATACTGTGTAATTGATAAGTTGTGTTTTGACAAGCGTTCTTATGATGTAAGTTACCTACTTGTATTTTAATATCTTGGACATGTTGTTATAGTATAATTAAGTTTAAATGACCAATCGTTTCATCATTCGGGTGGTCCGAATTAAAAACGAGATCATAAATGCGTGCTTCGATTTTACGCGATTTACTAAATTTTGGCCAACTTTAAGAGGTCATAATTTCTTCATCCGATGTCCAAATTATTCCTCGTTTATGGCCAAATCTTTCTCTCATTCGCCTCTACAAGTATCATGTTTGGCCCGAGTCAAAATTCGGACGTTTCGAGGCTCATTTTGGGCTCCTAAGGTGACAGTTTGTTGCAGCAGTCACCATGATCGATCATGGTAAGCCTATAGGTCAATTTTGACCACTTTTGACCCGAAAACTCATGTTTTTAACCCCCTTTCTCCTTCACTTTTCACAAAATCTTTCCAAAGGAGGGTGAGGGATTTGAGAGCAAGTTAGTGGAGAGTTCTTTAGAGCATGGAAGACATCCAATCTATTGAGCCAAGCCTTGGCTTCCGAATCTCCTTTTTCCACCCTCATCTCCATCTTCCACCTCCATTAGAGCTTGGTGGGATTTTAGGGCTTTTCAATCTTGAAGGAGGAGTGTCTTCAAGTTATTAATTTCAGAGATCAAGCTCCTTAGAGGTGGGAATCTTGTATCAAAACTAATTTTCTACCTTGTTATGGTTTAATTCTCATTATACTACTTGCTTTTTCAAAACCTTAAGTTATATATATATATATATTGGGTGTATAGTGAGATTGTGGTGAAGTGTTGAAATTAATGATTCTAGTAGCCTATATATTGCTTAAATAGTATGATTCAACAATAAATTCTTATCAAATACTTGCCTTTCACTAAAACCCCACTTGGACAAGATTGTATACTAATGATTCTTGCTACGCATATTTATATATATTGATAATGGTCTAAGTGGTTTCTTCATGAAATACTTATTAAATGGTTTGTCCTACTTATTAGGGTGGTTTATACTAGAACTCTCATGTTGAATACATTACGATTTTTATGTGTGACGATTAGTTTGCCTAAAGGTTTATTGCTAGCGTTAGTCCATGAATGGTCTCAGGTGTAGTCTCCTTAGATGAGACTGTAAGTTGGGACAGAGCGCCCCTGGGTGAAAGACCCGAAACCGTGCATGGAAAATAACGGGAGGCCCTGCTGTCACGTGGTTGAAATGCCACAAAATGCAGACCTAATTGTACGCTTGGATAGATGTGGTTATCGTTGAGGTTTGTGATTCGAGAGTTTTGGGGTGAAGCCCATAACAATTATATTACAAGGTTATTAGTAGAAGCTACTTACATATGTGTGTATATATATAACGCGTAAAGGTGGTCTTATTACTTTTTCCAAATTTAATTTATTATATATGGTTCCCACTGAGTCAGTTTGACTCACTCATACTATTTTCTATATAGGTACTTCTTCAGGCTTGACGGGAAAGGGGAAGAGGTAGGACAACGCTTCTTAGACTGTCTAATTTCCTACTTTATAGTTAGCTGAGGGTCGTTTAAGTGGAAGGACCATTGATCTTAATATTTTGTTTACACTGGCGATGTGATATGTAATATATATTTCCTCTATGACTGATATGTAAATTAAGGATTGTGGACTTATGTTTTAGGACCTCGTTAGAGGCTTGTCACATATACTTTATATAATATGGTTATGGTGTAAATTTTAGTTTCATGGATATAATCGCTGCTTATTGTTCTATGTTCTTCTTATTTTAGGTCGCCATCGAGTACGGCTCTGTGATTAACCAGGTCCCAGAGGGTAAATCCTCTTAACGGGATTTGGGGTGTCACACAATTAAATCAGGTTGTAGGTCTCAATCCTATAGAACTAGGGACATGGAAATGCAATTGATTAAGGGGACATATAGAGAACAATATGCAAAGTTATAGGGGGTATATGGAGGAATTAAAGATAGCTAACCCAGGTTTAACATTGATCATAAACTTCAAGAGGGAATTTTAGAACAGGGAGAGCTAAGGTTTTAGCGATTTTATGTGTTTGGGAGCTCTTAAAGACGGCTTTAAATCAGGTTATAGGCTTTTCGTAAGTGTTGGTGGCTGTTTTTTGAAAGGTCCACATGGTGGACATCTTTTTGTAGCAGTTGGGGTTAATGCAAATAATTGCATGTTCCTAATTGCATATACAGTGGTTGAGGGTGAAAATAAGATTTCTTGGACTTGGTTTTTGGAAATGTTGATAGAAGATTTAGGGATCAACAATCAAGAGCAGTGGACAATCATATCTGACAAGCAAAATAGGTTAGTTCCTGCCTTATTTGAGCTATTGCCTAGAGCTGAACATAGGTTTTGTGTCATGCACCTTTATGCAAACTTTAAAACAGCTGAGTATATAGGGAAAGTGTATAAGGAATTTTTGTGGAATGCTACAATGTTCTTTACTTTGTCAATGCAATAACAAGATAAAGGACAATAAAAAATCTACTTATGAATGGTTCAAGGATAAGTCGCCTGCTCATTGGTCTAGATCCCACTTTAATTGTAGGTTCAAGTGTGATATGTTACTTAATAACATTTGTGAGAATTTTAATAAGTGCATCATTGATGCCAGAGAGAAGCCTATCATCGAGTTGCTTGAGAAAATTAAGGTATACTTGATGGTGAGGATGTAACAGAATAGAGAAAAAGCTAACAAATGGGAAGGAAAGTTGTGTACTAAGATTGCAAAGCTGCTTGAGAAGTACAAGCTTGAATCTGCAAATTGTATTCCCACTTGGTCAAGTGTAGGGAAGTATGAGATTACTTGTATCCATGGTTACAAATTCACAGTTGATTTAGATGATGAAATGTGCTCTTGTGGGAAATGGGAACTAAGTGGTATACCATGCCCACATTCAATATCACCTATGATTTTTAATAGCCTTGAGCCTAAGGATTATGTTCTTCTATGCTATCATGTTGAAACATTCAAAAAGATTTACAAGCCAATTGTCAACCTTATGAATGGTACAAGTATGTAACCTGATACACAACACCCCCCTAAGTTTTGCCACTAATTGTGACCCCATAGCCTGGAAATAAGAATTGAATTAAACAACCACATGAAACTGACAGGAGTCAAGGTGAGCTTGGGAAGAAGCACCAATAATTTTTGAGGTGTAGGAACTGTGGCACTCTAGGCCATGATAAACAAAAGTTGCAAAACTTATGTAAATATAAATTTTGAATATGGTCATTTTAATTGTTATGCATTCATAATCAATTTGGATGACTACATGTGCTCCTGTAATCTGTAGAAGGGCAATAATAATGAAGTAGAAATGGAACAGCCACAATAAGAACAAAGCACGAAGCATCCTGAACAAGAATAGAGCATGGAGCATCTTCAATCAAATGTTAATACTTGTGTCATATCATTTTTGCTAATATATAACATGTATATATATATATATGTCTATATAACAAATTGTGTCATTTTTATAGGTGAGGCAGCAGGATCAAAGACCAACAGTTGGTATAAGGGAAACAAAAGCACAAAGACAACCTAAAAGGGCAAAAAAGGGACCAACTGAAGCACTAGTTACAGTACCAATTTTGTCACAACCAGCAATTATAGATCCATTGCTATCTAAACCAATTCCATTCATGTCTTAACCAGCTAGGAGTGGAGTAAATTTTTATACACCAACTCCTTTCATCAATGAAAGAGTTGGCCCAAGTAATCCAAGCCAAAGGAAGATGCTAGTAATCATAAAAGATAGCAAAAGGTTTGTCACTTTGTCAACTTTAAGAGACATGAGTAAATGATAACAATTTTCAATTAGAATGGGGACATGTGTTTTATCCCTTATGACATTACTTCTTTTTGGGATGGGAACATTTGCTTGTTTGTCCCATATGACATTTTTTTTGGATTGGTAACATGTTTGTCCCTAATGACATTATGTTTTTTTGTATGAAATTGTAATATGTGGTTATCATTAGAATGAATGAAAAACTGCAGTCATCATTATTATGCAGTGTAATATGAATCCTTTTTTTGCCTCTAGTCAAAATGTAATGTATATTCTTGCATTACAACATGGGCCAAAACAAAGTAATGAAAAGGGACCAAAATAAAGTAATGAAAATGGACCAAAACAGAGTGATAGGCACTAAAAGAAAATTTAATTCATTACATTACAAAAATAAATTTCTTGTTCATTCTTGCATTACAACTGCCAAAAATAAAGGACTTTCCTCTCGTTTATGAACTATAACAAACATGACAATTGCAAATATGGTCACCCATTTTAAAATCAATAAGAAAAACCATTTATTCTCCTTTGATTGGACTTGCTCACTTCAGCCTATATTGTATTTATCCTCCTCAATAGACTAGGGATACCAACCCTAGATCTTTCGTACATTAGAAGGTCAACCCACCTAAAAAATCCACAATCATTATTCTGCATTTTCAAAGGAAGAATAAACCATTTCAGTAAGATTAAAGTTAAGAAATTAACATATCATAATTTCAAACTTACTCCATTGTTTCCACAGGTAAGAAATCTTCTTCCCGGATTTAAATCTGTCCATAAGGTAACCATTCTAGCTCTCTTAAAACAATGGCAAGTTACAGCCACCATTGTACTCTCTACTCTTCTTCAAGCTCTTATTTTCTCTATTTTCTTCCTTCATCTTAAAGGCCCCGGTAAGAATGTAAGAGATTTAGAACGTGGTTGGAATTTATTTTGACCCACTAAAGCAAGAGTACCAAAAATGCCCCTTAAAATAGAGTCTTGTGACAACCACGGGCGGTTTCCGACCAAGTTTATAACGGGAGGTCTAATTTTGGACGAGCAATGGACAAATGAAAAACTTCAAGGATGCTTCAATCGAAAATTAAACTTTAGGGTTGAGCGAGGGACTATGGCCAAACTTCAGGGGTCATTTTTGATAATTACCCTTTTTTTATATATAAAGAATATAAATTGTAAGGCAACACTTATTTCAATCAAAAAAATAATGACTTTATGTTAATTTGTTCCTACTTATGTTGAAGATAAAAATTATTAATGCTTACATTCATATATAACTCCAATATTCATAATAGTTTAAAGAGACAGGTTCTCACTAGAGCTTGTAAATTTTAGGAACATAAAATTTTGGATAATGAAGTAATATTATTTTCGAGTCATATATGTAATGATTTGATTTTGTTCGCTTTGGTTATCCACCAGTACACCCCAAAGCTAAACCAAATATATTAAGTTTCAATTTGACTTCTTTTTTTTTCGATTCAGTTTTTAACGGATTGGTTCGGATTTATTGTTCAGTTTTCGAGTTCGCTACAACACCCGTATATATATACATTTCACTAACCTCCAAAAATTAGTATATTGGACTCCAATTGATCAAGTTCTCTAGTACATTGAAATCCATCAAAGATATAAAGAATAGTCATATAAGTTTAGATTTGTAAAATATGATTTTCTTGGTTTATATCAAGCATTGTCCTGTCCAACTTTTCACACATCGACTAATCCTCATTCGCAATTTAGACAACATTCGTTGCTGCCACATATAATATTTTTACAACCATTGGAATTCAATCTAAGGAGTTATGTGTCGATCCTAAAGCAGAACCGAAAACGATAATTACTGAATCAAGTTTGATAATCGTAAAATAGCATTTGTTAATTTTTAACCCAAATAGCACGTTGGTGCAAGATCCAAGAAGTTTCTTTCCACTTTCAATAAAGTTGTACTACTATTTGCGTCAAAAGTGGGTACATTGTGTAACGTAGTGCATGTGTTGCTATTCACTTTTTTTTTTTTCGGATTTTTTATTGTCAAATTAATATCATTTTAGATCTCATGTCTAACTTTTTTTTTTTCCCTAACATGGTAAGTAGTCAAACTATTTTTTTATTTTAATATTGCAACAAAACATAGGCATAATATATACAATTATTTTAATTAAAAAGTTATGGCATGTTTTCTCATATACTCATTGTCTTAAATTTCATTTATAAATAGAACCCTCTTACGACTTTTACATATGCATGCAATAAAATATAGTCATAAAGTACAATTATTTTAAGCGTCTATGAAATGTAGAAAAACGATTTTTTAGACACTCTTTCAAATTATGAGCATATTTACATGCAACAAACATGGTCATAATGTACTATTTTAAGCATGTATGAAATGCAGAAAAACGAATTTTTAGACATGCTTGATAATTATATGCAATCAAATTTTTTTCAAAAAAAAAAAGCCAATGATACATTTATTATTTTGGTTAATTACTCTCTTCAAAATAGTTGTATAAGAGTTTCACGCATATACGTATCAAGTGTCACCGGTTGTATGCATATCAAGCAAAATAGATAAATATATATACACAACTCACAAATTAACCTCCAAAAATTAGTAATCAGTATTAAAACTCTATGTGAACCGGTCTTCTACTTTAAAATCCATCAAAAATAAAAAAATAGTTATATAAATAAGTTTAGATTTGCAAAATATGATTTTTTTTTTGATTTTTTTAGGCGTTGTTCAGACCAATTTTCACATATTTCGACTAATTCTTTTTTGCAACATAAACCATAAACCAGATTCACTGCTGCGACATAATATTTGTGCAGTTGCTGAAATTTGAGCTAAAGACTTTCTTGTGGACCTCAAAGATAAACCAAGGATGACATTTCGTGGAGTAAGTCTGATAATTGTAAAATAAGATTTATTTATTTTTAACCCAAATAGCACGTCGATGAGCATAAGGGCGATAACTAGGGTCACTAAAATTGTGCTACTATTTGCATTAACAGTGGGATAGTGTAAAGAGAGAAGTACACGGGTAATAGAGTGGCAAATGGTCAATAATAGGGTACTGTTACTGTTGCTTTTTGATTTTTTTTTCTTGGAAATTGATATCATCTTAGATCTCATATCTCATTAACTCTTTCTTTTCTATTTTTAACATATATGGAAAATTGTTATGTTATGCATTTTTTTTTATATCGCAACAAAATATAGGCATATTATATACAATTAATAGATTTTAATAATGTTTTTTTGTTACACGCATTGTCGTAAATTTTGTTTACAAATAAAATTTTCTTGCAACTTTTTACGTACGCTTGCAACAAAACATAGTCATAATATACAATTATTTTGAGCGTGTATTAAATGTAGGTAAGCAATTTTTTATATGGGCTTGATAATTATATGCAATCAATTTTTTATCATAAAAACAAGCTAATGAAGCATATATTATTTTGGTTAACTACTCCCTTCAAAATAGTTGTGTAAGAGTTTCACACGTATACGTGTTACGTGTCATGTCGTACGCATACCAACCGTAAGCTAAAATAAATAAATAAATATCTATATATACAATTCACAAATTAACCTCCAAAAGTTGTATCACTATTGAAACTCCAAGTGATCGAGTCCTCTAGTATTCTAAAATTCATCAGAAATATAAAGAACTAATAGTGATATAAATAAGTTTAAATTTACAAGATAAGATTTTTTGGTGATATACTAAGCAATGCCTGGGCCAACTTTCACGCAGCTTGATGAATCCTCAACCGCACTGCTGGGATTCGACCTGTATGACTCCCTATCGACCTAGAGTTGTAACCAAGAATGTAACTAGGGGACCAAGTCTAATACTAGTAAAATGTGAATTCTTTTTAAACACAAATAAGTGTAGGCATGTTTTCGGTTTTAGTCGGGTAAGAATTAGAATGATTCAAACCTAAACCAAATGTAAGTTCGGTTTTTGAATCCTCCAAACTTAAATGTGAACAAAACTTTTTGTATCGGTTTCGATTTAGGTTTATTATATTTTTAATTATTCTTTGAAAAAAAGAAGTTAATACGAATAAGTATATAACTTGTTGCCAATCACAATATTATTAATACACAAGTATACAACCTCTTGTGAATCAAAATAAAATTAATACATAAGCACGTATTTCAAACCAGTGGCAATTAGATTGCCAATTAAGCAGTGGCGGAGTTAGAATTTTAACTTAATAGGGGCTAAACAAATAGTTTAATTATAAGGAGTATTAACGCCAAAAAATATCCTATATTAAACATCTATAATATGACATGTACAAAAAATAAACACATCACAAAAATTCTTTTCCGATGCCTCATATCTTGAAAATATTGAAAGACATCTTCAATTTTAATGTTTTTTAATATAATTTTCTCAATGTTAAGTGTTTTTTTTTTTTTTGTTTGACAAATTTGTGTGTTTTCATATATTAGTTTCATACATTTTTCTTACGTGGTATGGGAGATTTTTGTTGTTTATAAGGAGGAATAGACCTAAACCTTCCTTCTATTTAGTTCAAAATAAGTAGGATGAAGGAAGATTATATATTTCCGAAATACAATATGGGTCTTTGTGTTCGACATTTAATTGTTTCTTCAAATGTTAAATTAATCAATGGATAGAATGTTATATGAAGAGCAAACCTATAATATGCAAAATCTTGAAGGCCAATATCAATTTTTTGTATAATTAATTGGGTTAAAGGTGAAGATCAATCTTTCTCTAATAATACATACAAATCAGATCCCAAATTTCCAAAATTTTACAGAAAAACTTCATAATTTTAAATTTTACAAAGAGGTCCTATAACAATTTAAAAATATCATACCCACTATGTAACTTTTTCAAATCTAAGAGGGGCTTTAAAACCCCACTTGTACTAATTGTACCAATCTCCAAACCATTGTAAGTTTGTATTTTGTAATTAACCAAACGGAGGAGTCTTTGTAATAACAAAGTGATACGCTCAATTAGGAGCCACTGTAAAATACAATATGTTTGTAATTGAATACAATTAGTTTCTAATAGCCAAAATTAAATAAATCAGAAGACTCACAATCAGGAGCTCAAAAATAAACTTAAAATGAAGTGGTTTTGCATATCGTTCAGTTCGATTTTGTACTGGCACATCTCAAATTCAAAGCAAATTTATTCAGTTTTAGTTCAATTTCTTTGTTTTAATTTCGATTTTTTTCGGTTTAGTTTTTAATTGACTGTTCCGAATCAGTTTAGTTTGATGGTTACTTTTCAAATTCACCATAATATCCCTAAATAAACGTGTCTGTACAAGATTCACAAAGTTTTCCATTGTCACTAGAATAGTACTATAAATGAGGAGCTGTAAATAGTGGGCTATGTATTATATATATATTTTTTTTTATCCCAAGTAACCGTGTTCTGCATAGGTTCCACGAAGTTTCGTCTGTGACTAGAATTGTACTATATAAAGGACGGAAATAGTAATAGAGTAGGAGTAGTAGTAGTAGTTCACATTTTCTAGCCAGCGATAGATTAAGAGCTAGACTAGTAGTAGATCTGTTCCTATTAATCAATTCAATTGTCCCAATCCCCCAGCCACTGTAAGTCCATAATTAACCAGAAGGAGGATGAAAGGGATGAAAGGCTTTGTCACGGTTATGAACCGTGACGTGTTATAACGGTTTCAAACCGTGAAAAGGCTTTTTTAAATCATTATTTTTTTATGTGTAACTCGTCATTACTGCGAATGTCACGGTTATGAACCGTCACCACGGGGATGAAAGAGATTTCTCGGTTTTTGAACCGAAACAATGCGAAAACTAGTGTTACTATTTGCAGGAGAATTAGTGGGGGCATGGGGAGAAATGAATTGGTCTAACAGTTCCAGAAAGTGGTATAAGGAACACTCACCTCACATGTATATTTCTAATCGGGAATCGATTTTTTGGGTGTGTCCTTCACTGCTCGGCTTGCTCGTTTTCATGCCTTAACTGTGTATCATCAGATTCCACACCAGAACAACTGCCAAATATGATTGGGTCGCTTACAGTCCAAAGAAGTCTGTCATTTTCAGATGAAGACTTATCTCCATTGGGAGGAAACACAGCCTGGCCCTCCATATCACTGTCCGGACTCGAGGAAATATCCTGCCACAGGTCCTCATCAATAACGGGTCAACTATAAACGTCTGCCCCCTGAAGACCGCCAGATGCCTGGGTATCTTGGATTCAGAGCTTTCTCCATCAGCCGTAACCGTCAGGGCCTACGACAACACCAGGAGGGCCGCTCTGGGTTCTCTAAAGCTCGATCTCATAGTCGGTCCAGGAAACTTTCCGGCCAATTTTCAAATCATAGACATTCCCTCCAGTTTTAACTTCCTGTTGGGAAGAGCATGGCTACACGACATAGGAGCACTCCCCTCCTCCTTACACTAGAAGATCAAGATACCGTTCGAGGGGAATATAATCACCATCCAAGGAGATCCTGAGAGGACCTTGGCAGATCTGGAATTACCTGTTTTGGGCATCGGGAGCCAGAGCATACAGTTGGGAGGCTTTTCTTACGAACCTCAAGTACAAGCTTTCACCACCCAAAAGATCGAGTATCTACCCCCTGATAATATCCCCGGTCTCAGCACCAAGATCACAAATATGCTGAGAATGATGAAATATTTACCTGGAGCCAGTCTAGGAATGGGGCAGCCAGGATTACTTCAAGCTTTGGAACTGGTAACAAGGTATGAAAGGGAAGGTTTGGTGTACCAACACACTAAAGAAGACAACCAAGAGAAAAGGAGTCGAGGGCATCAGTATCCAAGTTTTAGCTCTCTGAATGGGTTTTTCGTCAAAGAAGGAGAGGACTTCCCCTTTTGCGGCTTTCAAGAGCCTTGGAGAAACAGCGATGGGGAGAACTTTCCAGGATGGGAAATCTTCTATGAAGAGGACCTTTATATCAAGGAAAACGTTATACACAGTTTCTCTACCAAATTGACGATTGGGCCGAAAGAAGAAAATGAAGACAAGGAGGATGAAGAGGAAGAAATGATCGAAGATCTCTTCGACATCATGGCTCTAGGGGATGACAAGCCAAGAGACGACCATGTACACTTGATACACGCTGATCCGAATTACCAAGGAAAGGAGGGAAATAGTCAAATTGTAAGGGTGAGAGATAAGAATGAGGGTAAGGCTAGGGAGGAGTCACTCTTAGATTTGCTTTTTAAACTTGTACCTGTAAGCACTATTATCAATGAAGAAAACTCTATTTTGCGATATCCTGATGATTTTAATTCTGTAATTGCTTACATGGAGTTAGAAAGACTGAACGAACACCCTGAACGGGAGGAGCAGCGTATATAGAGCGAGGAAGGAGACACTCTCGTGATTAACCTCGGGACAGAAAAGGAAAGAAAAGAGGTCCGTATTGGGGCAAGTCTAAGTGAGACAGAAAGAGAGGAATTCACACAAACTCTAAATGAGTATGTGGATATCTTGGCCTGGTCCTATGCAAATATGCCGGGTTTGAACAGCCAGATAGTCATGCACGAGATACACACCAAGCCGTAATTTAGGCCCGTCAAGCAGAAGTTGAGAAAACTTACGCCAGAATGGTCCCTAAAAGTAAAAGAAGATGTGATGAAACAATTGAGTGTGGGGTTCTTGCGGGTGATCGAGTACCCTTCATGGTTAGCCAACATTGTGCCCGTTCCAAAGGCAAATGGAAAAGTCCGCATGTGCGTAGATTACCAAGATCTCAATAAAGCTTGCCCGAAAGACGATTTCCCATTACCCAATATTGATCTAATATTAGATAATACCGCTAACCATGCCTTGAAATCATTCGTGGACGGTTTCGTCGGGTATAATCAGATCAAGATGCACCCGGATCACCAAGAGAAAACTGCATTCATCACGCCATGGGGGACATACTGCTACACCGTTATGCCATTCCACTGAAGAACGCTGGGGCAACATATTAGAGGGCAGCAATAGCTATCTTCCACGACATGATTCACAAAGAAGTAGAGGTATATGTGGACGACATGATAATCAAGTCGAAAGAGAGGGAAGGCCATGTACCAGCTTGCGAGCTTTCTTTGACCGGCTCCGCCAGTATCAGATGAGACTCAATCCGCAGAAATGTGTGTTTGGAGTAACCAAAGGGAAACTCTTGGGCTATGTCATCAGTAAAAAGGGAATCGAAATAGACCCTACCAAGGTCCGAGCTATCCCGAGACATGCCCGAACCTCGTACCGAGAAAGAAGTCCGGGGATTTTTGGGTAATTTGCAGTACATTAGCAGGTTCATCTCTTAGCTTACTCAAACTTGCGAACCCATCTTCAAACTCCTGAGGAAGTCTTCACCAGGAGAATAGGACGATCAGTGCCAGGAAGCTTTCGATAGAATAAAAAACTACCTCTCCAACCCCCCAGTATTAGCCCCACCACAGACTGGACTGCCACTAATCCTATACCTGACCGTCATTGATCCGGCTGCAGGAGCCATGCTAGCCCAACATCTGACCGATACAAGGAAAGAGCAGGCCATCTATTACATCAGCAAGAAGCTGTCCCCATTTGAGATAAACTACACGCCATTGGAGAAATCATGCACCGCTCTCGTCTGGGTAACACAGAAATTACGGCATTACATGCTGGCTTTCCCGATCATCCTGGCATCACGAATTGATCCGTTAAAATACCTCTTCGAAAAACCAGCTCTCTCAAACCGTATGGCAAAGTGGTTATTCTTACTCTCTGAATTCGACATCACCTACGTGACCCAGAAGGCGGTCAAAGGCAAGATCATAGCTGATTACCTGGCCCACAATCCGATATTGGGAGACATGCTAGAGGAAGCCGAATTCCTGGACGAAACTATCATGAATGTCGAGATCGATGAAGACTGGAAATTGTACTTTGACGGGGCCGCCAACCGAAACGGAAACGGTATAGGCATCCTGTTAGTCTCTCCTGACCAAACTCACTCCCCGGTATCGTATCGTTTGGACTTCTTCTGCACCAACAACATGGCCAAGTATGAAGCTTGTATAATCGGGTTAGAGATCGCACTCCAAAGGGGAATAAAGAGAATACAGGTATACGGAGATTCAGCACTAGTGGTCCACCAAGTTCTGAAGGAATGGAATATCAGAGATGAGAAATTAGTCCCTTACCTTGCCCGATTGGAGGATATCGCAGGAAGGTTTGAGCATGCAGAGTTTTACTATATCCCCAGGTCACAGAACAGTTTTGCTGACGCACTAGCAACCCTGGCATCTATGATCGATATCCTGGAGGGGATGGAAGAAATAACTCTTACAGTACAAAAGAGGTCAGGACCAGCACTGTGACGCCTCGAATCCCGTTATGAGATTTTCACCTCCGGGACCTGGTTAATCACGGATGCCGTACGCGACGGCGGGTCTAAATACATAAAAATACAATTTTCAAAAACTTTTCTTTTTATAAAATTTTGGCATGTGGAGTTCATTTGTAGAATCAACCAACCTGTCAGGTTTAAAACCATTTATATACAAATGTAATCCAAATCAATGAACATCTATAATCCACTCCACATATGAAATCTTTTCTACAAGTCCGGAATTACATATTCCTTACTATAATAGTTTCAAAACCCATACATAAGCACAAATAGTTTGAGATAACAAAAGATGATACAGTAGTTAGTCCTTAATCTTAAGGACTACGAAAGTATGTGAACATCAGAGGCTTCTATACCATACGCCACACTCCAACCCCGAGGCTTGCCCTGCAAAACTGTTAGAAAACGGGATGAGCCAAAACCGGGCTCAGTGGGAACTTTATAGGTTTTGTACATAAAATAACTACTTCACTTTACTACAAAAGTTTATAAAACAATGCAACGCAATCAATCTACACACACAACTACATACCGATCCCCAATAGGATTCCCATCCTATTCACCGGAAACTATCTATCCGACTAACTGAGACGTCCCATGGAATACTCTCAACTAATTCTCGTATCACCAGAGAACCATTGGTATAAAACCATCTCATCAAAAACGCTAACTTCCTAAAGTTCGTCATGCTACGATGGATTCGCTTCCCGTAGTCAACTGGCCCAATGTAATGCTTGTCATACAATCATCTCGACGTAATCACATGAATAAGGATAATAACCACACGAGATATGATACAGTCAACCATGCAAGTAACAAACATATAAAGATCACAATGTCATATCTCTTGTATAAAGCCTCAGCTTACACCCCGCGGTCACTAGGCTTAGAGCATCGGTTCCCGAAGGACCCCAAGCTCTAAACTAATCATGTCTCCTCCAAGTAAGAGAACTGCTCAGGGACTTCGTCTTATCTCGTAATTCATTTGGAGTTGAACCCGCGCAGGACATTTTCCCGGGGACTACGCTCCAAATAGTTAACAAGAAGACACCCGTACAAGCACGTTCCTCTAAGGACGGAACTACCTTAGGATGTTTCACCTAAGTGTAGGGCTACTACTTCCCGGAACACCATTCCGTTGATAGAGCCACATGATCTAATCAGCAAGCCAGGGAAGCTATAAATGCAGGACTACGAAACTCATCCGCGAGAAGGCAATATACATCAATATGATAATATAACAGGCGGCTACAACCGCACTGTACTGGGTAGCCCTTTCCCTTGTCTGTTTTGGGTGGCTCCACTCCAGTGTACTGAGTAGCCCTTTCCTTATTCGTTTTGGGTGGCTCCACTCCAGCTATAATTCTTGGTATTTATATCCCGGTACCTCCGGCCTGGTATTTGTATTCCGGTACCCCCGACCTTACTATAGTGCACATGTATACGTATACAATGGTATTTCTATCCCGGTACCTTCGGCCTGGCATTTATAGCCCGGTGCCCATGGCCTGGCATTTGTATCCCGGTGCCCCCGGCCTTATTATCATGCAAACAGCAAACATATCAACAAATCTCACAAATAGAATCACAACCAATCACATTATATGGGGCTCCAACCCTAAATCAATCGGGGCTTCAACCCACAACTAGTAGTAGTGTTTAAACGTAGCAACTACAACCCAATCATATGGCAGGGCTACGACCCTCCATGGTGAGGCTAGAATGTTACAATCAATGCCCGTATAGATAAATGGCCAAAACATCAATCAAGAACCTGTATGTACTACATAGATGTCCCAACATCATTATAGCACGTGTGATTGTATTAACACCAATATATCCATTCATCATTGATGTATATACATATCATAAGGCCACATAATCCATCACACGTGTAGAAATTAACATAAGGAGGTAGACAATGACATGAACAATGGAGTTCATTCTTACAAACCAATGGGGCAGTCGAGGTCGCCAACAAGAATCTAAAGAATATCCTAAGCAAGATGACCGACACCTGTCGGGACTGGCCAGAGAAATTACCATATGCATTGTGGGGATACCGCACCACCGAGAGGGTCTCCACCGGGGCAATCCCATTTTCTCTTACATATGGGATGGAAGCAGTCCTCCCTGTTGAGTTAGAGGTTCCCTCTCTCAGAGTAATGCTAGAGAATCAAGTCAATTAACTGGAGTGGGTCCAGGCACGTTATAACGAGCTAGTCCTACTGGATGAGAATAGATTGAAAGCTGCATACCACCATCAAGGGTATCAGAAGAGATTCGCTCGAGCATTTAACCAAAAAGTGAAGGCTCGGGGTATCAATGAGAACGACATCGTATTGAAAGAAATTCGAGAGCCAGCCAGGGACCCAAGGGAAAGTTTGGACAGAAGTGGACAGGGCCGTACATTGTCAAATAAATCGATACGGGGGGTGCCGCTATACTCCCTGATTTAGACGGACAGTTACTGCATTCACCAGTCAACATAGACCGACTGAAGAAGTATATCAATAGGCATAACATGTATAGATAAGAACTACGAAAACCTGAGCCCCAACTCAAAATTTGTGTTTTTGGAAAGTCAAAAAGGGGGAACGTAGGCAACCTGAGAAGTGACTGCAGGCCCAGTTTAAACATTGTAAAGAAATTTATTTCCCACAAACAGTCCTTCATATATTATTAAGAGGTGATTCAAAACACCGAAAGTTACAAAGGAGATACAGCATACAGAAGAAACTAATCCCTAGGGGTTGGCGACACCGGGTCCTCAGTGGCCAAATCAATACGAGCCTCGTCCAGGATCTGATACGCAAAAACAATGTTATCATCAGTGGCCCTGGCATCCATGAATCGGAACCACTCCATTTGAAAGGGGTCATCAATCAGTTCTCCTTCCAGGGATTACCAGCAAGAGCGGATAATGTCAGCCCGGAGGGGCCGGGTAATACCAAAGCGAGCATAGTTAAACTGACGAGTTAGTCGGGTACGCCACATCCTCTCTACCGATAAAGAAACATGCGTGGTCACAAATTTGGACTCAGAAGAGAAGTTGTTCAGACCAAGGGGAATGTCTTGAGGAACGTTGAACTAACGAAGAAGACGTCCTGGGAGATAAAAGGAGGTAAACCAGAGCCCGCGGAGCCGAACATAGTTCTGACCCCCTGTACTAAGCACCATTGCCCTCAGCTTCCACCAAGGAATGTTCCACCGGATAGCCCAAAAATTCTCTGAAAACCACACCATCCAATCAGAGGAAGACATGCGTCGGATTATCGAGCCAAACCCCGTTGAAACCCACCGATCGGAAACGCTCCAACAGCCACATGTATAGCAAACGCGGACTCCCCCTTTTGAATATCGTCAAGACCATTTAGAGTCTCGGCAAGAACAATGGGCACTATGGACTCCCCATTTCTAACATGGTAGATCAAACTCAGAATAGTCGGATCAACACGGGAAGAACCCGTCACCAGTAACATATCAGAAACAAGACAGATCAAGGCTGCCGCAGTACGCCCCACATTATAAGAGGCTCACTCTTCGTAATGATGAAAGAACCTCACCATTTTATAGAGGTCAAGGAGTCCATCGGTAATAAAACCATCGCAGGCCGCCTGGGGAATGGCTAACAGAGCAATCATCATGTCTCGGGGACCAATTTCTTCTATGGGAACTGCCATCGGGAGACAAACGTCAGAACGTAACAGCCAGGAAAACTCCTCATAGGTCGGACAAAGCTCATCAAGCCCAAAACAGAAGAGATAATCCACAGGGCTCCAGAAATACAAAGCGCCTAACAAAAAGGACAAATCTACAGGACGATGGCACCAACCCGCTAAAGGACTAAATGCACCAAAATTTGAAGCCGTTTTCAGAAGATACTCGGGCTTTAACATAAGAGAAATCAGAATTTGTGCGATAAGAAGATATTTTTTTGAAAGTGTGGGGATGAAGGAAGGAAGATGGGTGTATTTATAACAAAAAAGAGAGTCATGTGCTTGTTTATTGCGCGACAAACCCATACCCAGGAGGGATTGTCACGCGACAATCCCATTTAGGATTACCCTATTTTTGTTTTCCTTACACATAAGAGTCATTTTTGCCAAAAGAATCACTTCTGGATGCTTTCTTGCTCTCACTTTGTTCTTTTGTAGGAATCCTATGTGTCACTACGCTACAAGGTATGGCTCCTAAAACACGGACTCGTATATATACATATATATATATATATCTTCCACCAACAGAGAATAATAGTATATCATCAGACACAAATAAAGATTTTCATAAATCCAATGAAAAAATAGTTTTCAAAACTAAATTTCTGTCTAAAACAAGTCTATAGAAGTAAAAACTACATATATGTTCCAAACTAACAAGAGTGCAGAAAAGAAAAAGCTAATCTACTCGAGCGCGTTTTGACACGCTTCCACTATCACCCGAGCCCTCCTGGGAGTAAGGTCAACCACTGGGACGCTTTGAGTAGGAGGAACTGCCGCCTGGGAGGGCCCCGTCGACTGGACAGGAGCCGTAGGATGGATCACCGAGGACCGAGAACACCTGGAGGTCCGACTACTACTTCTCCGAGACTCCGTCCGGGCATGAGAAGAAGTCAGGGGGTCGTCCGGCCGTAAAGAAACGTCAATAGCCCTCTGGTAGTCACGCATGTATGCTGGAGGGTCTTCGACTGACATACTGGAGCAGGTTCCAGCTGTAGAGATACTGGGAGTGCCAAGCCCGCAGATCCACCACCCGTACACTCACCCGCTATAAAAGACATAAGATAAGAGGATCAGCACAGTCAAGATAAATAAATATAAATATAAAAGTATCAAGATAAGTTGAAGTAAGTACCTCATCACCATGGCGACCACCTAAGTAGTCAAAAGCATCCTCAGGAAGTGGATACTCCGGGACAGTGTATTGACGTAAACCGGCGCAGACATAAGAGATATCTCTGGGAAGTGGGGGTAGATCTACCCAAAGAATGGACGACCCCACGCCGGAACATCAGCATAAGTGGACCCTCCCTCCTCGCGAATAGGGAACAAAAGAGGGCGAGAAGATGAGCCGCCGAGACCTGGTGATCGGGCTGGAGGGCCCATAGCAGTCGACGGAAGAGGGGTCAGTGTAGCGTAGGTACAGACACACCTGGAGGATCCACCATAGCCGTCGCTCTCAAAGGCGGGACCCCACTAGAAAAAGTAGTCGCCGCAGCAGGAGGGGTCCGCCCAAACTACTCATAATCTGCCCCAAGGTCCGCAGGCTCCCAGGACCGCTCGAAAAATCCTGCTCTCCCCTCAGCAGCCTCGGCAGCATCGAAAAGGACCTCCGGAGACATAGAAGGGCTGGTAGGAAACTCAAAGCCCTCAGCGCGCTGCTCCTCTATGGGTGTCGTCTGAGGCGGCTGCTCCGAAGCTGCCGTCGTATCACCTCCCTCACCCCCTGATCTATCACCACCCTCAGCAGCAGCAGGAATGTCCCTCTCCCCCTCAGGGTTCTCATCCTCGGAATCCAAAATGTTGTCCCTCTGATCGGGGACAGGTGGCAGGTGACCCGGAACCATCCTAGCTAGGTGGGTCTATCCTCGTATATAATGGGGATCGCCTCCTAACGCCCGATATCTCTCATAGAAGACCCGTCCCTGAGTCCCCTTCGGCTCCCTCATCAAGTAACGGGCGGCGAAAGCAGCGTAGTCTACATCCTCAGTGAACGTCTGAAAGCCAAGCCCGTCAACCAAGGCCTGCACCGTCACCGGGTCGATCTCACCCGTCCGCCTCATCAGAATCGGTGGAAATAGTCGAACTCGGGGCCACTGGGCCGGTGTATGCTGGCGAATAACTCTCTCGCCCAAGTAGAAAAGAAAGCCGTACTCATCCCTAATCAGTCGCCTGGTCCTCGAGGGGGTCAGAGCACGGCCATATTCGAAATGGAGACCCAGATCACCCCAGGGGGCCCACTCAATCTACAAAGAGAATAAAATTTTATTTCAGTTATTTATTTTCTATTTTATTTATTAAAAAGAAAGAATACTAAGATATTTACCTGCTCCTCCAACAGGTCATGGACAGCAGCAGCTCCGGTCTCCCGAGTCCGGTATATATAGGAAGCCCTGTAGTTCCCCGCAATGAATCGGCGGAGGAAGGAAAACTGATCCTCGTTCTCAATGAGGAGATCTACCTGGGCGCGACCCAAACGAGTATACGCCACAAACCAACTTTGAAGAAGAAACATAAAGAATATCAGCAACAATCAACAAATAAAAAGTAAAGGACTGGAACAAGGATAAGGGAACAAAAGTATATACCTCCCACAGCAAAGAAAAGCCCTTAAGGTTCAGGGCTAAGTGGCGAGAAACCTGGTCCATAGCATCATAGAGGACGGCAAGAATCAAAACCGCCTCAATCATAGTCGAACATGAGGCTGAAATCTCGGAGATAGGGCAGCCACCAGAGATGGGCCGTGTCCCCCCCACGGGCCTCAAACAGATCATGGAGCGTCAGTAAAAGAAGGACGCGGGCATACTGGCGCGCCTCCTGACGGGTCATCGGCACCCCCGAAGCAACTAATCGAGCTTTCTCTGTGGCTAGCCGCGTAACCAAGACAGCCCGAGGAATCGTATCACCAGAACTTCGTCGCTCCGGGAACCATCCTAGTGCACCAATAATGCCCTCTGCTGTCAGATGCAAGGGGACATCGATCTGTATAGGGACTCCCTGAAGGAATCCCGGTCAAAGCAAATAAGTCGAGGGGGGTCATCATCATCTCCCCCCAGCTCCAGTGAAAGGTATGAGTGGTGTCCCACCAGTGACAGGCTAGAGCTGATACCAACACAGTTGCTCTAGACACCCGCTCCGGGAGGGCATCGAAGAAAGAACCAAAAGGAGTCGCAAAGAGCAACTCCTGGACAGGAGCCGGTGCCTGTCGCCACTCTAAGGAAATGGTGTTGGGGGAACCCCAACCACGGCCAACCCACTGTAGACAAAAAGAACAAGTACAGGATTATGAAGGTACTTTGGTGTAATTATGAGAGATATAGGGTTATAAGGGTAAATTATGTAATTTTCCAAACCTGAGGGTACTTTGGTGTAATTATGAGAGATATGGGGTTATAGGGGTAAATTATGTAATTTTCCAAACCTTAGGGTACTTTGGTGTGATTATGAGAGATATGGGGTTATAGGGGTAAATTATGTAATTTTCCAAAACCTGAGGGTAATTTGGTGTAATTATGAGAGATATAGGGTTATAAGGGTAAATTATGTAATTTTCCAAAACCTGAGGGTACTTTGGTGTAATTATAAGAGATATGGGGTTATAAGGGTAAATTATATAATTTTCCAAACCTGAGGGTACTTTGGTGTAATTATAAGAGATATTGGGTTATAGGGGTAAATTATGTAATTTTCCAAACCTGAGGGTACTTTGGTGTAATTATGAGAGATATAGGGTTATAGGGGTAAATTATGTAATTTTTAAAAGCATAAAGGGTATCACAAGTAAAAGTATGTGTTCACTAAAATCGGATGTTATTTCTGGCAGATATGCATATTAATATTTATTTAAATAACATGCAGGAAACGATAGAAATAAACGAACGAATAAAAAGAAGACATACCAGAGATCGACGACGGATCTCGTGAGAAACAGGCTCCATCAAGAGCCACGGAACCTCCGGAACCGGAGCAGCCCGGGTAACGTCTCGGTAGACCACCGCCCGACTGCGGTCTACCCCATCCTCACCGTACCAATCGAGGTCCGCCCAATCGTCGTGGTGAGGGCTGCAGCGAAGAACGCCCTGAGCGTCAGTAAAAGTGACCTCCTCCTGGTCACCCTCCAGTCTATCAGGATGTGCAGGGTCCATCTGTGTATATGGAATATGTGAGAAAAATCGGAAAAGTCAGAAAAGCGGCAGAGCTTCCGCGCTTGGGAGAAGAGAGAAGGAGGGCTAGAGAGAGAAAGAGAAAGAGAAAGGAGAGAATGAGGTGGAATGAGCTCAGCAAGGGACTTATATAGTCAAGAGGATTGTCGCGCGACAATCCACCCCCTCCCCTGATTTTTTTGACCTTTGTCTCATTTTATCTCTTACAGAGAAGCAGTTTTCGAAAAAATTGCTAAAAACCGCACACATAGGATGAAAATTCAAGGAGGACTTCCAAAATCATCTCTCCGAAAAAGCGAGAACAAAATACAAACAGTTAAAGTAGTCTCTGATCTCCCAGAAGGACCGAGACCATCAATGAAAAAAAAGCAAAATATCAAGATAAGACGGAAATAGAAAAAATTGAAAAAGTAGAAAAGAGAAAGAACCCGCATGAGCGCCCAAAGCGAGCGAGAGAAACAGAAATGCAGAGTGATAGGGAGAGCCACACCAAAAGTGACAGCTAGGCCAAAACCGGGTCAGGGCTTCGTTTTGGGTGAGTAAGGCTCGTGATCACAACAAAGGGATTAAAGACTCCCAGTCAAAAACAGAGAAGGCCAGGAAAAGCCTTTCCCAAAAAGAGGGAGAAATAAGGGCATCGAAAAACAGAATACGATGTGGGCCCACCAAAAGAGAAAAATAAGAAGAGAGTAGAGATCAGAGATTGAACTTTTAAACAAATTTTCTTTTCAGCACGTTACAAAAGAGATGATTTGGAAAAACCTCGGACCATCCCTCTGCGGAGAGCAAGAGAAATCCAAAAACTGCCTTCTGAGAGAAGTATCCTCACTCGAGGAAAACATGAGAGTAAAGTTCAGAAAGATACAGGAAAACGGACATCCGAATAAAATTTAGACCTCGAGAAGCTCTTTTCACCCTCAATAAAATTTCTCTCTCTCACTCTAGCAGTCTAAGAGAGACAAAAATTAAAATCACCAGAGTATAACACAAGCCCTGGCTAGAGGCAATTCACCAACACAAGCCCTCCCAGAGGCAATTTTTTTTCTTCTTACAGATCAAAAGCCCTCGCCAGAGGCAAATCACCAACACAAGCCCTCCCAGAGGCAATTTTCTTTCTTCTTACAGATCAAAAGCCCTCCCAGAGAGGCACAGTGTAGCAATGGTAGTCCTTCCACCTGAGGCAAGAAGAGCGAAGCCCTCGCCAGAGGCAAATCACCAACACAAGCCCTCGCCAGAGGCAAATCACAAACGAAAGCCCTCGCCAGAGGCAAAATTACTCACGAAAGCCCTCCCAGAGGCAATTTTCTTTCTTCTTATAGATCAAAAGCCCTCCCTGAGAGGCACAGTGGAGCAATGGTAGTCCTCCCACCTGAGGCAAAACCCTCCCAGAGAGGCACAGTGTAGCAAGGGTAGTCCTCCCACTTGAGGCGAAGCCCTCCCAGAGAGGCACAGTGTAGCAATGGTAGTCCTCCCACCTGAGGCGAAGCCCTCCCAGAGAGGCACAGTGGAACAATGGTAGTCCTCCCACCTGAGGCGCAAAGTGGATCAATGGTAGTCCTCCCATCTGAGGCGAGTGGAGCAAATAAAAGCCCTCGAAAGAGGCAACGAGGTAACAAAAGCCCTCTCCGGAGGCGAAACCAAACGCAAGCCCTCTCTGGAGGCACTCACGAACACTTTTTGCATAACACACACTTCCTTAGAGTTCTTGCGGGAGCCATGGATCATGGTCTCTTCTAGTCGCCTCAATTCCTTGCAAGCAAGGAGCTTGAATCGAGAGGATCTGTAGACACCTCGATCCGTGACCCCCGCAAGAACCCTAACGACCTTCGAGAACTACTATTTTTGGGTTCGGGACCCACCCGAGCACCCGAAACTACCCTAAAAGGGTTTGTTGGCCAACAAACCTATTTTTAAGAGAGATTGTCGCACGACATATCACATTGTCGCGCGACAATCACTGAGATGTCGCGCGACAATCCCACTATGTCGCACGACAATCCATCCTGACACCAGACCATCCACTCTCTGACACATCAGTCTGTCAGAAACATCACTTCAGCCGTTTGTCGCGCGACGTTGGACACATTGTCGCGCGACATATGCCCCATTTAGAGAAGTGTCGCGCGACAATCTTCCCCGAGCGGTATAAATAGGCCAACACCCCCAAGGGTTCAGGGCAGCAACTTGGGATTGGAGAATTATTGGCTTATATCTGATTTTCTAGTCTTTCGTCAAGTATTTTATGTTATAATCTTATTTCTGAAGAATTATCGGATCTATTCACGACACTCGACATGCCCTGTCTCTGGAATCGAATTCTCGAAAATATCTGAAGAAGGAAAAGATCATCATCGCCGAAAATCTCTCCGCCGTATTATATTTTCTTTCTTATTATTATTCTCGTCGGGAAGGTAAAGAAAGTCTTTTCTAGTATTTAAATTATATATCTGTGTACTTGTTTTACTTCTGTTATTCAGTCCACATTTTATTTGAATAAACTTATTGCCAAGTTACAAAATAGTCTGCTGTTTTCAAAACAAAAAGACCCTGATAAAATTATTTTGCAAAACCAGAAGAATAAGCACATTATCGTCCGGACAAAATCCTGTTTTCAAAACCCGGACTGATAAAACTTATCTAGGAATTAACATCAACATATCCTGTCTTTTTTGACTGCGACATGTCTGATAAAATTCCCCTCAAGAGTTCTAATTCGATATTAAATTAGTCCCGATACAAGATCCGAACTTTTACAAAAGTAATCACAAATATGAGAAAATCGTCATTATCCGAGGAAATAATACGGGAAACTCTCTCGCTTAAAATAAAACAACGTTTATCACTTGTTATTACATCTTTCAAAATAATAAAAACATCGAATCTCGGAACACAAAGGTTTTATCCCTTTCCCCGCTTTTCCCAGAAATTAGGGTTTTCACTTAGAAAGTAGTAGACTGTCAGTAAAAGCGTCCAAGTTTTTCAACATAGAATAAACATATAAAAGACCACTAGAGACCGAAAGGGCGGAATGGGTGCTTAACACCTTCCCAAATCGTAATATAGTTTCCGAACCCTATAGAATCCTAGTTTCGTAGACAAACGTGTAAAGAAAGGCTTGTCTATAGCCTTTCCTCTTACACGGTCCTTTTTGTCCGTTTTCTCGTAAAACGTACTGGCGACTCTTAACGAACCCTTTTGCATCTAGAAATAGAACATAGGGACACGTGATAGGAATTATCAAAATACTTCAGCAAATAGAACGACAGAATCCGTTCCGACGTTTCAGACACCCAAACAAACGGGGACGAGACCCAGGGGTCCCATTTGCGGATTCTCACAGGATAGGAGGACTGTACACACAGAAGGTGAAGACTTTTGTAGGCGGCTTGTGCGACTCAAGTTTTGTAAGTCTGTACGGTTTGAGATTAACCGAGTCTGTAAACCTTTGTGCATATAGTGGATTGTTGAGGATTAGTCATGCATTGCAGGGATACCTCGTTAATTCTGGCATTTGATTATCTGTTTAATTGCCTTATTAATTGCTGCGTAATAGAAAATATTAGACATGTTTTCCATAATTAAAATCCATAGACTTTTAACTTTTATTTTTTGATTCGAATAAAATTGATTTTTGAGAATCCAACTGCCAAATAACAAATCTAGGGTTAATTCGTTTTAATCGCTTCCGCACACGCGCCCCGGCTCTTCAATTTTTTTCATAATGGGTTATAAAACATCGATTAGTAATGTTTTATAACTCTAAAGACAGACTCATGTTTAATAAAAAAAGTGGTACTAATTTTATTATTTGGTTTTATAATAAGGACACTTTTTATAATATTAATTTATTTTAAGAAAAATGATAAATATTAATGGACAAAATTACTTTAAACATTGACTCTATCGATCACTCACTCTCGACTTTCTCTTTCAAACTAGTATATGTTTAACAAGCATAAGTCTTCCTTAGTCACACAAAAGTTCACAAGCTCAATTGTTCAACGAAAACTATAGATCTCAACCAATACTAAGCAAAAATGAAGCTGGAAAACTCTATTTATTTATTTTTCAAAACATAGAGAATCAAGTAATAGATCTGGAATCAATGATTTCTTAAAAAGATGGAGTACTTACCACCAAAACAAAAAGTAGCATTTTGCACAAGCAAATAACAAATAAAATCCAATCAGAAAATGCTGTTAACACATACAGTGTGTGTATGTAATTGCCAAAGAGAGTGATTACCAGCATAACAGAAGATAAAAAAATCACAAAATGTTATTTTATGAACTATATGATTCACATATAGACATACACATATGTGTAATTAATATATATAAAGAGAGTGATTATTACAAGGAGTATCGGCCTGAATGCCGCTCATGAGATCGGTGTGCCATAGATTCCGATAGTTCTGGCGAACCTGCATCTTGTCCTAAGATCTCATCAATTCTGCAGTAATTCGATCCATAGATATATATAAATAAATTGAGTTGAAGATGATCTCATCAATTTTGTTGTTCTCTGCTTTATATTGGTGCTAAAAGCATTTTAGCACCAATGTTTTACCACAATTAATGTTAAAACCACCTTGATTGGTAGTGATAAACACATAATATTGTCAAGCATAAGCTCTTTCTCAGAGCCGTTTGATGCGTTAATTACCCTAACCGTTTCGAATTATCCGCTTATCTCGAGATTAGTGCCTTAGCGAGTTTTGTTTCTAATATTGTCTCTCTAGGTGTGTTTTTTTGTGTTCCTTTGTGTTAATAGGAATGAAGTGAAATGGCATTCAAGGAATCGATCAAAAGCAAGCTCAAAGCTTGCAAAAGTGCTGAGTTTGAAAAAAGTCCAACCCATGATCGATCATGGCCTGGCGAGTACACCAACTACCAGCTACTTTTACCCCCTTTTTGGGGATTATTGTCCATAAGATATTTTTCCTTGTGTATTTTATTATTTTTTGTACATGTTTGGCTAGCCTTTAGTCTAGGGGATCATGTTAGATGGATCATCTTAGTTTTTACATATAAAAGTTCTAGAGAGAAGGGAGAGCTCAAGCTGTTACTTTTCTTCATTTCTCTTGTAAGTTCTTTATTGTAAGAATGATTTCTTCATTTATAATATTTGTTTTTGCATCTATTATGGCGCAGTCTATTACTAAGGTTACGGAGGTAAATTGTGATATAATTTTCGGTGATTAATGGCTTAATCCATGTTTAAAGTTTGATAAATATTTGTGAATCATTTACTTCTTCAATACTTTCATCTTACAAGCTTTTTAGGTATTTTCATCTAAAAATTAGACTTTATATGCCTTGTATATTTAGTTCTTGTTTGTTAATGATGATACGACAAATTTATATGGTTCTAAAAAGCTTGTAATTCTTTTCACTCATCTATGGATCATTTTCCCTTTTTGTAGAGATTATGAAAAGTTCTTAAAAAGTCCATAGATGGTCTATAATCTTGTTAGCTCATCTTTGATTGATTTAATGATATTTTGAGTGCTTCTTACACTTTATGTGATATTTTGACACTCTATTGTCTATCCTAAGTGATAATTGATTAGTTGACAATTTTATTCCATAAACTTCGACTCGTTCCATAGTAAAGATTCGCTATTTAATTTTCATTCTTTAAACCATGAGATTTCATATATATGCTTCATGTTACATTCCTTTTCCAATGAAACTATCATTTCTATTTCGGATTAACTACTCCGGGAATGGGTTGTTTTACTTCACACCCGTTGCTAAGAACTAGATTCGATTATTGCATATTTGGTAGAATTTGATTAGTTTCCTTCTCGATATAGCCGTCTTCGGGGAATGAGTTGCCATGCTTCGCACCCCGTGGCTATTAAGGAAAATCATCAAGTTCCCCATCTTTTAGAAAAATGTATTAATATCTTTGTATGAGCTAGCAAATGCCGTCTATTGTATCGAAAGCGCCTTCCCAATACCTTATTGCTTTCTTATCACTTATCATAACCAATTTACATTTCTGTTGTTTCAAACACCAATTTTTTACAAAAGCCAGAAAACTATAAAATCTGTAATCCATTTCATTCCTTTTCGACTATCCTTGTGGATCGATAATCGGACTTCCGAGACTATATTACAACTTGACGCGCCTGCACTTGGGCTAACACAAGGCGATATTTTATCAGCGTCAGGTAGCATTGAATGGGTGTTAAATCTGTTTTCGCACCATGAATTTTATTGTTCTCTGTTTTGTATTGATGCTAAAACTATTTTAGCACCAATGTTTTAATACAATTGGTGATAAACCATATTTAACACCAATTTTGATGATACATGAGATGTTATAAAAAATGGTGCTAAAACAAAATTAGCACCACTGGTGCTAAAACCACCTTGATGTGTAGCATTGGATGGATGCTAAATATGTTTTAACACTATGAATTTTGTTATTCTCTATTTTGTATTAGTGCTAAAATAGATTTAGCACCAATTTTGATGAGACGTGAGAAGTTATAAAGAAGGGGTATTAGTGTATTTTTTTTATATATTTTCCTTAATTTACATGGCTAATTTGTAAGTGTCCTTTATAATTATATTATTATTAGAATGAACTCTTATGCCCAATTGCCCCTTTTTTTATTGTTTCAAGTATATTGTATAGGGAATTAAAAAAAATATTAAAAATCCATTTTTCTCAGTTTTTTTTTAAATTGCGAAAAATATTTTCATGGTTAAAAACCATGACACAACAGTCACACAATAAAATATTTTCTCAGTTTTAAACTGTGAAAATTTTGGTGTAAATAGAGACGTTAAAGTAAAATATGTCGCAGTTTTAAATCGTGACAGAGGGAACAATATTGTTTCAATCCCAGACCGAGACAATATTATCCATTTACCGTGCCTCATATCTCCTTATAAAACCTTGACCAAAGAGTTTTGTCATGGTTATAAATTGTGACCAAGATTATTTGTCACTGCCATTTTTGTCAAGAACTTCAACCATGACAAGATCCTTTTGTCACGATTTTAAACCGTGACAATTTGCGTATTTTAGTGAGTGTTGGTACATTAGTGAATGATTTTTATATTATTAATCATGACTTGTATACATTACAACTAAATGAATTGATTAGCATTAATAATTTACTAATTAAGATAAAAGAACCTCAAAAAATGAATAAAATATATCTTTGGCACTTTCGCCTTGATCATATTAATCTAAAAAGAATGCAAAGATCAGTTGAAAATGGACCATTAGGTTCATTGAAGTAGAGATACTTTCAGTTTGTGAATCTTGTTTATAAGGTAAAATGACAAAGAAACCATTCTCAGTAAAAAGCTCTAGGGCTAAAGAAGAGTTAGAACTTGTTCACTCTGATTATTGTGGTCCCATGACTATCCAGGATAGAGGAAGTTTTGAGTATTTCATCACATTCATTAATGATTATTCAAGGTATGGATACATTTACTTAATGCGACGTAAGTCTGAAACCTTTGAGAAATTTAAAAAATTCAAGGCAGAAACATAGAAGCTTTTAGGAAAATATATCAAAACACTAAGATCAGATCGTGGTAGTGAATACCTCTAAGGAGAGTTTAAGGGATACTTATCAAAGAAAGGGATTACATCACAGTTGTCTGCACCAGGGATGCCACATTAAAATGGTGTAGCAAAAAGAAGGAATAAGACTCTTATAGAAATGGTAAGATCTATGATGAATTATTTAGACCTACCTGATTTTTTTAGGGATATGCTATAGAAATAGAAACATATATTCTTAATTTGGTACCATCAAAGTCAATACCTATTACACATATAGAATTGTGGACCGGGCGTTAGCCCAATATGTTGCATATTTAGGTAGAGGTAGTCTAGCACACGTGCTAAAAGGTAATGGGGATAAATTGAAATGAAGAAAACAAGTGTGTTTCTTTGTTGAATATTCAAAAAGAACCAGGGGTGGCTTATTTTATAATTCTCGAGAATATAAGGTTATTGTAGCACAAGCTTATGAGTAGTGTTGTTTTAGAGGAAATGGGAAGAGAAAAAGTAGGAGACAATTCATCTATATCTTCAGTACAAGAGAAAGTATAATAAAAGAGATATATCATCCCATTACCTCGTCGTAGTGGGAGGGTTGCTGATACTCGTGCACATCCTAAACAAACCACTAATACACAAGTTCCCGAACCAGCACAAGTAGACCTGACAATGGATCGTGTTGATTTCATGTCGGGTGGAATTGAGTTCAGGTGACAAACCACTAAAATTGAACATGACCCGTTAAGCTAACGGGCGAAATTTTAAAGCACGAACACAACTCGTTAAATTAACGTGTAACCTGACACGACATGTTTCACTCATTAAGCAATCAGGTGAATTCGGGTGACTCGAACTTGTTTCACCCGTTAAGACCCGTTTAAGGCAAATAATTAGTAATGTGCATTTATATTTACTTGCTAAATTGTTTATAATAACCTTGAACTGCTGTGGGAACAACTGAGTTATGTCTTTCATTAGAGAACCCCTTTAAATATGGCATAAATATAATAGTAAATGGGGTTTACAAGGAAGCACAGTAAAATCCCTAATACATAATTTACACAGTAAAATTCCTAATACATATTCTATTTAGACAATAGCACACTACGTGTAATTTCTTTAAACACTCCCGCATGTGCTGAGTCGAAAATAGAATGGTACATGTCTTATTACCTCATTAAAACCTTGTCGAGTAATAAAAATCATGTGAAAACAAATAACCTTAATCGAAGGGAAAAGAGTACAACATTATGAGAATTATGTTAGACTTCTCCCGTTGAGTTTATAATTTCATTTGATCTTTACTTCGATCAATAGAGTTTGCATGTATCGTTACCTCGTTAAAAACCTTGCCAAGTAACAAAACCCAGTGGAAAAAATAAACCTTGGTTTAAGAAAAAGAGTATATAATGTAACATTATGTGGGTGTTACACTCCCTCTCAAGTTTACACCTCCCCCTGATGTTTACATCAATCAAGGAATTTTAAAAGCTTATACATGTATCTCAAATATAGCATTTGGCAAAGATTTGGTAAACAAATCTACCACATTCTCTTCAGATCTTACTTGATTAAGCTGAATCTTGAGGAGAGCATGTTGTTGCTAATTATAGAAAATTTTTGGAGATATGTGTTTCATATTATCACCCTTGATATAACATAACTTCATTTGTTCGATGCAAGCTGCATTGTCTTCATAAATGCAAGTAGACTTTTCAGTAGTATAACTTAAACCACTACTCTCTCGAATATGTGTAATGGTAGCCCTTAACCATATACATTCACGAACCACCTCATGTAGAGTAATAATCTCAGAGTGGTTTGAGGAGGTAACCACAAGAGTTTGCTTAGTTGATCTCCAAGATATTACCGTATTCCCAATAGTGAATACATAACCAGTTTGGGAACGACCTTTATGCCAGTCAAAGAGGTACCATCATCAGCAAAACTAACCAAAACATCATTTGGGGTTTTAATGCTTGGGGTAGCTTTTTCGATATCAATATTTACTTTAAAAATTATCGTGTTATCTACAATTCCTTTTACCTCTTTGTAGGGAAAGAACAGTCCAAAGTCAATGGTTCTTTTTAGATATCAAAAAATATTCTTGATACTATTCTAATGACAGTACGCTGGTGCTAAGCTAAATGTCGCTAATAAGGTCACTGAGGATGTTATGTTTGGTTGAGTACATTGGGCCAAGTATAATAATGCGCATATTGCAGTTAGATAGGGAATTCGGCTCCCAACACCTCTTTGTCATTTTCCTTTAGACGAAATGGATCTTTTATTGGATCCAATCTTTAACCGATCATGGGAGTGCTTGATGGATACGTTTTGTCCATGTTGAATCGTCTGAGCATCTTTTGGACATACGCAGATAGATGGATTAATATTCCACAAGCTCGATGTTCTAGTTCAAGACCTAGACATAATCAAGTTTTCCCAAGATCTTTCATCTCGAATTCGGATTTCAAGTAGCTTACAGTTTCCCTTATTTCATCAAGAGTACCTATTATGTTTATATCGTTGACATATACAAATACAATTGCGAATCCGAAACTTGTTTACTTTATGGATACGTAGGGGCATAATTTATCGTTCTTATATCCTTTCCCAATTAAGTAGTCACTTAGACATGTATACCACATCTCTCCGAATTACTTTAATATGTAAAGTGAATGTTTTAACCTAATTGCAAATGCATTCTATGGTTTAGAATCACTTGACTTGGGTAATGTAAGGCCATCAGGTACTTTCATATATATATATATATATATCTAAATTAAGATCCCCATAGAGATATGCAGTGACTACATCCATGAGCTGCATTTTTAGTCCTTCGAAAACTACCAAGCCAACTAAGTAGCGGAATGTTATAACATCCATTACGAGAGAGTGTATTTCCTCGTAGGCAATTCTAGGGCGTTGTGAGAAACCTTGAGCCACAAGGCAAGCCTTGTACCTTAGGATTTCATTCTTCTCATTACGTTTTTTTGACAAATACTCATTTAGGTCCTATAGGCTTTACACTTGGTGGGGTTAGCACTACCGAACCAAATACCCGACTCTTTGCCAGATAATCTAGTTTTGCTTGGATTGCTTATTTTTATTTAGGCCAATTTGCTCTTTATTGACATTCTGCAACAGAGCGAGGTTTGACATCATCGTGCTCTATGATTCCTTGAGCAACAGTGTATCATCAATGCATATAGAGAATTTTTTCATTAACTCATATGCCCTCTCTTAACCTATTGAGATTTATTCTCTAAAATCATTTATAACTTCAGGGCGTCCCCCAGTATTGATTTATTAACATAAGTATAATCAGGGATAATTTCATTAAAGGAATTTTTACATTAATGATTAATTGATCAATTTGTGCCTTATTCTACCTTTTCTTTTATGTGAATATTTGTTGAACCAAGTGGCCTCCATTTACTCCTTTAGGGAGCCATGACCTCAACCACACGTTCATTAAGTATAGTTGCAGCGTCTCTTTCTGCGACAATATACCCTTTATTGGAAACTTCCAACTTTGCATGCATATTACAGTTGGTATGTTTGATCTTGTCATTTTTTTATATCAGTAAACGAATCAGGTATCGAATCTGTTACATTTTAAAAATCACTTATTCTTTTTAACTTTATTATACAATGTGATGTATGTGGGCATCAAGATGAGATAGAGTGGGGATTACAACAATTCCTATCATTCCTTTGAATTTTTTTTTTCTTATCTCCCCCTAATGACATGATGACTAGCTAATCAAACAAACAATCCGCAATTCTTAGCGGTAAAGAGATTTTCTGACAAGGATTCTAAATGGCGGATTATCTTCGAGGATTTATATCTAACGTTAATACTTAATTGTCTCAGGGGGCACAGTTTAGTGCACTGTGGGGGCACAATCGGCACATATGTGAAAAATTTTAGTTTAATATTTAGTTACCAACTGGTACGCATATAATAGTTGTCTAATATTGGGCCTTGAAACAAATAAGTAAAGCTTTGTACAATATTGCATAAACCCCGAGCATATATAGGCAATATGGTGCGTATAACCAATGCCTTATTTACCATATATATATTTTTTATGATTGCTTTTATGAGGCCTTTTTTCAGTTTGCATATAGAGAATGGGATTTTTCTTTTTGCGGTAAAATATATACTTAAGCACCTTAAAATTATGTTGGTTTATCAGGCAAATAGTCAAGTGCCTATTGGGTACACAAACTCAGATTTTTAGTTAGATAGGGATTCCAAAAAGTCAACTTTGGGTTATGTGTTTACTCTAGGAGGTGGAGCCATTAGCTGGTGGAGTATCTGTGAGAACCCGCATTCTCGAAGCCCGAGGTCTTCGTGGGCCGCGATTCCGTGTTGCTTTGAAAATTGGTTTTGAAAAGAATAAGAGTCGCGAGTTTGTTTTACTAAACAAATAAAAAAGGTTTGTGTAAAAGAGATGTATTTATGGACTAAATATCCTCTTATACACAATTTATGCGAAACCAGTTGATTCGAAGGTTCGCGAATTAAGTTACGAATCGGGAAGGTGTTAGGCACCCAATTTTCCCTTTCGGTCTCTTGAGTAGGATATGCTCGTGTTATAATTTAGTTCTTGTATACTATTGTTATTACTTTACAGCTTTTCGTGCTTACCTTAGAAATCGGGATTTTGGGGTTGGGATGAAAACTATATGTTTCCTAGTTCGCCCATGATTTTGAAAATAAGTGTGTGTGTGTGTGATTTGAAAAAGAGAGTTTGATAATAATATATGCAATGAAACAAGTGATTTTGTAAAGCATTGGGCTTTTCGGAAACTGATTCAATGTGGAATCTTATATTCGATGTAATATGAGGCGAGTTGATCGATTGTGTACCATAGTCTATTGATTAAACCAGTATATATGGCACTAGTCCTCCCATAATCGAGTATTTATCACATACATACCGTAATCTATGAGTTAGATTGGATATATAGCGATTATCGATTCCTTCGTATAACAATACGGCTAATCCGAACTTTTATAAAAGTAAGAAAGTAATAATATTATTTTGGAATAAGATTAGAATTTATTATATGCCTTTGGTTTTGAAAAAGGGGTTTGAAAAGCTATCAAGTGATAAAAATTATGCAGACAAGAATATAAATTAGAAAACTGATGAATAAATAAAAGAAGACAGAGAAAATTATACTTTGAGCCTCCTTGGAGGGAGAGAATAAGGATCTCTTGGTGTCTTTGATTGTTGATGAAAAATATGAATGGAGGGGAGGTCTATTTATAGTTGAAACAATGCTTGGAAAGCAAGAAAAGAGATTACAACCAGGAATCTTGGAGCTTATCGAGAAGCCTTCCCACCGTTGGATCATGCCTATTTTTGGATATGTGTTGGGAATAGAAGTCTTATAGATCGTGTCAAAATTTATGGTCGATCAGTGTCCGGTACGGTATCCTTTTGCTCTGATTGGTATGAAGAGTTTGTTTTCGCGTAGGAAAGGTACTTGTTGTAGACAAG
Organism: Lonicera japonica; assembly: GCA_021464415.1. Taxonomy (NCBI): domain Eukaryota; kingdom Viridiplantae; phylum Streptophyta; class Magnoliopsida; order Dipsacales; family Caprifoliaceae; genus Lonicera; species Lonicera japonica. Next base: position 5,939,451 of record CM038471.1, on the reverse strand, counting down.
GTCACTTGTTTGTATGATAAGTAAAGTTCTTACCGTTAGATTTTCTGAATTTTGGATATGTTTTCCCTCCAAATGTTTTCTAGCTTCTGTCCAAATTTGAGGTCGATCAGAATTCGGGAATGCCTCTATTTACTTTAATTTTCTACGAATGACATTTCGATTAGAATTGCACGATAGATGAATTGATTCTTGATGATACCATATTCAAAAAAGATGAACTTTGAATATATTCTTCCCCACAATAATACCTATCTACTGACCAAACTTTAAATCATATTAACTTCATGAAGGCCTCCATTTGATCACCCAAAACGAACTCCCGATTTCTGAGTTTTTAGAGATCCGATCGTCGGATCGAGATGATTTTTGAATATGCTACTCCTTATGGTAATATCTAACAACCCACAAAATTTGAGGATGATCAAAAGTGGTAAAATCTCCTTTCACAAGTTTTCAGGAGTTTTGACGGTTTTCGGTTTCGGCAATTTCTGGTAATTCTCGTAACTTCTCATTCGGGTGTCTTTTTGGCTTCCTTCTTTGACCTGTATCACACGTACATAGTAGGTGTGCATCTAGAAATGCTCGTGCATGCATGCGTATTCATTTTCTTAGAGTTCAGGATTCTTACGGGGATCGCAAAATGAGGTGTTCACAATATCAAGCCGTCTTGTATTGTTGACTCCACCATGGAAGCTTAATATGTGGCCACTTCAGAAATGACTAAAGCAGCAATTTGGCTCAGAAACTTCCTTATGGATCTAGATGTGGTACTTTTAGTGCAATTATCTATTACACTTTATTGTGATAATAGTGGAGTAGTTGCAAATTCGAAGGAGCCGATGACTCATAAGAAAGAAAAACACATAGAGTGAAAGTATCACCCAATTAAAGATATTGTATAAAAAGGCGATGTCATAGTGACTAAAATTGCATTAAGAGACGACCTGACTGACTCTTTTATGAAGAGCTTACCAGCCAAGACTTTTGATAGTCACGTTAAGGGAATGTGAGTGAGGTGTATAGCTGCATGGCCTTAAGTCTAAGTTGGATATTGTTAGATTGATATACTAAAAGCCATATTTATTATTATTATTATTGTTGGTTTTGATTTATTATATAAACTGGATTTTGCTATTTTAATGAGAATATTTATGGGCATTGGTTGTATTATGTTATTATTTTGTTATTATTTGTTTAGTTTATGCACAGAGGATCATATCATCGGTTTTTGTGAAATATAAATTTAGCGATTCACAGTCTTAGATGGAATTGGACACCCATAGATATGATTGTAATGCAAGTTTTGTAGTTTATCTTGACTATAGAAAACGATGTAGTGTCGACTAGTTGTGCTAGTACACTTTATGTGTATTGAACATGACCAGTTTGGATTAATTATTTTTATACTAACTATATAAAATAATTTAAAATCTTATAGTTATTATAATTGCTTATGCTCATAATCTTGAAATAACTAATAGATGTATATATGTAGTGTTTGTTGTTTTGACTCATTTAAAGTGAGATTCATTTATGGATCAATAAGTTCCATGAATTGGATAACGACACTATATGTATGATGAATATTAATTATTGATGGAATCCACATCCTTGTGTATAGATTGGTGATAACCCATTGAGAAGCTTAAAAGTTTTAATCATGTCAAACCCTGCAGGTAGATTATGTTAATCCGATATGTTGAATAAGTTAAGTGGCAGGCTTAAGGATTAAGAAGTCATTTAATATAATTGTCGGTAATTTAATTTAAATGACGGTTATTTGTAATCTTATTATAAGAAGAATAATAAGCATTTAATAATAATGAGCTCGAAATATAATTTTGAGATAAGGACGAAAATGTAATTATAATTCTTTAGTGGTGTGATTTATAATTTATGGAATGAATTAATTCATAACAGAATTAGGATTCTAACTTTTCATAGTAAGCCCAAATATTTATTTTTCCTTAGGGTTCCTATCATAGCCATATATATACGCCAGCCTTGGCCCTTCTTAAGAACACAAGAATTCTCATAAATTTAGGGTTTGTGCCATTGAGAGAAGATGATAAAATTTTGGTGATACCGTATCCCACACTCGATGCAAGATTACATGGCGAAAGGAATACGATAAAAGATCTTGAGGTTCCATCAAGCCCGTGTCCTCGATTCGTCTACACTAACTCCTGTTTGTGCTGAGACAAGATCAAACCAGAGAGATCTCGAAGTAAAATTCGATTCTGCACTAGAGTTTTACATAAATTTATGTTTGATCTATACGCAATATTAAACAATTGTAGTGTTAAGTTTCCATCATCCTTAACATTGAAGATCATCAGAAAACTTATCTCAGAAATTGTATTCACTCTCTGTAATCATCGTCATCACCATCATCATTAAAATATCTGAGTCATCACCAACGAGGAGAACCACATTTACCAAAATTCGTGTGTTCTTCTTGTTTACTCGCTTACACTTACTATGTATAATGTTGTGTGTAAGCAGCATTTCATGTTCTAAAATTTATTAACATTACATACATATATATATATATATAGGTGTAGGTGCGGGTGTGGGGCGTGCGTGTTGATGGTGGGGATAGAGATGGACATGGAGATGGGTGGAGAAGGAGTGGAAGTGGAGACAGAGGGGGATGGGGGGAGTGGAAAAGTGAACAATGGATATCATATTTATTGGTAATTAATCTAGATTAAAAGGAATGATCACTAGGGGAGTGTTATTAATAAAAAAATTGGCTTGGTGGGATGTTAGTCATAAATGGAGTGTTACCAATTGTTAGCGTAAAAATCTGGAATTTGACCACACTGTAAGAATACGATCTTTCAACCTTGCGATTCTCATTTTTGAAAAAAAAATGTGTTTTTAGAGTCACCAATTTGTTTTTCAAGAAAACAAACAAAAGATTTGTATAAAAGATAATCCGAATAAGGACTTTCATTTAAATGTGAGAAATCAGAGATTACTTGATAACTTCTTTGCTAGGGTTATCTACCTACGTTATGAATTGGGAAGGTGTTAGGCACCCAATCTGCCCTCTTGTCTCTTAATGGATCATGCATTTAATTCTTATCTTAAATATCTTGCAAGTGGTTTGAATGTTTTTAAAATAGTCCTTTTTGATAAATTAAATTCAAAAAGTTATTTATGAAATCAAACTCGAGCTTGTAAGCACCTATGTATTCATTCATATAATGAAATCAGAGTATTGTAGTTCCATGCATTTGGAAATTGTTTTTGTGGGGGGTTTTGTTTTGAAAACATGTCAAAACAGATTTTAGTTTTCTTATAAAACTTAGAAAGGTGTTATTTCAAAAATTTGTAGACTTATTTGCAAATTATCTATTTTTTTGTATTTAAACTTGCAATTATAATTTGTATATAAATGTGAAAATTAAATTCAGAAAAGTTATAAACGCGTACCTTTAGCGCTTGAAATGAAAATAAAAGTGTGAGAATCCGCAAATTCGATCCCCGGGTCTAAATCCCGTATTTGGGAGTCTAAAACGTCGGAATGGATTTTGTTGTTTTATTTACCTCGATACACGTGTAAATCCTATTTTCTATCTCTAAATGCAGAGGGTTCAATCAGAGTCGCTAGTATGTTTTATGAGAAAACGTATAAAAAGTCCATGTAGGGGTAAACACCAAAACAAGCCTTATCTCCTCACATTTTGTCTACAAAATCGGGATTGTATAGGGTTCAGAAACTATGTTACGGTTTGGGAAGGTATTAGACACCTATTTCGCCTTTTCAATCTCTAATGGATTTATATATTTATTTTATATTGAAAAACTTGGATGTCTTTTACTAAGAAGTCTACTACTTTTTCTAAAATATGTTTTTATAAAGAAACCTATTTTTTTTTTGTGAAAACGGGAAAGGGGATAAAATCCTTGTATTCCGTAATCCGATGTTTTAATTTTTGTAAAGGATAAAATGCAAGTGACAAAGTTAGTATTTTTTTTGGAAATTGAGAGGATATTCTAATATTGTTTACTCAGATGGCAATATTAATTTTATCATTATTTTAGAAAAGGGGTCGGATTCTCGATTAGAATTGATTTAATATGGATTTGGACTTTTTGAGGCGAGAATATCAGATATATCACAATCTACATGAGAGATTGGATAGACCCAATTCTAATCCTTCAAATAAGTTTTATTGTTCCGAGTTTTGAAAACATAATTTGTTCGGATCATAATATACTTGTTTCTTTTGATTTTCGAAAACAGTTTTATCAGGATTTTTGTTTTGAGAGAACAATAGACTATTTGTAACTTAATAATAAGTTTATTCAATTAGAAAATGGACAGAATAACAGATATAAATGAAGGAAAATAAGTACACAGATATATAAATTTTCAATATTGGAAGAAAACTTTCTTTACCTCCCATACGAGATAAATGAGAAAGAGAGAAAATATAATATAACCGAAGATAATCCGGCGAATATAGGCTTTTCTTTTCCAGAGACAGTCGAGAATTCGACTTTGAAAATATGAGACGTCGAATATTAAGAACTCGAAGATTCCTCGATAACTTGAATTTTGAAAATCTTAAAAAATCAGATTTTTAGAGAGATAATAAACCTTTTTTTTTTGGATCCAAGTTGATGTCCCCTAACCCTTGGGGGTGTTGGCCTATTTATACTACTCGAGGGAGTTTGTCGCACGACACTTCCCACAAAAGTGGAAATGTCGCGTGACAAACAGCTGAAGGGTTGTCTTTGACAGACTGATGTGTCAGGGAGTGGATGGTCTGGGCCAGAGGGGTTTGTCATACAACATCTGTTGGTTTGTCGTGCGACAATCTGGTTTGTTGAACGACAAATGCTTCTAAAAATTAGTTTGTCGCAAGACAAATCATTCTAGGATGTCTGGTACGAAGTTAATCATTTTTCACCCCAACTTCGTACCAGACATCCACACACACCTCTAGGGAGTCCTTGATCGAAGAATCAAGCTCCAAATCATTCAAACATCTTTGTTCTTCATTATTCATCGTCTCCTACCTTGGTTTTCTTCTATAAAAGCTCAAGCCTGAGCTTTGGCTATGCGAGTTGGGGTCTATACATCATTGATTCGGGGGTTTTACTACTTTAAGGATGTGGTGACGCGAGAGCTTGAGGATTTCACCGAACGGGGCTTCGGTTTACAACTTTCTTCCATCTTTTGGTCTATACACATGAGGTAGGGGTTTATATCTTTTCAAAACTCGATAGTATGATTTTATTTACTAAGAGATGAATGATTATATATATATATATATACATTTTGATGTAAAGCACATATTTCTTGTTTTTGATATACAAGGTTGATTTACACATGAATGTTAGATATGATGATTTTGCCTATTGATATTAATGATATATAATTATTTGAAGTACAAATTCATGTATTTAAGCAGGACATGCCATCTAAGCTCTATGATTACATGGTATTGATTGATACGGATGTTCTTTGGAGGTATATATGTTGGTTTGACAAGAAAAGGATTAGTAAAGGGTTTCGTATACACCAAAGAACATGGACGTGAATTTGATAGAGTTTATATGCCATATATAGTATCTACCTTATATATGATGCATGAATTGAATTGGAACAAGATATGCCGCTTGAACTTGTTATCTATGGAATATAGACTTGTAAGCGATGTTCCTTTTATATACATGCTTGGTTGTATCCAAGTGGATTTGTAAATGGGTTATGTATGCACTGAGGAACATGGCTACATGATGAATGAAGTTTAAGTGGCATGTGTTGTTTTTAGTTGTCATTAAGAGCAGTATGCATGTTGTGCATCACTATAGTGTCAACCGCAATCTTGAAGATTCTTCGGTAAGCTAGGATTCCCTTATGGCATATGAATGGGAGTATATCTCTTATAATGATGCTAAAAGCTTCATTATATATCAATCTCTATTCGAAGGCTACATGGAGGCTTATTTCTCATGGCAATTCATGGAGGCTTCATTTATATCTTATTATCTTCTTGTCGGTCGGATTTGATTGATTAACAGATTTTTGGATAAGGATTGTACTTGGTCGCGGATGACCAGGGCGAAGTAAATTCTGTATGAATATATGTTTTCATGGTGCTTGCTGGGATGGGAAAATAGGTAGGGCCCAGTGCCTTTGGGTTGAAAAGCCCTAAACCCCTGGGGGATATTGTTTGACCGCCTATAAGCCACCGGTGAAAGACCCAGGAACTTAAGCATTGGCAACGCACCATAGATTCAATTCTTTTCTATGAAAGATGGACGGGTTGTTGTTCCACTTCCTGGGTATGATGATGGTATGCCATTTTGAGGCAATGGATTATATGATTAGATTTTTGTTCATGTTCTTGTCGACAGGAACTATGATTATGTTGTATGCTCTTGGAGCGAATGGATTCTATATGGCCATCTTCGCTTGGTTTCTCATCAGCATGCATCGTCAAGATTCGGAAATTGGTTGACACAAAGGGAGGTAATCTGCATATGCATGAGCACGCATCATCATGAACTAGTTATATTTTGTGATATGTTAGAAATAATGTTTAGATTATATGATGAAAAGGTTTACTTGATTTACAGTAATAAATCAAGGAATATTTTCAAAACTTTCCCTTTTATTCCCCCCTACTGAGTGATAAGCTCATCCTGTTTTTCAAAACTATACATGTATTCAAGAGTCCAAAGAAAATAGGGACACGAAGGGACCGAGAACGAGTTAGTGGCTCTGATACAGATTCATTTTTGTCATGTATATGTTTTCTCAAGAAGCCACGGCTAGCCTGAAGTATTGTATCTTATCTTAACTTTACTTAGTTGGTTTGTATAATGGTTATATGCACATTTATATGTTTGTGTACAATATTGTTATCATCAGTATGATTATGAAGCGGTTGTTTGACATGTATGCTATTGCTGTTTGGATTTGTTTGTGCATTTACATCATATACCCACTTTAGCCAATTTAAGATGGGTGAGTGACACTCCAGGCCTTAATTATGGGTGTTGTGCCAATAATTAGGGTGGGGGTGTTACAATTGTAGTGGTTGATGAAGCATGTCCATCTTTCATCTTGGTTCTTCCCTTAATTTGAAGCATGAAATGCGGTTGATGGCTTGTAATGTAGTTGAGGTAGTATGTGTACCCACTTATGCCCCGTCTACCATACAAAATGCTTCTTTCAACTACTCTGATACAGTTGTGTTCAGAGTTGTACTTAGATCATTAGCATAGGCCTGTTGGACCCGATTTTGAGGGGCCTTCTTGTTATATTTAGCATAATCCACTTAGGCATTCGAAAGACGTATGTGCTCAAACGAGGTATGTTTATCAGAACTGGTTGAGGCCTCTTGCCATGTCATGATGCACGCCTTTGTGACAGTCCACGTGTCTTCTTTGTTTATCCAAACAAAGTGAATTGATTTTAAAAGATTTTTTAAAATCCTAATTCAATACTCGTATACTTTACAAATCCATAAAAATCTAAATTGTATACAATCCCCCCCTCATATTTAACATTTTTTTAACATGGTAAATAGTTATGTTATGTTCATTTTTTTTAATTTTTTTATATATAGCATAAAAACATAGTTATATTATATATAATTATTTTAATTAAGAAGTTCCAGAATGTTTTCTCATACACGCATTATTTTAAATTACGTTTACAAATAGAACTTTGTTGCAACTTTTACATATGCATAAAATAAAATAAAGTCATGACATATAATTATTTTAAACGTGTACGAAATGTGGAGAAACGATATTTTAGATGCTCTTACAAATTATATGCATATTTATATGCAATAAAACAAATTCATGATGAACAATTATTAAGCAATCAGTGATTTTGAGTGTCATTTTGATAGATATATTTGCATTTTTGTATTAAGTAGCATTGCTATGTGAGAAATCGTCCCCTCGTTTTGAATTAAGGTTTGTTATTGCTCGGTACACTTTTAATTTTTTTGATTCCCAATATATATATATTTTTTAAATCTATCAAATTTTAAATTTTATTTTCAAAATTTTAATTTAAAAATAGAAAATTAAACTGAGAAGAACGGATGCCAAAAACTAAGTTCATTCTAGCAGTTAATTACTATGAACAATGGTGTCACATTAATATTATATTACAAAAAATATCTTTTATTATATTTTTCTAATCTTGTTAATATATGATACGGTGTGGCACGGGTACCTAATTAGTCTATCAAAATAACTTGACAATTAAATTGACTAATTTTAATAGTCAGTTCACTTCTTGGCTGAATTAAATTAATGGGTGTACCTACAACTTGATGAGTCATTTGACTTTTATTACTCAAATTTATACGAGGACTAATCATTTGATAATTTCTAAGAATTTTACTTCCAAATTGTTAAGAAATAAATGTGTGAGATCTGGGGGCTACTCCGAGCGATCAAAGTGGTCTATTATAATTAAGCTAATTAGGGTTTTATTTTATTCTCTTTTTCGTTTCTTCAAAGAATCCTATTCAAATTTGTCGTTGATTGTATTTAAAAAAAAATGTGTTTTATTATTATAAAGCTGCCAATGTTGGATTCTTTCGGAACGTAAATGCAGGTTGGTGCATGGTTGATAATTTTTAATGGAGGGAGATAATAAATAAATAAGATAAGATGATGAGGAGAGTTGACTTGCATGTGTATAATAATATTAATTCAAAGGTAATTGAAGTAGTTATTATTCCAATAAATCAAATTTTCACTTTTATCCTTATTATTATGTTGTAGATGAATATGTTATTAATGAAGCGAGACCTGCAATCTTTAGGTTAAAAATAAAACCCTTTAAGCATTGAGTTAATAATAAAAAAAATTTAAAACAAAAATTTAAAATATACGCACATCTGCATTGTATATGTGTGTCAACTTTTAGTGGTAAAAATAGTACAAACATCCTAGTGATTACCGCCTTGGGTTTAGTTCTGAGGTTGACTAGTAGATTCTCATATCGAACTCAAGCAGCTGTAAAAAAATTTTATGACCAGCATCGAGTGGTCTAAGTTACGATGGATAATCAGTCAAGGTGCGCAAAAGCTGCATGGGACACCGCCTGGTGTATAAAAAGTAAAAATAGTGCAAACACATCTCTTAAAATAAAAATAAATTAGAATAACATAAGTGGCATATCACACCCAATATTTTTGGCGGGTGTTATGTAGACCCATCAAATGAACACCTCCCTTCAAAATTTAAATAAAAATACATTATAAACCCCGTTATTTAACAGAAATACCACCTTCATTGCATGTTGTTAAGCGAGTACTTTGCAACACATTTTCACCATTTAAGTCAAGTTTATGTGAGTGCACTCAATTCTAATTATGTGCGTTTTATTTGGAAAACATACCAATACTCCATTGCCTTATGTTAGGCGAGTTATTACAAAAAACTCTCTCCATGTGTGTTAAGTTTATGTGACTGTACTTACCTGTGATTAGGTAGGCATTAGGGGGTATTAGCGATAATAAATTCATCATAGAGGAATGTTTGTGACAAATTAAGAGAGTGTTCGTAACAAATATGAGTTATAAATAACATTGTCCATATTTTTTGTAGTAAAAATGGTGGTGATATTGCCCAATTACGGTCTTTGAAAGCCAATTAAAATTCATAATGAAATAGTATAAACTTAATAGTTTCTTATTCAACCCATAAATATCGAGTATATTAGTTATATTCGACACATAAGGTACAAAAAATAAATTAGAACAATACAAGTGGCATAACACAATTAATATAGCCAACTACTACTCTCCTTCACCTGCCTAGCAGGTGCGCATTAAAAATGTAGGCGTGAATTAGTAAATACTAACCAACTAGATAAGGCCCACTAAGTGTGTAACATTAAAACCAAAGCTGAATAAAGTCCAAAGTACACAAAATTATTACAAACATCAAGCCAAATTAAAAGTTTACCAAAAACATTTTTCCAATTTTAACAATTCTGGAACTTTTGGAAAATAAATTATTAAGTAATTTGAGAACTTACCTGAACTTCCAGAATTTTAATCTGGTTGAATTTGATGACAATTTTTACTATACTGGCGTGTACTTTTAAATCCGAACGAATTGTCTCGAATATGCATGTTTAAAAATTATGAAAGCTGAAATGTGGCACTTTGAAGAAATTTTGGTACGCTTTTTTGATGTCGCAACAAAACACATATGCTCATAATATAATAAGTTAAATTAAGAAGTTTCAGTATGTTTTCTCATATACGCATTGTCTTAAATTTAGTCTGACAATAGAACTCTCTTGCAACCTTTACATGCAATAAAACATAATCATAAGAAACAATTACTTTAAGCATGTATGAAATGTAGAAAAGTAATTTTTTAGTCACGCTTAATAATTATATGTATGATTATACTATTATATATAATGAAGATGGATACCACTATGAAACTATATCATACTTTTGATTTCTAATTTAGCCCTCGCAATCATTTTTTCATTAAAATAAGCCAATGATGTGTTTATTCTTTTGGTTAGTTATTCTCTTCAAAATAGATGTATAAGATCGAGTTGCATACGGACATATGGTGTACATATCAATTGTAATGTGTTGCATACGATAGGCTAGAATATATATATATATACATACAATTCACAAATTATCCTCCAAAAGTTAGTATGACTATTGGAACTCCAAGTGTCCTCTAGCACTCTAAAATCCATCATAAATATAAATAAAGTGTCCTTAAAAATTGGAAACAAAGTGTCACTAAGGTTCATATTAAAGTACTAAAAGACAGACTAGGAATGTCAATAGCCGCCATAGGCAAGTTATATTGGGATAATTTGGCTAAATAAAGAATATTGGGATCGACTGTCTGATCCAGGTTCTCAACATTTCTTGGCATCGTTCACACAGATTGCGTTAATCGGAGGTGAGTGAGTTATATATATATATATATTGGTGCACAAAGGAAAACAAACAACAAACAAAACACCTAAAAATTAAAACCCACGAGGGAACCAAGTCCCCCTAGCATCAGCTTCCAGAATATCTTTCACCACAGAAGGAACATGGTGGAACACTTCAAGTTTCTCCAGCTGGTTGACGCCCAATTTTGCCATGGAGAAACTTGAAGTAGATCATCTTTAGATAAATCCGTTCAACATGGTCTATTTGAGGGCTAAACATGTGAATTTTTCATGAAACCTGGTGAAGAGGGTCTCTCTAAAAAGTAGATCATCTTTACAAATTTTCATCAAGAAATTAAACTAGAAGTGAGTGTAATCAAAATTCGATATATATGCATGTTTGATCATTTTTATCCGTTGAAATTTTAGATGATTATTTTAATAACTTCTAAATTAAATTTTCAAGAAAATCAAAAATGTACTCGTTATAAAAATTATATGTTCCAAGTGTTACATGAAAAAAATTCATTCATTAAGTCCTTGAATTAAAGAAGTTAATTTTATTAACCAAAAGGAAATTGACTTGACCCCTTGCTAATGGTGACTTGCTTCTTTTCTTTTTACTCGTTTTCTCTACTTTTTTGTTGTTTATGATCTCCAAAAACAAAATTTAATGAGATAAAACATAAATTAATTATGAACTAAGTTTGATAATCGTAAATAAGATTTGTTTGTTTTTAACCCAAATAGCACGTCCACACAAGATACACAGAGTTTCCTGTGACCAAAGTTGTAGTATTTATTTGCGTCAATAGTAGGATACCGTAAAAGGAGTAGACAACTAATGCAGTGTTAAATGGTCAATAGTGGGGTACTGTCAATGTCACTGTTAAATGGTCTTCCTAATATATATATATATATTTAAATCGCAACAAAACATAGGCATAATATATACAATCATTATATTTTAATTAATTAGTTTTGGTATGTTTTCTCATTCCCGCATTGTCATAAATTTCGTTTGCAAATAGAATTCTCTTGCAACCTTGTACAAACGCTTGCAATAAAACATAGTCATAATATACAACGTACTATTTTGAGCGTGTATTAAATGTAGAGAAGCAATCTTTTATATGCGCTTGATAATTATATGCAATCACTTTTTTTCCATAAAAATAAGCTGATAATGCATTTAATATTTTGGTTAACTATTCTAGCTCTTCAAAATAGATGTATAAGAGTTTCACACGTATATGTATCAAGTGTCACGTGTCGTATGCATAACAACCGTAAGCTAAAATAAAGAAATTTGTATATATATACAATTCACAAATTTACCTCCAAAAGTTGGTATCGCTGTTGGAACTCCAAGTAATTATAGCCTTCTAGTACTCTAAAATTCATCAAAAATATAAAGAATAGTGATATAAATAAGTTTAGATTTATAAAATAAGAGTTTTTGGTTTATATTAACCAGCGTCCGGGTCAACTTTCACGTAGCTTGACCAATCCTCAACCACAAGATGGTAACTAGCTAATGATTAATGTCTAATACCAGTAAAATAGGAAAACAAAAATTAACGCAAATAAGCGTAGACGTGTTTTCGGTTTTAGACCCGGTAGGAATTAGAAAGACCCAAATTCAAATTCGATTTCGGTTCAGTTCGGTTTCAGTTTTCAAATCATCCAAAGTCAAACCCAAACTAAACTTTTTGATTCATTTTCGGTTCGAGTTTATTCAAATTTTAATTATTCTTGTATTTTATTTTTTAAAAAGTAATTTAACAGGAATAAGTATATAACTTGTTGCCAATCACATTATTATTAATTCACAAGTATACTACCTGCTGCAAATCAAAATATTATTAATACATAAGCACACATTTCAAAATAGTGGCAATCAGATTGCCAATGAAGCCAATTGTCCCAATCCCCTAGCCACTGTAAGTATGTAATTAACCAAAGAGGATGAGTCTTTGTAATAACAAAGTCAAATGTTCAATCAGGAGCCCCTGTACAGTACAAACTATTTGTAATTGAATACAATTTGTCCCTAATAGGTAAAAATTAAATAGTACAAAGGAGCCATTGTAATCTAATCAGGAGCTCAAAAAATAAACTTGAAATGACGTAGTTTTGCAGAAGGTTCGGTTCAGTTTGATTTTGTACTGGTACACTCCAAACCCAGACCAAACTTATACGGTTTCAATTTTTTTTCGGTTCGAATCTGTCCAAATCGGTTTGATTCTGTTGGCCAATTTTCGAATTCGCCATAGCACCTCTAAATTAGCGCATTCCGCGCAGATTCCAGGAAGTTTCCCACTGTCACTAGAATTGACTATAAAGGAAGGAAGCAGTAGTAAAGGAGTAGTAGCTCATATTTTCTAGCTAGCGATAGATTAAGATCGAGCAATCCGTTCGCATCCATCCACATTTATATCTTGTTTTTCTCACTCACTGAAGCTTAAGCTTTAAAATTAACCGAAAGTATGATAGAAATTGAAGAGGTTTCGGAAGTTGAAGCTGCTGCTTCTTCTTCTTCCTCTTCGGCAGAAGATCATCATATTCATAGGTGCAAGTACAATGTATTCTTAAGCTTTCGAGGGGAAGATACTAGGAAGACTTTCGTTGATCATCTCTACTCTGCTCTTGTAAGGAGTGGCATCTACACATTCAAGGACGACGAGAGGCTCGAAACAGGGGAATCAATCTCACCCGCCCTCCTCAAAGCCATCGAGGAATCAAGCTTTGCCGTCGTCGTTTTCTCCAAAAACTACGCTTCTTCACGGTGGTGTTTAGACGAGCTTGTGAAGATCATGGAATGCAGTAGTAAATCACCAAAGGGACAAATGGTTATCCCAATCTTCTACGACGTCAAGCCTTCGGATGTACGAAATCAGGAAGGGCATTTTGGAGAAATGTTTCGCAGACACAACTCGGACAAGGTCCAAATATGGAGAGAAACTCTGACAAAAGCAGCGGCCTTGTCTGGATTGGAATTGAACACAACTGCGGATGGGTAAACTAATCCTACTCCTCTATGCTCATACTTCATAACTTCAATTATATACATATCTATAGTCTATTATTTATTATTTATTTATTTAGGTGCCATTTGATTACACTTAAGTCTGAAATGGTGGTCCATTCAGAATTAAGTGGTTTTAAATATGTTTCAGATCAAAACACAACATACCTCTTACTACCTCTTAAGTTTTGAAGACTTAAAAAATTCACCCCACCTTAGGGGTGCTGTTTGATTGCACTTAATTCTGAAATTGTCCCTTATATATTAGGTAAGGTTGTACTTTAATATTGTAAAGAGATAGTGCTAATACCAATTTTGTCGCTCTAATTTTATAGAAAATATAGTATTAGTAAAAAAGTTTAATTAGGAAATAGTTTACAATAAATTTTGAACCAGAGAACCAAAAAACAGAGCATGTCATATATAATCATTTTGTGTTTCTTTACTATATTTTCTTATTGACATCCTTCATAATCTGTAGGCATGAATCGAAATTTATCGACCGAATTGTCCAAAAGATTTGGAGTAAACTCTCATCTAGAGTTAAAGTTGAAGATGAGGGTCTAGTTGGAATGAAGTCTCGTATAAACGAGGTGATTTTGTTGTTGGGTGAAGAGTCTAATGTTGTTCGCACTCTTGGCATATGGGGATTGAGTGGAATAGGCAAGTCAACTTTAGCAAGGGCTGTTTATCGTCAAATTGAAGATCAATTTGAAGTTCCCTTTTTTCTTGATGAAGTTGGAGAAGCGTCAAAGAAGGACGGTCTCAGAAGTTTACAGCAGCACATTCTTTCTGTAACCCTAGGGGTTAAGGATTTGCAGATAGCGAATGATATGGCTGGAATTGCACTAATGAAGACAAGGCTGCGGTCTAGAAAGGTTCTTCTTGTTCTTGACGATGTTGATAGATCAGAGCAACTAGAAAAGTTAGCTGGAAGTCATGAGTGGTTTGGTCCAGGGAGTAGAATTATAATAACAACTAGGGATAGAAAACCGTTTGTTGGGCGTAATGAGGTCCAAATACATGAGCTGGGTATATTAGATTATGTTGAAGCTACTAAGCTATTTCGTTGGAAGGCCTTTAATGATATGTGTCCTGCAAAAGATTTTGAGGAGCTCTCAGTTCAAGTTATAAATTATTGTAGTGGCCTTCCTTTAGCTCTTGAAGTGTTGGGTTCTGCATTATGCGGTGAAAACTTGGATTTTTGGAAAGCTCTATTGGAAAAACTAAGGAAAGTAGGCCCAGATGGCAACATTCTTAAAAAACTAAAAATAGGTTTTGATGGTTTAGAAGAAACTGTGCAAAATACCTTCCTAGATATTGCATGTTTCTTCCAAAGAAGGACGAAAAACCATGTAACAAGAATACTTAACAGTTTCGATTTTTACCCAGATCATTCCATACCTATTCTCGTTCATAAATCATTGATACATTTGTCAAATGGTTGGGTTTGTATGCATCAATTGATAAGAGAAATGGGTCGGCATATTGTTCGTCAGAATTTTCCTAATAGCAGGTTGTGGGATACCTGCGTCGTTGAACATGTATTAACAAGAAGCACGGTGAGTTCTTTAAACTATAATCTTCAACCTTCTATTTGAATTGCAATTAACAAGAAGCAAATATATTAATAAATGAATGTATTTAATTCTTTTTTATTTGTGGTTGTTAGAGTACAGAAACCGTTGAAGGCATACTGTTGAATCCCCATGATCGAGAATACACAATTAAAATGGGGACTAAAGCCTTCACAAAGATGGTCAAACTAAGATTACTTGAAATTCATAATGCCTGCATTCCTAAAGGTCCTGAATATCTTCCTGATGAGCTAAGGTGGATTGATTGGGACAAATATCCTTCAAATTATCTGCCAACAACGTTTGAAGCAGACATTCTCGTTGGACTTCGACTACGTTATAGTAGGCTTAAACAACTTTGGGAGGGAAGAACGGTAATTTTTTTTCAATTATATATATATTCCCTCCCTCTCCCATCATAAATTAAATATGTATTGATTTTGATTTCAACATTTTTTTTGAATATTTACGCCATAAATTTAACCTAATCAATATGATTAGGTTAAATTTAAGTTAGAAAAATTAAAAAAAGTATAAGTAGTTTTCAATGATAACAAACTACGTTGTCAAGGTCAAGGGTTGAGATTATCTCTCAGTTATAACAACCATTACAGCTATATAGAACAAAAAATGTAGATGCAATTATAGAAAGGGGTGTTCTTGGATGCACCCACATTATTATTCTTTTTACACCAATAAAAGTCAAAGTCCAAATTAGAAAAACGTAAAAAATAGCCTAAAATCCTTTCTTCTCACCCCGTACTCTCTTAATAAAAAATCGTCTCCTATTATTTTTGAGTTATCTTTAATGCACCTACTAATTTCTTTTTCACCCCACTATTTTTTTTATCTTTTCTTCTTAGTCCACCCTCCATCGTCTGCAAAATTAATGCAGCAGTTTTGTGTTATCCCCAGTAGCAAAAGCTAAAGAAACTATGTGCAATCAAAACCAATGTTTGTTTCTCATTTCCTATGTTAACAACAGAAAAACTGCGTGAGTCTTTACACACACACACACACACATATATATATATATATATATTACAACTCTAATTAAGAGAAGCAATACTTGGGATATAACTTAAGGTTATTTTTACAATAATTACTAGTATATTTCTAGATTTATGGATTTAAAATATTTTTTAATTGTTATTCAGTTGATTACATCTTTTTGCTAATTGAATAATTATTACACTAATGATCATTGCATTAGTTATATTGTATTAATTTGATTCAGTGTTGATGATTGAAATATAATGGATAAATGCTATAATTTTACTTATGATATATACGATACAGAAAAAACAAGTTTGATGATTAAAATACGCCATACAATTTTACTTAATGATATATACGATAAAGAAAAACAAGTTTGATGATTAAAATTTGCCGCACTAGTGATCAATTGTCTTTTTTTTGCCTAAAATAAATTTAAGAGAATTTTTTATGAACTACTTTCATAGCAAAAAAATGAATTGTTATAACTTTTATTTGATATTTATTTATACAATATGTAAGTTATATTATTTTTGTTATCTTGCTCAAATTTAATTACGTAATATTCTACTAATTAGTAAAATACGAAAAGTGAAGTACTTTTGTTAAATACAAAGAGCGGATTTCAACTACGGTGTGAAGTTGTATTAAACTTTTGACGGAACTTGATCCTTGGATGTTACGCAGATTAAACTCATAGCTATCTACCTAGCAACATCACATACTTTTTCCTTTTTTTTAGCCTGTTCAAGCTAACTTATTGTTTAAAATGTACGACTCACAATTATACCATGAATATACATAAACTAGTTCATATTAAAAAAAAATCGTTAAACCAAAGTCATTACTATAAAACTAATTTGCTTCGATCTTAGCAATAGAAAATGGATTTTATTTTCCAATCAAATCTAAAGAGTTCAAAAAATATTTTTCAAGGAATTACATAAGCAGTGTTGGATACATGCTTTCCAAGGAAATTAGCTAAACTGTCTATATTGGTTTCAAAATTGGTGAATATTTTTGGTCCAGTTATGCTTCCATCATGCAAGAATGATTCCAGGATTTGTCAAGCTAGTAATGAATTTTGTGTATGGACAATGAAAAAAAAAGGTTTTATTGTTTGGCGTATAAAAAAGAGGTGGTATTCATTGCCATGTATAAAATAGATGGGGTGGGTTGAATGTTTTCGATAAAAAATATGATGGGGTGAAGTGCAAGTTTTGTTTTACTAGGTGAGAAGAATATTTTTGTGAGTTTATATAAGATTTTCGTGTTTTAGTTCTAACGACGACGGAAATTAACGTCCCTATAATGCATCCACTAAACTCACCATACCACTAGGGTGAATTGAAAGATTTTTTGAAAAATGAGTGGGGTGAGAAAAAAGTATCCTCTCACTAGGGTGAAAAGAATAATTTTTGGGGTTTATATAAGAACTCCCTTATATAAACTATATATTTCTCGGCTTCATTGTTTTCCTCCATGTCCAAAAAGCTTAAGTAGAGGAAATACAATTCCACAAACATTTGCTTCTTAACATATATTCATGGCACCATTTAACCGATAAACTGTCTTTCTTGATCGGGAAATCCCAAATATGTTTGGCTATATTTGCCGTATTACTATTAGGTATGCCCAAGCCACCCTCATTTTTCTGGTAGACAAACTTCCTCCCATGCCAAGTTAATTACTTGCAATTCTTATCATTTCAAGGCCACTCTATAATATTGGCCAGAATTAGGGGTGTGCAAAAAAACCAAAACACCGACCCGAGCCGACCCAAATTAGCCCCTTTATTAAGTTTCCAGTCTCGATTCAGTTGGAGAATATAAAAACCAAAAGGGGTCGGTTCGGTTGTTGGTGTTATAGAACCGGTAAAAACCAAACCGAACTGAAAGGTATTTTATAAAAAAAAATACAAAAGAAGAAAAATATTAAAAGATTTTGTTTTTTTGTCAAAAATGATTTAAGAAGGAAAGCGCCTAATTAATTAAAAAAAGCCAAATTTTCTAACAAAAATGACTTTAAATCATGGCCCAACAATATAAGAATAATCTTTAAGCTATGGCCTAACAATATAAAGTAGACCCAATTGCCCAAACCCAAAACCGACAAAAACCGACTAACCGAACCGATTTCAACCCAACCGACCCGACCGGTTTTAAGCCTTCACCGGTTTCGCTCAATTGACAGCCATCTAAAAACCAACTTATCGGTTCGGTTTACGCTAAAACTGCACGGTTTGGTTAATCGAACCGTGCACAACCTTAGCCGGAATCCTTATAACAACCATAGTCCATTGTTCCATTGATCTCCTTTGGCGAGGTAAGAAAAGGGTAGTTATAGATGTTGGAAATTCATGAACGAGCTTACACACTTAATCAATATATTATGGGCTATCTAATTTATCTCATGGATATGGGCTTTGCAATGTGTAAGACCCAGTACTAGTCATATTATGATTGATGGGATTCTATTTAAGCTAGTATATAAAGATACATAGGGTTATGGTCCCCAAGTTGAATTATTTATGCTCTACTCCCCTTCCCTATGTTAGAGAGAGAACCCATTGAGCACTCCAAGATTCAGACATTGGAAGGCTACAAACCTAATCAAGCTTCCGCACTCTAAGGTATCACAAATTTATATGCATACGCTTCCTAAAGATCAATCTCTTAAGAACTAGACATGATTATGATCCTTAGAGCTTATATAATTAAGATTAAACTTCCTACAAGTGGTATCAGAGGGGTATTCATGTCTACTACTAGAGATTTTTACTTATATATATATATATAAAGTTTCAAAGTCTTATGGTAATAAATGTTTCTTAATGTGATTTTTTTTTAAAATGGTAATAAAGATTCGGTTGAGTAAAAAAAGAATTAGTGAAGCCGAATCTAGCAGAAACCATGTGGCAGAAGAATAAAAAAGGGGGTGCTTATATTTTGATTTGATTTGACAAATCATGCAGCAGCCTTCAATTCTTTAAGGATCCTGCAAGACTTCTTTGACCTCAAAGGATTTGTAAGAGATTTTTCAAATTCTATGAAGCCTAAATGATTTTATACAATTAAAAAAATACGATTAGGGTAGTGG
This sequence comes from Lonicera japonica, assembly GCA_021464415.1. Lineage (NCBI taxonomy): Eukaryota > Viridiplantae > Streptophyta > Magnoliopsida > Dipsacales > Caprifoliaceae > Lonicera > Lonicera japonica. Next base: position 5,919,836 of record CM038471.1, on the reverse strand, counting down.
CATCCAATTATTCGACCATTCATAAAGCTTCTTGGAATTTTTTTTTTTTTTGGAATTGGAACTTTCTAGGTGGTTTTGCAAATCAATTATAATAATTGAAAATTACATGAGTATGGATTCCTTGGTAATTACGATTTGATTATTTTTCTTTATTCTTTTAGAGGTTAAAATTAAGAAGGGCTTGGATCAAATATATATTGTTAAAATTAAACTAAGGAATTAAAATTTTAAAAGGGGTTCCAGTACTGATGTAAACCTTAAAGTCTTGAACCTGTACATAAGTCTCTAGACTGCCAGTAATCCAAAAAACTATAGTATGAGTTAATATGGAAAAGATAAGGTTTGTGCTTTGCAAATCTTATAAATACAAACGATCTAATTTTTTTTTAAAATCATAAGGATGCGAAGTACAAATCGTCTGATATGGTTGCTACAAAAACTCACGGATATGGTTGCTACCTTGAATCGTTTTATTTCTAAATGTTCTAATAGATGCTTGTCAGTTTTTCAAAGCACTTAAGAAAAGTCAAGAAATCCTATAGGATTAAAAATGTTATAATGTAATGGCCAAACTATCTACAACCCACTCCTAATATCTACCTCTGAACTCTATGAACAACAATATGTTTATTTGACTTCCTTTTACTGGGCAATCATTGCTGCCCTTATAAGAGAACATAACTCCACCCAAAAACCCATATAATATGTTAGTAAATGATTAGTAGGTGCATAACTCAATTATTTGCCTTTAGAAAAGCTTGTTCTTACTTTGATCACGACCTTCAAAAAGCTTAGGCATAACATTGACACTCGTGTTATGAACATGGGAATAATTTTCTAGTCCCAATCCACAATCATCTTACTCTGATCACGGCCTTCAAAAAGCTTAGGCTACATCATATGTACTTGGTTCATTGTTTGGGTCGCAACTCCCGCAACTTCTATTGGCGTGTCCGCCCTCTTACTTTTTAGGTCTGGGAAATTTTTCTTGATGTGGCCTACCTTGTGACACTTAAAGCATTCCCAATTACTTCAATCTCGTGATTGAGACTGACCCGTGCCTCTATTCTTGGCATCCCGTGACCTTGACCGCCTAGTTGGTTCACCACCACCACCACTCTTGGCAACTAAGCTCTCACTTGAGGAAGAGCTTGACCTGCTATATACCTCACTTTTTCATGGTCATGTGCGATTGGAGGTCCTTGATAACCTCATTAAACTTGAGCATTGTCTTACCAAATATCAACATAGTAACAAAGTGATCATAGGAGTTCGGTAATAAAGCAAGCAACAATAAGGCGCGGTCCTCCTCATCAAACACAACATCAATTCTCTCAAGGTGCTATTGCCTTGAAAACATTGATGTGCTTGTTCAAATCTTGCCCCTCCTTCATCTACAGCTTGAAAAGTTGTTTTTTAAGGTTTAACTTGTTGGACATTATGACGCCCCCGAATCCCGTTATGAGGTTTAGACCTCCGGGACTGGTGACTTATAGGATAGTCATCCGTTGGCCAGCGGATATTTATAACATAATTCAACAGTCGCCTATTGCTCACTTAGCGGTAGAACTAATCCTAAGTGCCAAAACGTGTATGTGAAACAAAGATAACAAGAACCAAGAATTGGGATATATAGCAAAGGAGGCCAAAAACAATCTCAAGGCAAAGATTTTTGTGAACGAGTGTATTCAAGGAGAACTAACATCTCATTTCACAATACTCTCATCTTCCAAGTTCCTAACGATAGGAAATCCTTATCACACAATAACACGTTAATGAAGAGAGACGAATCACTATCTATCTCTTCAAACCTGGATCTACCCATAAACCCCGCGAAGATAATCGAACATATACCTCTGATACCAACTTATGACGCCCTGAATCCTGTTATGAGGTTTAGACCTCCGTGACCCAGTTAATCACAGTCCCGTGCGCGACGTCGGGTTGGAATGTATAACTTAGAACTGATATAATAAAAATTACAAATAAGGCCGTATATTTCAAAAAAATTTGGCATGTGGAGTCTGTATTTTCAATAAAACAAAACATGTAAATAAGAAAATAATCTTTAACTAGATAATTAACTAGACATCTATAATGGTTTGCAACCTACACAAATCAAATACTTTAATATATATGTACCAATCCCTCCAACGAGGTCCCAAAAATAATTAAATGACCTTTACAACACTTATGAATAGAATTTAATACAAATCAATGATACAATAAAATCAAATAGTTCTATTATCTATAATCCATAAAGGGAAAGTCATCCATGAAAGACTACAGATGTTTAGGGTCACCAGAGGTTTCTAATCACGTACTCGTGCCGCCCCAAGGAAGTACCTGCAAAACTGTTGGAAAATGGGAGTGAGCCAAACACGGGCTCAATGGGAACTATAAGGTTTTTGTGTATAGAATAATTTCTAAAACCATGCATGCGATGCATCATAATGAAAGTAGTTTTATTATTATTGTCCGTATATATATATACCATTACTATGACTCTTTATAAATATCTATATATATTTATACATATATTGATGCAACAAAAATCATTTTACATGCAATGCATACCAAGTGCGATCCCTTCCTTTAAAATATGAGAAAATATGTATCCAAATGTACTACTACCTAGATATACGTAATTCATGATAACAAGGTATATACATCTCCAAAGCATATTAAGCCAAAATAAGGAAATATATCATATTAATAAAGGGCATAAGAGAAAGTATAGGCATTAATCTAAAATCTCAATGACATTATAAGTTTTTTCACAAAATAAGTGTGATCATCTTGTATCCAATATCTAACATCTAGAATTTATTCTACAGTGCACTGCGATCCAGATCTAAGCCCCCAAGGCTAGGGTATGCAGCCTCCAAGGCTGGGTCCCCCAATGGACCACCTAGATGGTGTAGGGTATTCCGCCTCGCGGGGTCCCCCTACGAACCATAGAGTATGCCACTCCTAGAGCGGGATCCTTCTACAAGGATCAGGATATGTAGCCTCCAAGGCTAAGTCAACCCCATGGACCATTAGTGCCTTACAAAACCGAGAAATCAATATAAAGTATTCTTGTCAAACGTGTATAAACCATAAGAATATATATTCCAACATATATGTATATGTCTCATATGTATATATATATATATAGCACATGTGTATATATCGGAGAGTAGATAGTAGTATTGCTATTGTACTTAAACTCGCTTTGCCGAGTCCATTAACTATTGGCTTAGTTAAAATTAACACTCATGCGGGAAGTTTCATAGGTTTTCATCACATAAACTCCAAGCCAAGTGTAATATATAATTTATAAGATTTAAGTTCAATATAAACTTCCCCATGTGATTTCGGTACTTGGTTTATATAAAATAAACTTATAATTCTGCCCAGCGTAGTTACGAACTGGCAAGTAGTTAGCAAATCTCGTAAATAAGGGAGTAATAGTTAAAGTATAACAATAATATCACAATCGCAAGTAACTATAACCAAATCATACTTTTAAACCCATTTATGTATTGATATAGAAGTATATCATGGTTTAACAATTGCTATAGTATTCGTACGTAAAGGTTTTGAACCAATCTCTACTAAGATGAATATATAATTGGGGATTCTTGTATAATAATCATATTGGAGTTATAGAAATACAAATCAAGGAAAGAATCACAAGAAAACAACCTAAACCCCCATGAACATGCAATTTTCAAAGTTGTTGGAAAAAACCCCAAATTTGGTTTAATTTGGAAGATATAACATGTAACAATCTAAAATAGAGTTTGAGTACTAGTGTTCCCACCTCAATCAAGCAATTCTTCAAGGTTAAGAGCAGTGTATCGAGTAGTGGTCTGAGCAATTGCGAAATCCCAAAAGTTGAGCTTGAAACCCTCACTAATGGAGAAATGAAATTAAGGAGGAAGATGACGATGGTGATGATTCAAAATGATAACTCACATATAGGAGTGATCAAACCCTCACAAAATCTCCCCACATAGCCCCCCAGTAGCCCTCTCAAAGCTCTCTAGGTTGGTGTATATGTTTGGGACAAAATGTGCTCTATTTTGGCTTTATAATTGCGTTCAGAACCCCGTCAGTCGACTGATCAATCCCCATCAATCGACTGATGGGTAAATCTGGTGCACTATTTGTATTTTGGCTATAACTTCTTGCTCGGAACTCCGATTGAGGTAATCTTTATGTCCACAAAAAGGAATTCAATGATTTATAACTTCCAAATAGGAAGGTTCCTCAAATTCCGAATGTAACTTTCCCTGAAATTCACCGAAGACAGCGCTCTGCTGAAGTGTTCCGAACAACCAGATTTGAACAATTTTCTTACTTTGCAAGCTGATTCGACCACTAAGGAGTGTGATTTGACTTTTGATCAAAACATGAAAGTTGTAGAGGGGATTGAGATGAAGATGTGGCCGCAACCAGGGAGTCATTTGGACCTTGGATGAAAAAGTTATGGCCTTTCAAAGTTGGCCAAAAATTAACTTTTTCGAAAGGTTCAAAATACACAATTCACTTCCCGTTTTCAATTTGGGCCATCCGAATAATGAAACGAGTGATCTCACAAACTTAATATACCTAATATGACATGCTAGAGTTGTCAATTCAATTTCAAGAGGCTCGGAACCCAATGTTCACGATCTAACGGCAATAAAGCCTTAACCGGGCTGAAGATGAGAGTTGGCTTGGAAACGAAATATGAGATGTTACAGACATAGACTTCCTTATGTACATCTTCTCCAACCTAGTTCAGATATCCTTTGCATTCTTCTCCAACTTCAAGTTTTTCAACACTTCGTCAGTCACATGCATCTCAATTGCCTACATAGCTTACTTATCAATCTTATTCCATTGGTCTTCGGACATATCTTACAGCTTTTTCTTAAATCCAAGCAATGCAACTTGCAAATTTGATTGGACAAGTACCCCCTGCACCCGCTTTTGCCAAATACCGAAATTGATAACCTCGTTATAAGGCTTTATCTTAACTTCCATAGTGCTTCTAACACCTACAGTGGTAAACAAACTATCTTGTGTTGTAACAACTTCGGTTTGAATCTCTTCGGCTATTTATCAAACACTTGGTGCACAAATCTTGCACCCAATAGCCAAACCTTGATACCAATCACTTAGCACCAACTGATTCCTCTGATAGCACCTGTTGTGAACGTGGAAACAATTTTCTAGTCCCAATCCACAAATATACCCGAGAAATCCCTTTCGAGAATTTCCACAAACACTTGGCAGGCGAAAACCGAAAAGTAATAGAATTTTCAACACAAACCAAGATGACCAACACAATAATAAGCAAATATGGATAAATGATAAAGAGTAATTATAACCGAATACAATGCAAAGCAAAGAGAAAAAATACACCGAAAATAACGTGGAACCTTGTGGGTCTTCCACTTAAAAGGGGATCAACTTTATTGATCAACCAATAAATACACCAACTCTTTCTCAATAATCCTCACTTTAAATTAATGGAATAAACCTCCAATGATTACCCTTTCAACCTTAGGTAGACCCTAGCTAGCCTCTCAAAAGAAATAACCCTCTTGTAAGAATAAGTCTCTCTTTCTCACTCTTGCAATTACACATACTCATAAATAGAAATAAGCTGCTTTATTTATACTAAATGGAAAAATAGACTTATTGACTTTGGTCCGCCTAGGTGCAAAAGATGTTTTGTACCAATTCCGCGTGCACTGCTTTAGCCTGCCTAGGTGCAAAAGATCTTTTGCACCAAATCCGCATTTGCACCAAATCCGCATGCATTATGTTTTGGTGCAAAAGGCCTTTTGCACCATTCCTGCTGCTTGAATTACAAGCCAAACACAGCAATTCATCCTATCAAAGTATTGACCTCAAGCTCCTTTAAGCCTGCCCTCAGAAAAGTAGATATATCTAGCCGAATGGAGAAATGGCCGGTTGAGTTAAACCAATTTCACGTTGAGTACAAGCCCAAATAGCTATCAAGGGTCAGGTGTTGGCCAACTTCATTGCCAAGTTTACGGGATTTGCAAACAAGTGGGTGACATCAAAAATTTATTAGTTTAATATTTTAAAACACTAACGATTTTTTTATAGGAATGGTAATAATTCTTAATTTATTATTTTTCATATTTTTTTAAGATAAAAATAGTTCATATTTAATATTCTGCTATCTATTAAAAAGCAAAATTAGAAAGTGATACCGGAAATAAAAAAATAAAAAAGAATGTCAAACAATTATGAAACGAAAGCCAGAAACAAAAAGAATCATGATTTATCAATAGATATTTAAGGATAGGTAAACATAAATGGTCTTTACATAGATTTGAAATCCTTTCCAATTTAGATAGGTTTGAAATGCATTTTTAATTTGAGATGTTTGGAAAAGAAACTGATATTATTAATAGAGTCGGCCCATGATATTGGCCACTATCATTGCATATATCTAGCAATCTCCTTTAAACTAAAAATGAAACATTTTAGATGGCCTCATATCTTTTTCTTTAGAGAACTTTTTATCCTCTATTTTAAGTGGTTTAGATATTAATTAACTTCTTTTAAATTTTGTGTATAGTTTTGGATGTTATGATACATAAAAATGTTTCTATTAATGGTATTTTTTTCCTTAGACTAGGCCATTATTTATTTATTTTATTTTGTATCTAACAATTTATACTCTATTATTCCTTAGAATCGTTATATATATTTTTTATTTTATTTTATTGTATATATTTCTTTCTGAAAGATATGAATATGGATATAAGAGAAGGTAGAAAATGCGGAAATTGTATGAGCTAGTTAGTTCGATGGTAAAAAAAAACAACCTTTATAGCTTAATTTAAATTTTTGACAGATTACATTCTTTTAACTATCAATAACACTAAGTGCAAGGGAGAAAAAAGGGTTACTTTTTGTGTTTACTTAAAATTAACCTTCAATAATTTAAAATTTATAAAATTAAATTTGAAATCAACACTACTTCAATAGAATTCAAACTCATGGCCTCTTTTAGAAGAACCTTCACCAAGCCACTCAACCATACTATGTGACGAATTAGAACAATACCTAGTATTAATATATAATTACGATCTATAATATTAGCGTGGCACAAATTATAGTCCAATAATTCAAAAGCACAAGTTTCATAGGGTTTGCCTGGGGGCCGACTAACCTTGGGCCTCTTCTGATTATTAATTTGAGAAAATTAAGTTTATAAATACAATACATGTTGATAAAGAAGGTGGAGAGTGGTTGTCAGTATAGAGTTTTTTTAATAGAGATGAAAAATGTATTATTGATTATATAATTGGTTATATATAAAGAGATACATATATTGGTGGATAGAATGGAGAAAAGGACAAAGTGGGTGTTCTCGCTGAGTTAGGATTACAATAATGTCATGGGACCTTTGGTGAACAAATTTGGGGAATGAATAGCCTATGACGCTGGTAGTTCTATCCAAGCTAGAGTTTGTGATTTTCTTAGAGGGGGAGCTTGGAATATGCCTGCTCATGTTTCTAGGGATCTTTTGATTATGCGAAGTAATATGCTTCTCTACGCTCCTAATGGGCGAAGTGATGCTATCGAATGGTGTTTGACTACTGATAAAGAGGTTACTTGTAAATTTGGGTGGGATGCCGTAATATATAGTACATTAGACCTACTCAGTTCCTTGGTATAGCATGGTGTAGAATAACTATTGTATTCCCATATGCAGTTTTGTATGCTGGATTATGTGTGAATATAAGTTGAGAACAAAGGATAGGCTCTGAAAATGGGGAGTAGCTACGGATGATATTTGTATGTTGTGTGGGAGTGCCAAAGAGAACAGAGATCATTTATTTTTTTTGTTGCTATTTTTCTAGAAGTGTTTGGAATTTCGTCCTTCATAGAAACGAGCAGCAATATATCTGCCATTCATGAGTGGAGGAAATTCAGGAGGTGTTGAAGCGTTGTAAAGGTAATAATTGTTTGAAAGATGTTAATGGAGTTACTAAGGAAATAGAAGCTTATGTTAGAGCTAGAATGGGGGATTGAAAAGTTAGGAGAAGTTACGAGAATTGGGTTGTATGTAAAAATTTAAGAGGGGGGGGGGGGGCGTTGTTTGTGAGAGGATTTTAGTGTAGTGGCTGGGGTATGCCCCATGTATTTGTTTCTATCTTGTTGAGTTGGTATAAAATTTTTGCTCTTTACCAAAAAAAAAAATGTTTTAAATTCCAATAGCTTATTTAAAATTTGTCTACAAGAATCATCATCAATTGTCAGTTATAGATCTGCTCAAATTTTGTCTAGATATATTGCCAATTATATTTTAAAGTTGAAATGAGATAAAATCATGGTGATATAATTAATTTTTTTACTCCCAACTTTTATTTTTATTTTTTTTTATTATTTTGCTATTCATATATAACAGAAGAAGAAGAGGCTGAAAAACCTTAAATATGTTGACCTTAGTTATTCACAAAACCTAGTCGGGACTTCACATTTGGGAGAGGCCTATAATCTTGAGGAACTGATTCTTCAAGGTTGTACAAGTTTGGTAAAGGTTGACATGTCTATTAGATTTTTGAAAAAGCTTGTTTGCTTAAATTTGGCTTGGTGCAAAAATCTTTTGATTCTTCCGAGTACCCTTAGTACGCTGAAATGTCTAAAATCACTCATTCTCTCGGGCTGCTCAAAATTTGAAAAACTACCAGAGGAGATTGGGAATTTAGAATGTCTAGAGGAGCTTATTTTAGATGGAACTGCTGTAACAGAGCCACCACCCTCCGTTGGATGTTTGAAAAAACTCAAGAACTTATCCTTGCGTAAGAACTTATCTCAATCAACAACTTCAATTTTCCAGTCTTTGTTTCAACTGAGAAAACAAGAAAAAACCAGAAGGAGATTGGTGTTGCCTCCAATTTCGGGTTTAAATTTGATAACGCAACTAGATCTTACTAATTGCAATTTGTTAGTGATCCCTGGTGATCTTGGGTCATTGTTCTCTTTGGAAGAGTTGCATCTTGGAGGAAACAATTTTGAAAATCTACCAAGCCTCAGTCAACTTTCTAAACTTGCACACCTTGTGTTGAATCGTTGCAAAATGCTTCAAGAACTGCCGCAGCTTCCGTCTACAATAAAGAGATTGTTTGCAAATGACTGTGCTTCATTGAGAGTCTCTACGGATCGATTGGCCATATGCAAAATAATAGACTGTGTTTGGTTACAAAGTTGCAGAAAATTGCTCGCTTATGGAGAGAATGAGATCGTAGCCAGTACGTTATGGCAACAAAAGCTTCAGGTTCTCTATTAACTTCAATACAAACACATACATATATATATTTTCAGTGCAAGTATATATGTAATATATATATATGTATATATGTACAGAGCCTTTCTATTATGCACTAGTGCGTATGGTTTAGAACACTTATTTCAGTTAAGTTTACTCTGCACCAATATCCACACACCAAACATGCTTACTTTTTCGAATAAGTTTACGTTGCTCTCTGTTCTCTTCTCTCCCCTTCTCTCTGTGTGTGTGTGTGTTTATTCTCCCAAGAACGCAGCTCTCTTTCGCAGTCTTGCAGCTCTCTCCAACAAAGCTCGTGAAATCTTAGTGCTCCTCTCACCCCATCAACGATTCCTCTCTCTCTACTCACGTAAGAATCTAGGGCTTATTTCTATTTAGAAATTTTTGATTTAGGTTTGAAATTGTTTGATTAGGTTTGAAATCGAAACTTGTCTAATTTTTAAATTTTCAGTTTGATGTTCCTTGATATTCTTGAGAACAGAATAAAGGGATATGTAATTGACTTGAATAATATTGATACAAGAGAGTCATATTTATAGGATCATGAAACCAATAAGATACCTAATAGAATAAGGAAACCTACTAATATAAGGAAATTAGATATATACTGCATACTAAATAATATATAATATATTTTAACACTCCTGTCACACCCCGATTTTTAGACCTCGAGTACTCATTAATCCACACGTACTCGACCATCCAACTATCGGGTGTGAAAAATTTAAAACTATATTTACTTTTAAACTAATGGTCGAAAATCAAAATATAAACTTAATAAACGAAAACTTTTATTTTTAAATAAATATTTTTTGCGGAATAAATAAAATTAAAATGTTCAACTTATATATACAAAAATTTAAAACTATACATTTGCTTTACAAAAACAATTTGGCCAGAGTACATCTAAATTGCCCCCACTTCCCAAGTACTTCAAACAAAAAAAAGTGTACAAAATAAGCATACTTCAAGTAGATGTCTTAACACGATCAAGAAGCACGTAAATTCCTGCAAACCCCTTAGCTACGCTCATAAAGAGAACGTACCCAAAAAACACAAAGACAATTTGGGTCAGTATAAAATACTAGTATAAGTTGATTCGTTTCATCCAACTATGTCCATGATGCAATTATCAAAAATACAAATTTTTAACAGAAATAATCATGAGAGAAGAGACTTTCGTTACCTTCCCGGCGATAATAATAAGAATAAGAGAGAAAATATAATACAGCAGAGAAGACCTCTGACGGATATCAGCTTTCCTCTTAGAAATATTTCTGGCGGTCTCACTCTGGAAGGTGGCACTCCGGGTGCTAAGATTATCCGAGACTCTTGCGAAAATAAATGTTATCATAGATGCTTCTGGAGAAGGCTTAAAGATTAGAAAATATCAGAGAGAATAAGGAATTTTAGTATAGAAATTGTGGCGAGAAGTTGCCGTCAAAAACCCATGGGGGTGTTGGCCTATTTATACTGCCCGGGGAGGATTGTCTCGCGACATTTTTTCCGAAAGGGCATGTGTCGCGCGACAATGTGTACCATGTCGCGCGACAAACGGCTGAAGTGATGTTTCTGACAGACTAATGTGTCAAAAAGTGAATGGTCGGGGTCAGAGGGGTTTGTCGCGCGACAAAGGAGTGATTGTCGCGCGACATATCAGTGATTGTCGCGTGACATACTGCTATGTCGTGCGACAATCCCACTTAAAAATAGGTTTGTTGGCCAACAAACCCTTTCGGGGTAGTTTCGGGTGCTCGGGTGGGTCCCGGACTCCAAAAACAGTAGTTCTCGAAGGTCGTTAGGGTTCTTGCGGGGGTCACGGATCGGGGTGTCTACAATATGTTAGCACACTCAATAACAATATATTTTGCAATAATCATTATAACTTGTTCTTTTATTTATTTATTTTTTTGTGATTCTCATGAGTGATCAAGTTAATTATTGTTTTTTTAAAAAAAAAAAATTGATTATGAAGAAGCATGCGCAATTTTAAGACTTTTGTAGATTTCCTAAATCCTCACCTAATATGTCTTTTACAATGAACACGTATGTTTTCTTGGGTGTCTAATTGATTATGATCCAAAGTTTTTCAACGCTTGTTATAAATTTTTAAAAATGAACCTAAATAAGTTGTAACTAATTTTAATTATATTAATATACTATGTTGGGTGCTTTTACTTAACAAAACTATCATTATTGATAGTCAAAGTTTATTAAATTCCATTTTTTTTCCTGTCTAAATTTATTTATTGTGAAAATCATGTAGTGATAAAAGTATTTATATTTTGATATTCAATGAAAATAGCAATGTATTAATTCTTTATGGAATCATCCTTGTATCCGACTGTTAATAATTGTTTATTAATTTAGAGGTGTATTGATGGAATTTTTAAGCAAAACTGTTATAATTTTTCTCAACATTCCTAATAGGTTGATTATTGCAAAATATATTGTTATTGAGTGTGCTAACATACGCATATTTTGTTCTAAAATTTTGAAAGTTGTATGAGAATGTCCAGAATAACTGTCACACCCCGATTTTTGGACCTCGAGTACTCATTAATTCACACGTACTCGAACATCCAACTATCGAGTGTGAAAAATTTAAAACTATATTTTCTTTTAAACTAATGCTCGAAAATCAAAATATAAACTTAATAAATGAAAACTTTTATTTTTAAATAAATATTTTTTGCGGAATAAATAAAATTAAAATGTTCAACTTTATATATACAAAAATTTCCAACTATACATTTGCTTTACAAAAACTATTTGGCCAGAGTACATCTAAATTGCCCCCACTTCCCAAGTACATCAAACAAAAAGAAGTGTACAAAATAAGCATACTTCAAGTACATGTCTTAGTACGATCAAGAAGCACGTAAATTCCTGCAAACCCCTTAGCTACGCTCATAAAGAGAACGTACCCAAGAAGCACAAAGACAATTTGGGTCAGTATAAAATACTGATATGAGTTGATTCGTTTCACCCAACTATGTCCATGATGCAATTATCATAAATACATATTTTTAACAGAAATAATCATGAGACACGACATGTAGTTCCACATACTTATCGAGACAAAATCATAGTTTCCCGATAAAGAGGTGGCAGTTAGTTTCTTATCACATTCATCCATAAAACTTTAAATTAATACTTAAAAGAACGCTAAGGTAGGCCAACCCTGCACAAATATTAGAAAGGCCTACCTTCCTGCACTTAAGAAGTTAGTGACGAGGATAATATCTACACCACAAAATAAATTTCTGCAGTAAAAATGTTCATTTCTTCCCAAACCGTGCGGAATTTGGTAAAACTTAAAACATGAAAAATTTCCAGAATGATAATTTCTACAAATATTCGCAAAAGATCGCAAAAATTAACCCTTTAATACTCCAAACCCATGATTCAATGCAGACACTTTTCACAAGCAAGATTCACCCAAAACTTCTAAACGATAAGGAATCAAAGGAAATTCAAAACATGAAAATGAGCATAATAAAATTTCCTTCCAGGTTCATGTGATAGAATTGTCATTTAGAGATCTAATAATTTTATACAAATTAAACAAAGATAACAGTCATACATTCCTAATCCACTAGACTCTTTGGTTAGCGTGTACACCTTAATTACATGCCACCTTGCCATACTCTCCCATGGCCTACACAGATCATCTTGCCCTGTGTCTCCCTGTATAACTAGCTGCCACTCCGAACCGAAACACGCACGGGCATATCGTCTAAAGTTCCGACCTTCTTCGGAAGGCTAGTTATATACGTTTGCGCGCTAAAACACTCGCCCTTCCGCGAGTAAAATCACATATAATCCACTCGTCTATTCAACAATAGAATGAGTACAACAACAATCACAAGCCCCCATCTGGCTTACGGTCAAAATCATAAAATTCCATTGGCTTTCACCAAAGTTTTCTTTTCACAAAAATCATGGGAAACCCACACAAGTGTTGAATCAAATCCAAGATCAAATCATAACAAAGGAGTAGCGGCGTAATTAAGGAATTTTTCTATTACTCTATTCAATTTTTAAGAATCCTACTCAAACTATACCAAAATCATAAGTTAAATTACACACAAACAAAACAAGAACACAAACTGGGCTTATAATCGACACAACCACCAACTTCACATAAATTCTAGGAATTATTCAACAATCCAAAAATTCCATAAAAATTAAATAATATAGCCTAATGTGTCTGGAGACATATCCAGTTTGATTCAACTAAAAATCATTTATACTTTAGGAGTTATAAACGTTTTGGTGACAGATATACAATCTGTCTAGCATCAGATTCTGCAGTGCACTGTTTTTATAAATTCAATATCTCTCAACATGAAAATCATATTCAATCAATTCCAAATCCCAGATACTCCTAACACATGATATTAACTTCTCTTATGTTTCCATATTTTTACACGAAATATGAGTATCCTAAACGAATTCCTATATACACATGTAAGACAGCAATCTGATTAACACTAAGTATCGTAATACACTTATTTTGTAAAATTTATATCTCCCAAATTAAAAACCCTATTAATTCAATTCCAAAGCCAAAATTCTTCTAACTCATAATATCAATCTATGTATGTTTCTCAGATTTTTAGTAAGAACATATGATTGAAATTCTTTATTAAGAACTTACAAACAATTGAGCAAAAACACAATAACCGTCTTTCACAAAATTAGGTCAAAAGAAAATCAAAACAACATGTTTTAATAGAAACCACTAGAAGAGGGTGAGAATCACTCACCTTAAATTATCGATAAATGGAGAAAGATATCTTGAAACTAAGGAAGAAAATAATCATTCGCCATGGTGTCTCCTTCTACGCCCTAAGTCGGCTCTTCCGTTTTTCTTCTACGTACGTGGTTTTCTTTTCTTCTTTTCCCATTCTCCCCATATAACTAAATATATTATTATTAAATAGGTAATGGGCTTAAGGCTTTAACTTAATTCTTATAAGATTAGGGCTTATAAATACTAATTATGTAATAAACCTGGCCCACTTCCTAATACATATTGGATTTGGATAACCAATTAAACTAAAATATAAGACTCACTAATTTATCATAGTAGGCTACAAAAATAATATAATATAGAACCCATCTAACTCATGAATGTAGAAAATAAATAAACAAATCGTAATTATAATTATATAGACGCTTAATGAAACATTACCATAATACCCATGTATTATATATAAAAGTAAAAACTAGAAATTTACGGGTCTTATAACTCCCCCTCAAGTTAGCGCATAGATATCGAACATGCCCAACTTGTTGACTAATTTAGAAAATATTTCGTTGGAAGTAGCCTTAGTAAGTACATCGGCCAACTGATCTTCTGAGCGTATATGAGGCACTACAATTATGTTTTCCTCTAATTTCTCTTTAATGAATAATCTATCTACTTCCACATGCTTTGTTCTATCATGTTGAACCAGATTTTGAGCAATATCGCATGCTACCTTGTTATCACAGTATAACATTATGGGTTTCCTTAGTGAATAACCTATGTGAGTCAATAACAACTTCAGCCATAATAATTCTTGGACTCCCATTGCCATTCCTCGATATTTCGCTTTGGTGCTCGAACGAGAAACAACATTCTGTTTCTTGCTTCACCAGTCACGAGATTCCCACAAAAAAATATGAATTATATTGATGTAGACTTCCAAACACTAATATTTTCGGCCCAATCAGCATCAGTGTACCCTTCAATTTTAAAAAAATAACTATTCTTTGTAAACAAGATCCCTTTTCCATGAACTGCCTTTAGATAACTAAGAATCTTCATCACAGCTCGCATATGCTTCTCTCCCTGATTATGCATGAACTTGATAACTATACTCAATGCATAGGAAATATTGGGCCTAGTATGTGCTAAGTACATCAGTCTTCCTACCAATCTCTGATAACGCCCTTTATGAACCGACACTTGATTAACTTCAACTTCCAATTTCAATCCTTCTTTCATGGGAGTATCTGACGGCTGACATGTAGACATTCCAATTTCAGTTAGTAAATCCAGTGCATACTTCCTCTGAGAGAAGGAGATGCCCTTTGATGACCTGGACACCTCAATCCCTAAAAAGTACTTTAGCTCGCCAAGATATTTCATCTCAAACTCCTGAACATGATATTTCTTCAGTGTTTCTTATTCTCGAGTGTCATCCCCGGTGACAACCCTGTCATCAACATAAACAATAAGTGCCATGATCTTCCCATGACATTTCTTCAAGAATAACTTATGATCAGAATTACTCTGTTTGTAACCGAATTTTCTCAATGATTTGTCGAATCTTTTAAACCAAGCCCTCGAAACTGTTTTAAGCTATACAAAGACTTTTTTAATTTGTAAACTTTGTTCATGTGTTCCATAGGAATATTGTACCTTGGTGGGAGCACCATGTATATCTCTTTTTCTAATGCATTCTTCACATCGACTTGTTGTTGTGGCCAATCCAGATTAGCCTCTAAAGAGAGAAAGATACGCATAGTGTTAATTTTTGCCACTGGTGCAAATGTCTCCAAATAATAAATCCCATGTGTCTAGGTGTAGCGTTTCGCTACAAGTCTTGCTTTGAATCTTTCGATGGTTCCATCTGCCTTATATTTCACTGTGTACACCCATTTGTAACCAACACGCTTCATCTCTATTGGCAATTCAACTATATCCCATGTATCATTCTTCCTTAGGGATTTCATTTCCTCATCCATTGCTACTTTCCATTTTCGATCACCTAAGGCTTCCTGCACATTGTTAGGAATAGATATAGAGGATAATTGATTTACAAATGACTTATTCGATTCAGACAACCTATAGTATTGCTCATAGGATATTTGGCCTTACTAGTAAGATCAGGTTCATAGGTTGGTTTAAGCATGCCTCTATTGATTCGATTAGGGATTTATTTTTTAAGAGGTTCAAGAGAAGATACCTGAGGATCCAGAGGAGGAACTTGATATTCAGATTCAAATGTGTCTGAGGGAAACAATTGGTTATTTGTACTAGGCGATGGCAAGCTTGAGGATTATGGTGAATTTAGCAGTGAACTCGGTGAGCTTCATTGTGGCGAATTTGGCAGTGAACTTGGTGGATTCGGTAGTTGTGAGGTTGACTGTGGGGATACCATGAGTTGAATTATCTTATCTTCATCTCCGCCAATAAAATCCAAAGCTTGAACTTCACTATGATTCTCCCCCTGAAGTTCAGCCTGATGAATATACATATCATCTTCATGAAAGACAACATCCATTGTCACGTATAATTTTTGAGTGTGAGGATGATAACACCTGTACCCTTTCTGATAGGATGAATAACCCACAAAAACGCATTTAAGAGCACAAGACTTTAATTTGTTTTGTTGTTCTTTCGGCAAATGAACAAATACAACACATCCAAATATACGAGGGGGAAATTTGGTACTGGAGGAGCCAATATGGCTTTGTGGAAGATGTTAAATGGTGTTTGAAAGTCAAGGACTGCTGATGGAATGCAGTTCATCAAGTAGACGACAGAGGCAAGTGCTTAGCCCCAATAAGAGGTTGGAGTATTGGGCCCAATTAATAACGCACGTATTACTTCTAGTAAATGCTTGTTCTTCCTTTCTGCAACACCATTTTGCTGAGGTGTATACGGGCATGATGTTTAATGAGAAATTCCATTGTATTCACCTCCATTATCACTTTGAAGTACCTGAATAGAGGCTTTGTACTGTGTACTGACTTGTTTATGAAATCTCCGAAACAGAGAACTTATTTCACTTTTAGATTTCATAGGACATATCCATGTCATTCTTGTGCAATCATCAATAAAAGTAATAAACCAACGAGCGCCATTTAAAGACAGAGTGGAAGAAGGCCCCCATACATCTGAGTGAATCATCATGAAAGGAACTAAACATTTATTAGGTGATGGTGGAAAGGAGGTACGATGGCGCTTGCAAGTTCACAAGTTTCGCAACAAAAAACATATAGTTCAACATTCCTAAAAGTTTTAGGAAATAACCTTTTTAAATAGCTAAAGGATGCATGACCTAATTGGCAATGCCATAGCAAAATCTCATCCTTGGCCTTTTTTGCTTGAGTCACATCAGTTGCAAGGCTTGATGTCACTGATTCGTGCTCTTCAATGCCAAATTCAAGTAGTACAAGTTTCCTCGCCTAACGCCATAACTAATTGTCTTTCTTATCTGAATATCCTTAAAGACACAATGAGTAGGCCAAAAAATAACAATACAATTTAAAACATTAGTAATCTGAGCAGTAGACAATAAGCAATTTTTTGTCGAAGGGACCACGAGCATATAATTTAAGTTCAGGGAATCTGATAAATGAACCGACATTTCCCTAATAACAGGGACTGGATCACCATTAGCTGTGAAAATATTTTTTTTTGATGAGGGGTTAAGAGAGGTGACTTCTCTAGAATCGAATGTCATATGATCTGTAGCACTAGAATCAATTATCCATGTATTATTCGAAACAGAAGCAAAATTTAATGCCTTACCAGGTGTCCTAATGGTTATAAGCAATCCCGAATACTTTTTATCATTACTTTGATTTGAATGATGACAATGAGAATGATCCCACCAGAATGGATAACCAATTACTTCATAGCACCCCTTCTTCGAATGCCCGATTTTTTCGCATACTGTACAAGGTGTATACTTTGACTTGGAATGATTCTGGAAAATGTGGTTGTAGGCCATTGCATGTCTTTATAATTGAAATTGTAAAATCGAGGCAGATTATGAAAAAGGATGTAAACCTTTTTTTGGATCAAAATGAAAATCATAAAAACTTCTGGGTAAAACTGCAAATTACAGAATTTTTGGGGTCAAATTGTAAATAAATAAAACTTCTGGGTTGACGCCGTTAAAACTAACGGTAACGACCGTTAACTTTAACGGTAACAGTTAACGGAGTCAGGCACGTGAATTTGCGGCGTATCTAGCTTCACATAGGGCGCGCATGCAAGCGCATGGAGTATTTTTTCCGTAGTTCTTGTGTCATTGCAATCGACTATTCGAAGTAATCAGTGCGGTGGAATTAGATCTGTGGTTTCGTGTATTTTTTCCCTTTTTTTAAGTCTGCTCTAAAATCAAAAACCAAGGGATTTCTTATGGCTTTGAGGTCTGGTGATGATAACTTGTTTCGTAATGGGTAAGGGTTTTTGGACGGTGGGTATTTGAGGGTAAGGGCTAAAGGTACTTGATGGTGATTTATGACCAGTGGGTTAGGTTAAGTATGGCAGTGGTATTTAGGGCAAGGGTATGGCTATAGTTTTAGGACTAAGGTCTCTGTTTTATGATTGACTGATGATTTTAAAAGAGAGAGGATGGTGATGAAAGAAATTTAGAAGAAAATGATTTTGGGTCCCTCTGATACTATCTTGAGAACAGAAGAAAAGGATATGTAATTTGACTTGAATAATATTTAATGGTGCAAATTAATGATATAATTTACCTCGCCAACCATAAGCAAACACATGGCCTCCCATGTCAGCGGCATCACCACCCTTTAGCTAATGGAGATCAGGAGCTCTGATCATGAGGTATCCTGGAGCTAGAGCTCTGTCTAACAATTCTTCCAACTTTAAGAACTTCCAGCTTGAAGAACTATTCTCGAAGAATGGATTTACAGAGCTTAGAAGACAGAGCTCTCCCAGTAAGCTCCGAGCTCCCTGGCCTCCCACTGTGTCAAAATAGCTAACGAACGGTTTGGGCGACTACTATCTACTTTACGAAACACGCAAAACCTCCCTCACCTTCATTAAATGCACACCAACTGCATTTAATGCACTGAAATTCATGGAAAAGCAAGGTCAGGGTTGGTGATGATCAGGGCATGGCTCTGGGAGTTCTCCCACACGTTTCTTAGCTCCAAATCATATATATAGAAGAAGCATTTACTTTTTTGGACCAACCGAACAACCTAGGAAAAACCTAAGAACCACAAAATTAACTCAGCAAGAGAGGACCCAGCATTCAATAGCAAGAAGACAAGATAGAAATAAAAGCTTAGAGTACTCAGTAGAGCTCCTAGAATAAGGAATCCAGAACTCGTGAAGCTTGAGCATACTCTTACTATTATATAGCGAGGATATAATAGTTAGAGAGTTTGTAATAGTTGTTTGTTTGTCATCAATATAAATCAAACCGAGCTCCTAGCTCTATTCCACAGAGGATGACTAACCCGTATCTTCATACGAGACCAATCTCCTCTATACATCCTTGACTCTATTGGTTTGTTGCATTCATTACATCAATCATTTGATCCAATTATTTGACTGTGTGGTCTAAAATACCCTTCCAGTTTTTATAGGAGTGTAGATGGCATAGCTTGCCTCAAACAACCTGAACTTCCTTATTTTCAAGTTCTCAAGTAAACAAAAGTCAAACACAATGATTATCGAGTAATAAAATCGTGTTATTATGTTTCGAACGTGTGAGAATCCGGACCCATACCCCGAGAGAAGAAAAGAGTCCTCGTTCTCGGTTTTATTTGAAAAACGTGTTTTGTAGAGTCGCCAGTTTGTTTTACGAGAAAACAAACAAAAGATCGTACGAAGGATAATTCGAAAACGAACTATCTTTCATACGTTTAAAACCAGAGATTTATTTTGAAAATTGACTTTGCTAGGGTTCGGGAACTACGTTACGAATTGAGAAGGTGTTAGGCACCCAATTCGCCCTTTCGGTCTCTTAATGGATCATGCATCTAATTCCTATTTTAGATATCTTGCAAGTAGTTCGAATGGTTTTCTAGTCCTTTGATAAATTCAGTTTAAAATAATATTTTGAAATCAGACTCGAGCTTTGCGAGCGCCTACGTATTCATTCGAAGAATTCAGAGTCTCATAGTTCCTTTCGTTTGGAAACAACGTGTCAAAACGGATTTGATTTCTTGTAAAACTTAGAAAGGATTTATGAAAGCAATACTCCTTTGCAAGTTATCTAATTTTCTATATTAAAAGTGAAATTAAATGCAGTACTGAAATTAAGGAGGGTTGTAGAAAATATACCTGATGCGCTTGAAGAAGAAATAAGAACATTGCCATTGCTCCTTTCTCTCTCTAGAACTTTCTCTTTCTAGGAAGTTCTCTCTCAGAATTTCTCTAAAATGACTCTCTAATAATTTTGACAGAGTTTCTAATTGCTAAAAACACTATCGAGTGTTGATGCCATTAAAATGAGACCCCAAGGGTTCTATTTATAGGGAAACATCCGCCAAAAACGCTCCAAAAGAGGCCAACCGCAAGGGGTAGCCGCATGGCGTGCGGCTAGGGCGTGCGACAAGGGTGTGCCAACCGTACGGTTGGCAGGTAGCCGTATTATTCAAGTTCTGCCAAGCTATCAAAAAAACCTAAAACGCGCTCGCCGTCCTAGTAAGCGAAGTGGCAACAAGGTGGTGGTAGATTCCTAACGCGCTCGAAAATCATGATCCTAACAGTCTTCTATATGCATGGCGACTCAAATGAAAATGCTTGCTTGTATGAAAATCAAGTTAGTCGTGGATTGTTTCAAAAGCAAAGAAACCCATACCTCAAGTTTATTAGCAATAAAGAAGAAGGAAAGATGATGATCCAAGCCCTTTCCAATCCCGAGGAGGAAGATGACAAATAGTGAATAAGAAGAGGATTTGGTTGATTTAGGGCTCCAATCTTGGATTGAGGATGAGAAGCGTGTAAAAACCTCTTAAGAAAGCCACCTCTTTCTCTCTCTAGAACCTTCTAGGAGTGTGGGGGAGTTTTAGGTCGAAATAGGTGGAAAAATAGGCAAAACGCACTTAAAAACGAGTTAAGTCGGTGTACTGTTTCGGCTAGTGGACTGGTTTATAGAAAATGGAATACCAGTCAGCAGCCTCCAATTTCCCAAATTTTTACACTCCTGACCGGTATGCCAAAAACCACATACCAGTTTGTATTCTAATTTTTTCCCAAAACTTAAGTGCCAGATCGGTATGCCAAAATCCCTATACCGGCCCACATGTCACTTATTTGTCCTGTTACTCTGTTTTTGTTTTGGCCATAACTTCTCACTCGGAACTCTGATTGAGACAATCTTTATATCAACAGAAAGGAAATTCGAAAATCTACAACTTCTGGAAGAAGTTTTCTCTAAATTATGGATATAAAATTTTAAAAATACAAATGTCCACACTATAAGTACTCAATACAACATAATTATTATTAACATAGTACATGATGTTACATCGGCCCTTATGAGAAATGAGGAGGGCGCACAAATGCCTATCTATTACACAAGTAGAGCTTTGCGTGCCACCGAGCTAAATTATCCAAGGATGGATAAACTGGCCTACACCCTCCTTATCACCTCCAGGAAACTGAGGCTCTATTTCCAGGCCCATGCCATTGATGTGCTCACGGACCAACCCTTGCAAAGGATTTATAACAAGCCAAAGCAATCAAGAAGGTTAACTATCTGGGTTGTGGAGCTCGGACAGTTCGTGATCAACTACAAGTCTCGAACTTCGGTCAAAGGCCAGGCCGTGGCAGACTTTGTAGCAGAGTTCACCTACAATGAAGAGTTGGTCCCTAAGCTATCGTAACTGCTACTACCTGTGGACCCAAGTACCTCGAGCCCGACCTCATCGAATTTGTAACCAAAAATTTCCATATGGATACTTCATGTAGATGGAGCCTCCAACTTACAAGGCTCTTGGGCTCGCTTGGTGCTGATTACTCCTGAGGCTAACACCCTAGAGATAGCTCTAAAATTCCTCTTCAAGGCCTCCAACAACGAGGCTGAATACGAAACCCTCATTTTAGGACTGATAATTGCTGGCGATTTGGGGGCAAGACAAATGGTTGTCTACAACGACTCTGCAGTAGTGGTTATCCAAATATTGGGCCACAACATGTCTAAAGAAGATCACATGGATGCCTATTTGGCTAAGGCTAAGGCAGCGGCTCAGAGGTACCTAAATTTGGTCTTTGTCAGGTCCCGCGAGCTCAGAACAATAAAATAGTCCGCCTGGCCAAACTTGCTTCATACGCGGAGGTACTAAGTGGTGTTCACATAGAGTAACTGGAAAGAAAAGCCAT
The DNA here is from genome assembly GCA_021464415.1 of Lonicera japonica. NCBI lineage: Eukaryota > Viridiplantae > Streptophyta > Magnoliopsida > Dipsacales > Caprifoliaceae > Lonicera > Lonicera japonica. Next base: position 5,897,433 of record CM038471.1, on the reverse strand, counting down.
CAATGACCTCGTAGAGTTAGACACTGCCCCAGTGCAGGTCTGTAAGTGCTGGGTTAATCCAATCCTGGACTACCTCACGAATGGAGCTCTTCTAGAAGATAATAAGATGGCCAAGAGGATAAAGTATGTTTCCAACATATACGTGGTCATTGAGGAGATACTATACACACGCGGGTATGTCCTCCCTTTTTTGCTCTGCCTACATCCTCACCAAGCCCGGAAAGCTCTATTAGAGGTCCATAAAGGGTTGTGCGTGGGGCATCCAGAAGCTTGTTCAATAGCCCTCAAAGTTGGGAGACAAGGCTACTTCTGGCCTACTATTCTACAAGATGCCAAAGAGCTCGTGAGAAAATGCGACAAGTACCAGTGGTTAGCCAATATCCAACAGAGGTATATCTGCAACAAGCAAAGCAAAACATGTCAAAGTAAATAAGGACTCCACATGAATAGTAAAAGAGCTTAAGAGAGGGAAAACTTACTCGTAGGAGGTGAAAAGGGAATTTGGCGTAGAGGAGTGATGCTCATAGGAGCACCTTTTAAGGAGACAAGTATTGATTGTTTGGATTTCCTCCTCTAAAGTCCCCTTACCTCATCTCCCTCCTCTATCTCCTCAACCACTAAATGAGCAGTGGATCCTTCCTTAAAAGCCTTTACGGTTGTGGTAGATGGGGCCACCTCAGCAAGCTCCATGAAAGTCCTGTTGAGCTCGAGGTCTGCCATGGTCTGGATGGAAGAGTCCATGTTGGTAGTCTTGGGACCCAAACTAATGCGCCACAACATCTCTGGAGTGGTGAGCGCGGCGTAGTTCTTCACTGAAAACCTCTTAGTGTCTTTAATCCATTCATCAGACACTGGGGTAGACTTGTCTGTAAAAAACTAGAACAAGACGATAGACAGCTCAGACATGGTTAATAAAAAAAGAAGAAAAAAAGACGCTACAAAAAAGAGACAAGAGTTTAAGCGTTTACGAATAGAGACAGGATCTGTAAATCAAGCTTTGAGGTCAATCACACTAGGGCACCGCGGATGATGCTCCCAATTGGTCCTAGATATAAAGAAAAATCTCCTCTTCCAGTTAGAAATACTGAAGGGGAGGTCATAAATGAGCTTAGGAGCTCCCAGCCTAGAGGAGCAGTTGAGAGTTCCTCTGTTCCTACCCCCACCGTCCTTGCACTAAAACAGAGCAAGGAACTAATCTATTGAAATCTCATAGCTCTTTGTGGAGACGGCCCTAAATATCATAATAAACCCGATTAGACAGCTCCACATGTTTGGGGGCACTTGCAATGGCGCAAGGTCGACGGCGACCAAGAGATCCCTCAGGTGGTCATCCATCGAAAGCGGAGCCTATGCTCAAAAGAGGACTTGTAGAAGCACACCTCTCTGGGAAAAAAGTAACAAGCCCTCTCGTCTAGACCAGGAGCTCTAATTCTCACCCCCTCGGGAATCTGATACTTATTCCTAAAAATGGGAATATCCGATGCGGAGAACATAGAAGGGATGGAGAAGATGGATATCGTGCTTAAATACTTAGTGTACGCCCTAATGGCATCCTCAGTATTCTCGAAAGAAGGGTGAAAGCAAATGGTGACCTCTTTCAGGTTGCTGTCAAGTATACCGATGGTGTTGACAAGTGATGGGGCTTGAGAGGTCGAGGTAACACTTTGAACCCCGCCTAAGGAGGAGTTAGTTTCCTGTTGGGTTGCAATTTCTAGGTTTTGTCCATGCTCAATAAAGTGGTCTAGAGGAGAGCTAGAGTGTGCAGATAAGTGGAATGAGCAAAATGTGGAATGGATTCAATGAAATCCTTCAGAGGAACACTCGAAAATCTCCTAAAAGAGTGATTTGAAGGTGATCTGTAGGCCAAATTAGTACGAAGAGGAAACGATTTAAGTTCTCTGGGCTATAAGGTACTTAGGGTTTAAGAAAGATAAAGTGAAAATTCTGCTAAGGCAAGTGGGGTTTATATAAGGTGTGTTGGAGAAGTTAACTGTCCACTCAAGCCTTAACTACCCACTCACAGACCCACTACCACATGTTTGCATGCCCTCCAAGAAATAAGGAATTAGTGAGCACGACTTATCCAAAATGGTAACTGCCAAATGAAGAGCTCTACAAAGCAAAGTAGTGGGAAATAAATGAAGTTTTAGAAGTCAAGCATTAAACCCTCCAAAATTGATGACTCTAGAAGGTCGTTAAGAGCTCGTGCCATGAACAGCTCGAGCCGTCAGAGCTTCGAGCTGAAGACGATTCCAATTTGAGAGTTTATCCTCCTCATTGAGCTCTTATGAGCTGAAAGGCAAGGATATGGGCAATTGATGGTGCAAATTAATGATATAATTTACCTCGCCAACCACAAGTAGACATGTGGCCTCCCACGTCAGCAGCAACACCACCTTTCAGCTAACAGAGATTAGGAGCTCTAATTGTGAGGTATCTTGGAGCCACAACTCCATCTAATAACTATTCCAGCTTGAAGGACTATTCTCGAAGAATGGATTTACGGAGCTCAAAAGACAGAGCTCTCCCAGCAAGCTCTGAGCTCCCTAGCCGAATACTGTGTCAGAATAGCTGACGAACTGTATGGGCGACTGCTATCTACTCTGCGGAACACGCAAAACCTCCCTCACATTCATTAAATGCACACCAACTATATTCAATGCACCGAAATTTAAGGAGAAGCAAGGTCAGGGTTGGTGATGATCAGGGCATGGCTCCAGACCTACTATGGGAGCTCTCCCACACGTTTCCTCCCAATCATATATATAGAAGAAGCATTCACTTCTCTGGACCAACCGAACAACCCAGGAAAAACCTAAGAGCCAGAGAATTAACTCAACACGAGAGGACCCAGCATTCAATAGCAAGAAGACAAAAGAGAAATAGAAGCTTAGAGTTTTCAGTAGAGCTCATAGAATAAGGAAGCCAGAACTCTTGTAGCTTGAGCATACTCTTACTATTATATAGCGAGGATAGGATAGTTAGAGAGACTTTTGTGAGTTTGTAATAGTTGTTTGTTTGTCATCAATATAAAAGCAAACCGAGCTCCTAGCTCTATTCCACAGAGGAGGACTAACCCGTATCTTCATACAAGGGCAAACTCCTCTATACATCCTTGACTCTGTTGGTTTACTGCATTCATTACACCAATCATTTGATCCGATCATTTGACTGTGTGGTCTAAAATACCCTTCCAATTTTTAGCACCAACAATATTGATAGAAGATAGTCTTATTTATAGGATCATGAAAGCAATAAGATACCTAATAGAATAAGGAAACCTACTAATATAAGGAAACTAGATAGATACTACATACTAAATAATATATAATATATTCTAACATATATGGCCATCAACTAGCAGAAGAATAACAAATTAAAGAAAGTTGCAATAGTGCCTGTTTTTGAAATTGTTGATTTGAGTTTGTTGAATTAGATGGAACTAGCAGAAGAATCTTATTTAGAAACCCATAACAAGCTTTCTATTATAAAGCGAAGATAGATTTTTCAATTGATCGAAACTCTGGTCAGTATTTTTCTATTATGTTTGAACTAGTTTGTCTTACCAGTGTAAATGGTACTAGTATCAAAGCCAAAATTAATAAATAGCCTTTTACTCCTCAAAACAAGCTTCTCTCCCATTTTATTATAACGGCCAACAATGGTTGAAAGCACACTTTATATAGTAACATATATTAATTTTTTTCACCAAGCGACTTTAGCAGATTCGATGAATTAGTATAAGGGAGTAGATATCTAATTATTGTACGATTCACTAAATTAGTCTAAAGGCGTAGACATCTGGCAGATTCACCAAGAGCCAAGGGAGTAGAAATTTGGCAGATTCAAAGAATAAAGAATATATGTGGAATTTTTTTTCTAATTGGTAAACTTGAATGGTTGAAATTTGGCAGACTCAACTAGCTTCTTCATCGACAATGGAGGGTAACTCAAGCCTTGGAGTGGACAATAATCGTCGTAGAAATTAAAAATGGCTTCCTCGACGACCGCGGACAGCTGTGACGAGTCTGAATGTATGTTGCGGCTAGAAGATTAAATCTGTAAGTAGATTATAGGATATGTAATTAGAGAAAAGAGGCACAAATTTCATTGATTGAGCATGCCACGTTAATGGAGATTCTGAACGTGCATGCGTTGATGGAGAGCTTGGAGAACGAACAAGAGAGATAGAGGGAAGAGCTGTTTGTGCACAAGAAGATTGAAAACCTGCTATGTATTTGGGTTTTGTTTTTTTCATAGTGCAAGTAGCTTGTTTGGTTACAACCAGTGGGGGCGAAATTCAAAACACACAAAATCATATTTAAAGTCTTAAAATTTTAATGCAAACATAATAATATTAATAATAATAGTTCATACAATTGAAACAGCAAATGTGAACAATTACAAGAAATTACAATATCATTATACGGTGTGGAGGTGGAGTGGTGGCAGCGTGGAATGATGGCGGTATGGAAGAGCGGAGCCATGAAGGAGCTTGTGGAGTTGTGGTGGAGAAATAAGAGAGATAGATAAAGATATATATATATATATATAGATAGATAGAGAGAGAGAGAGAGAGAGAGAGAGAGAGAGAGATGAGAGAGAACTCGAAGTGGGAAAAGTGAGAGCTGTGAGTGGGTTGTTTAATTTAAAGTTTTAATTTTTTTAATACACTTAGGTATCCTCAAAAATATGTTTTGCATAAAAATCCCTATATATATATTTTTCAAAAAATACCCCATATATAATAAAAAAAATTCAAAACCAACTAGAGGCGCTCGCCCCTGCTGGTCCCTTACTAGCTCCGCCGGTGGTTACAACAAGAATGTTGGGTTTTTAAAATTGGAATACGCATTTTTTAAGCCAACTACTACCGGAAACGCTCTGTATATATATATATATTCGTATAATGCTTTTACTAACTGAATGGGTTCACTCTATTATCTTGGTACGTGTAGGGAATTCCGATGATGAGCTTTCCTGTTATCCATGAAAATATCATACTTCCGGGAGTCGTTATTCCAGAGTGGTGCTGCAATCACATTTTTACGGGGCATTCAGTTTCATTGAAGCTTCCTCATAATTGATATTACAATGCTAAATGGTATGGCTTTTTTGTCATTTTGGAAGTGATAAATAAAGTCCAATCATGTAACTTCCCTGTCGGTCATCGTCAAAATTTATGGTGGTCGGGCCTGATTACGGACATTGGAGTGGAGATATCGTTCACGGAGCCTGGTCATGACCACTCAATACACAGAGAAGCAATTTTCCTCAGGAATGCATACGACACTACTTGCTTGGAGCTTACGATTATAGGCTACGAAGCTTTCGACGGCCAAGTTTATAAAAAATGCAAGAAGTGCCGTTGGTATGAGTATGATGGAATTGAGGTAGGTATTAGATCTTTAAACCCACAAACAATGGTGGTGAAAAAGTGGGGGGTACGTCTACTATTCAATGATGTTAATGATGTAATGTAATGGGAACAGAGTTGGGTAAAGCTGCAGTGCAACAAGCGTGGTTGCCTTCTCTTATCTTTATTATATATGAAGTAGGTAACTTTTACGATTTTTAATGATCCCTTCCATCTCTTATAATTTTATTTTTTTTATTTTGTCTCAACTTTTTCCTTTTTATTTCTTTTATTTACATAGGTATAATAGAACCTCGATATTAATACCCAGTTAATCAATAACGATGATTAAATAATATTTTTTGCTGCTTCCGGCTTAAGATAATGTTCTAAATTAATAATTCACTAAATTTAATTATAAGATAATATATTATGATAACTTTGTATAGGTCTTATGTAATATATGTTATGTAAATATATAAATTAATAATTTTCTAATGCATTTTGCTTTACGTATTCCATATGTTATGTAAATTGATTTTTTTACATGAGTTTTTGACATTTTCGTCCCTTAGAGTTTGAGCGAATTGTCACTTTAGGCTCCATTTGATAGGAACATGGAAAATGAAAAAAAAATTAACTAATTTAAGTGAGAAGATGGAAAATAAGTTGAGGGATGTGGTGAGATTAACTCTTGCTATTTGCTTTTTTCTATGACAAAATTTTCTTTGGGTGATGGTGAAGAAAAATTTTCCACAAAATATTAAAGGATGATGGAGGACATATACTCACAAAAATGAGTATGAGATGGAGAGGATCTCACCATATGCCTCAACTTATTTTCCATCTCCTCACCCAAATTAGTTGTTTTTATTTTCATTTTCCATGTTGCTATCAACGGAGCCTTAATGCCTAATATTCATTTTTTGACTTTTCACACCCTAAAGTGAATGTCGCTTGTCACTTTAGTCCCTGTAACCATTTTCTGTTTGATTAGTGGATGGAAACCGTGTGCCTAGAGGGGCACTTTAGTCACCATACTTCTTTTCTTCTTCTAATCTTCCCACCAAACTATGAGACATATATTGTATATATGTTTTCATTTCCCTCCATTAGAGTAAAATGGAGATAAGATAGAGAGTGCTACTACTGAATACCAGCACCCACCGGACTTCGATGGTGGATCCAATTCTGATCAAGCACTCTCTCTCTGGGCCCCAATCCTGCTCAACATGATGAGTAATCCCTGTCGCTGGCGTAGATCCCGGTGTCTAGAGTTCGACATTAAAGACAAAAACGAAGGTCGGGACAGTACCGCAATGATAACAATAACATCAACAATGGTGGTCGCCAATGAGATAGCAAATTGGATCATGAATTGGATGCAATTATTAAAAAAATGAGAAAGAGCTCGGCTACTATTCTTAAACTCCTACAAGGAATTCGAGCCAGAATGTTATTAGCCAAATCAGAAAATGAAGAAAGTGATATGAGAGACTAGAATAACAATAATAGCAGTAATAGAGATAAAAAGTGTGAGAGAATGATTCTAATAAACCCCTTCAATCAAATGATCTGCATAGAAGGTTCTTACGATTTGAAGAACAACAACAACCCCTAAACGGAAACAATCCTTAAAACCCAATCAGGTCGTTGGGTGATTACTTCATAGTACTTGTTTTGGACTTGTTGCTGCAGCATTTGGCAGAGAATGATCACAATAGATACGGAACTCCACATGCACAAAAGGAGGAAGCCATGCCCACCGTGAAATTGAGCAGAGCTTGCAGTGTTCTGTTTGCATAGAAGATTTTGAGGCAGGCTGGCACTGAAGGAAATGAGATGCCTTACAAACATAGGTTCCATGATGGGTGTATCTCGCCTGTGGCACGAGCTTCATAGCTTTTGTCCTTATCTTTCTCCTCTATTTTACTCTAATGGAGGGAAAGGAAAACATATAAATGGTGTATATCCCACAATTTGATGGGAAGATTATAAGAAAAAAATAAGTATGGTGACTAAATTGCCACTATAAGCACACAGTTTCCATCCACTAATCAAACGGAAAATGGTTATAGGGACCAAAGTGACAAGAGGCATTCACTATGGGGTGTGAAAAGTCAAAAAATGAATATTGGGGTCTAAAGTGACGATTTGCTCAAACTTTAAAGGACGACTATGTCAAAAACACTTTTTACACCTTTGAGATGAGAACCATTGTTAAATGTACAATGAGTTGTGTTACTACTACTTTTCAGTACACGTAATTCTACTTATGACATGTGAGTACGTTTAAGTCTACTAGCAGATTATTAAACTTTACTTGATTAATGAATTAAGAGTAAACTACCCTAATGGCCCTTCAACTAATGGCCTAGTGTCATTTTGGCTCTTAAATTAAAAAACGCTCTACTTTTGCCCTTAAACTATAATGAGTCACTTTAGCCCTCCTGTCCATATTTTTTGTTAAGTTAAACAGAAAGAGGGGAGGCGGGGGCATTTTTGTTATTTTAATTGAAAATGTTTTAGTTAGATATTTTTTAAAGTTGGGGCAAGAAAAAACATGTTTGGTTTTTTTTGAGATTGGTTTAAAGCATTTTTGGATCAAAAAGTTTTGTTTTTTTAATCCATCACCATCATATCCTTATACATCCACCGCCACCCTTATACCTCCATTACCACTATCGTCATTCTTTATTTCTTCACCATACCATTAAACACTATTTTGCACCTTAAATTGAACCCCCAAATTAAAACACCAAAATGAACCCCATGAATCTTTCCATATCATTCTATTTTGGAGGGTTTAGAGAAAGAAGAAGATGGTAATGGTGGTTGTGGTGGCGATGGTGGTGGCGGTAGAAAGAGAGAATAAGATGTTATGTATGTACATAACATATATATAGATGTATGTATGTATGTGTATAAGAGAGAAAATAGTAGGGTTTAGAGAGAGAAAAAGATGGGGACAGTGATGGTGGTTGTCGCGGCGGTGGTGGTGGCGGTATAAAGAACGAAGAAGATGCTATGTATGTATATAACATATGTATGTATGTATGTATGTATGTATGAGAGAGAATGAGATGGTGGTTGTGGTGGCAAACGTGGTGGTCATAAGTGGCAAGAGGTGTAGAGGGTTTAGAAATAAAGAGATTTAGGGTTTCTCTTCTTTTCCTTTTTTCTGTTTTCTTAATATTTTTTAATAAAAATTCTTATTAAATTTATTTTTCAAAAAATAATAACTGAAATGACAAAAATGCGCCCTATTTCTGTCCAACTTAACATAAAATTTGGACGGGAGGGCTCAAGTGACACTTGCTAATAGTTTAAGGGCCAAAGTGATACTAGGCCAATAGTTCAAGGGCCATAAGGTAGTTTACTCAAGAATTAATTAACAAAGCGAGAAATGAAATACAATAGGGTAAATTGCACTTTGCCCTCTTTACTTTGACGAATGAGCTATCAATTTAAGCAATTAATACCTCAAACTATCATTTTTGTTGAATTGGCCCTAAATTACTAACAAGTTTAATTTTTAAGGTTTGTTGCCTTACATGCATTGCACGTGACTTTGCTAAGGACATAAAAGATAAAAAAAAAATTATAAAATTAAAGTATCCAAACATCTATCATCTTCTCCAAACCTCCCCCCCCCCCCAATCCCCATCCCAACTCCAACCCACACCATACCACACCACCCCAAACCCCACCCCACCTCACCTCTGAGAAACCAAAAGTCACAGCCTAATAACCAAATTCAGACAATCCACGCCATCAGCATGTCCAAATCCTAATTTCTTAAATCAAAATATAGACATTGCACAAATCCCAAAGAAGAAAAAACATAAATAGAGTAACAATTTCATGTTTAAAGGTCTGATAGTGTTGCAGGATTCATAGACTACGATTATGTGGGAGATCTTAATAAAACAAGGTTTACCATGGGTTATGTGTTCACTTTGGTGAGTGGGCCGATTTCATGGATATCTATACTACAAATAACGAGCGCTTTCTCCACAATAAAGGCATAATAATATGTGGCATTCATCGAGGCGTCGAAAGAGGTGGTATGGTTGAAGATGTTAGTTAGCGAGTTGTGCTAGAAGCATGGGAGTATTTTCATACAGTGTGATAGTCAAACTGTAGTTTACTTGACTAAGAATCAAGTGTATCGTGGTCGCACAAAGCACATAGACCTGCGGTATTATCAAGTTCGAGGTTGGGTGAACTATAGGGAAGTCTTCTTAAAATAGGTGAATATGGAAGAGAATGCGGACGATATTCTCACGAAGCTAATAATCTCGGAGAAGTTTAAGCATTGCCTAAAGCCTTTTAATTTCACTTCATGTTGAAGGTGGAGAGTGTGACCTTGGAGGTGTTAGGATGGTCTCTTAGGGAATGCACGGTTCTTATCCTAGGGTGTAGGAATCGAAGTTAGCTTGAGATTACTCGCCAAAGTGGAGATTGTTGTGTTTGGCTTGTAATCAAGGTTGCTAGAATACTGTAAAAGTGGTTTTGCAGTAAAATAGTGAATGAAAATTGTATGCTGGAATGGTGTAAAAGTATTTTTGCACTGGGCGGGTACAAGCTCATTAAGTCTAATTTTGCACTTAGTATGAATAGAGAGATTTGTTTCTATTTATTAATATATGCAATTGCAAGAGTGAGAAAGAGAGACTTGTTCTTACAAGTGGATTATTTCTTGTGAGAAGTTGTTGAAAATTAGAACTGCAAAATATGAACATAACTTTTTCTACCAAAATTCAGTAATTGGGAAACACTGGGTTGAGTAGCGGACTAGGTTGTGCTCTTGAAGACGTTTCATGGCTTTGCTTGGTGTTTGTGCTAGCGGTTCGGATAGCCCACGCCATTCCTAGGATACAACAAGCCTAGATTCCCTTTGTCTTGATTTCCCTTACATGGTGGCAAATCATAAAACCAACTCCCTTGATGACTTACCCAAAATCTGTAAACTATTCTTGCTGGAGGAAAAAAATAAATTTTAATGAATTTTTTTTCCTAGCTCAAAGAGGTAAAAGGCAAATGGAAATTTTTTGTGTGTCTTGTTTTTTTAAAGAAAAAGACAAAGATTTTAAAGAAAGAAATAATCCGTTCAATTGAGAGAGAGAAAAACGCATAGAGGAGCTATCCAAAACCAAACGGCTTGATTAACTGAATCAAGCGTATAGATTGCATGGTATTTCATACTTTCAAAAATACAATTATGATATTTACACAAGTAGAGGTATATTGAGTATACTTTCGAGATGATAACTGTTTTCATTACTTATATTTTATCTGGCTAGTTAAGGGGTTCTGTACGAATTGTCATATCATTTAAGTGGCACAATTGTTCGTATGTGGGTTGATGCGTGAATGATTCGATTTATATACATATATGATTGCACTAGTCCATGGGAGGTCCTGGGTTTGGTCTCTAACGATTGGGGTCGGAAGTTGGGACACAATCTCCTAGGTGCAAGACCCGAAACCGTGCACCGAAACTAATGGGAGGCCCTACTACCACATGGGTGAAAGGCCACAAAATGTAGACCTGCTTGTACGCATGGATATTTAAGAGATATTGAAATGATTACCAAGAGAAAGATGTATTTAAATTATACAATAGCTATAATACCCCTATGTTCCATTCTCAAGTTAATCCTCTTCTTAAGCCCGGATAAGGCTTAATCTCCGTTCGGGCATGAACATTTAGTTTCGAACCCTTCTTAGCTGATCCAACACTTTTAGAATGTCATATTATGTATATCTAGTTTATTAGAATGTCATTGACATCGAGGTATTAATCGTATGTTTTCACTTTATGCGATTCATTAATTTTAGCCAACTTCGAGATATCGTAACTTCTTTGTTCCTTGTCCGATTAAGCCCTCGTTTATGCCTATGTTTAGGATTTGATACAATATACAACTTTTACGTTTTTGACCGAAAGTCAATTCACACTCCTCGTTGGTCAAAACAGCATGCGAAGTAGGCCGATTAGCAAAATTTGATCGTTCGGTAACGTCGTGGCAGAATGATGTCTTCGATGAATTTCTGGGAATTATCCATTTAGAATTTGGGGAAACTTCCTATTAAGAAGTTGTAGATATTTGAATTACATTTTCTTGGACATAAAGATCACCCAAATCGGAGTCCCGAGTGAAAAGTTATGGCCAAAATACAAACAGTGCTACAGACCCAAAAATGCTAAAGCGCAGACCGGTATTGGGTTTTTGGCATACCGGTCTGGCAAGGAACCTGGGCGATTTTGAGCACTTTAAAGCCACATTTACACCCCCTTTCACTCACATTTCAACCCACAAGCCTTGGAATCTTTTAAAGAGAGAAAGAGGGCCATTTTGAGAGAGATTTAGAGAGATTTTCATCGATACATCTTCACCACACAAAATCAACATCAAACCAACACCGAATCACCATCTCACATCATTATTCATCATCATCTTCATCCTATTTAACTCCATGGCTAGGGCTCAAAGGAAGAAATTGGGGATTTGGCGATTTGGTAACTTCTAGCTTGATCCAACCTTTCAAACTCGAGGAATAAACTTCATAGAGGTGGGAATCTACTACAAAAACTTATTTTTATAGCTTATTGTTGTTCTATTATGATTTTGCTACAAATTAGACAAAAACCTAGCTTTTACACATGATTTCTTGGGTTATACCAAGGTTTTGAGTTGTTAATGAAATTGATGATTCAAATGGTCTTATTATTGCTAAAGTTACATGATTTGGTAAGAATTTCTTATTCATCCCTTGATACGCACCAAAACCCACTTGGAACCCCTTTATTGCTAATAAACCTTACTAACAAGTTAAATATTCACTCTTAATGGTTCAATTGGTAGTTTTTATGCTACAAAGTGTTTGCGTATGAGTTAGTATGCTATTCGGAAACTATGATATGAGACATCTCCCATCGGTTACATAAATATTGTTTTATCTGATAAACGAAAATTATGTATATGGCACAATTACCTCTAAAATGAGCCAATTGATATACTGTTGAGCATATGTGTTAGTATTAGTCCATGATTGGTCCCGAGTTTGGTCTCTAACGATTGGTGCCGGAAGTTGGGACACAGTCTCCTGGGTGCAAGACCCGAAACTGTGCACGGAAACGAACAGGAGGCCTTCATGCCGCATGGGTGAAAGGCCACGAAATGCAGACCCGGTTGTATGCTTGGATGATTATTAGTGTTATGGTTGATTATGATGAGTAAGAAAACTAACGGAAGGCCTTGCTGCAACGTGGGTGAAAGGCCACGAAATGCAGACGGAAACTAACGGGAGGCCCTACTGCCGCGTGGGTGAAAGGCAACAAACGCAGACCTGGTTATACGTTTTGATAGTTGCGAGAGATAGGAGATTCACGGCTTGGGTTTCATGAGATAAAAACGTTAATTGTGCCATAGGATTTTATTTGCTATCACATATGAAATATTCATGGGTTTTGAAGTATTTGAACAAGGTGATAAAAAGGTTTCTTCCTAAACCATTATATATATACATATATGAGAATGGTTTATCTAAAGTTACTATAAATGATTTCTGAAACTTATTTTCATACTAAATTTACTATATTATTCCCGCTAAGTTCATTTGACTCACCCCACCTATTTTCCAAATAGTTTATGTGTGTAGGTTCTACTGGGAAAAGAAAGAGGGATGACGCATCTCTTAGATTGCCTCTACACCATTGCCTAGTCGATGATCCTTAACGACAACAGGATCATTGCTCTTAGAGTCTTTTTGGTAGTGTATATATATACATTATGTGCTATTGTCCGATCGTAGGTATTACGTGAGAATTGTATATATAGTTGAGACTGAATACTTGTATTTGGGATCTCGTTGGAGGCTAGTTGGTAAATTGTAGTAACTCTTTTACTTTTGTGGACGGATGTTATATTATGGAAATCCTTCTCGTTGCCTAAAATGTGAATTTTCAAGTTTATTACAGGAAATTTTGTTCAGTTAACCCGTCGTCGATGTACAGCACCCGTAACGAACCAGGTCCCGGAGGAGAAACCCTCTTAATAGGATTTGGGGCATTACAAGTTGGTATCAGAGGCATAGGTTTCATTTTCCTTCGCTGAGAGTGGGGTAGATTAGGGGATTCCGTTTTGTATCAATCTTGTTCATCTTATTGTATTGATAATTGGGAAAAACTCGAGAAATCTGTTTTGGTTTCTAGTGTATAAGTAGAGGGACTATTGGATTATATTATAGTCAGTCACAGGGCAATGGATGACTATACTATAAAACATTAGTTGGCTGCCGCTAACTGGAACTGAAGCGCTATGATTAATTGAATTCCATCCCAAAATACTCATTCCTTATACTCCTTTAATTTATGCGTTGTCTTTCAATCTCACATTATCTTATTATACTTGTCGTATCATATCAGCCGGGGTTCTAAAAAATAGTTATGGTACCACTAGTGGTGTTGATTCCAACCGCACCAAGGTTCCAAGAAACACCCCGAATAATGACGAGGCTGTAGTTAACATCTAGCGTGACCTTTAATGTAACGCCCCAAATCCCGTTAAGAAGATTTCTCCTCTGAGACCCAGTTCGTTACTGGTGCCGTACGACGACGGCATTTTAACTGAGCAAAACTCCTCTGTAAAACATAGAAATCCACAAACTAGATGACAAGAATATTTCTAGTTCACAAACTTTATCCACAAAAGAAAACGAAGCACTGCAATACAACAACTAGCCTCCAACGAGGTCCCAAGTACAATATTTTTCCAATCTCCATATACAATAACATTAGTAAGGGTTCATTACATGTATCACTAACAATATAACAACCAAGGGTTTTATACAAGAATCTAACACATCTTATTGACAAAATTCTAAGAGTAATGGTATAGAGGCAGTCTAAGAGGACGCATCTTCATTCTCCCATTTCCCATAGAACCTGCAGAGAAATCTGGATGGAAAGTAATTGGGGTGAGTCAAACAGACTCAGTGGGAATCATATATATATATATATAATGGGCTTTGTGTAAAAGACAATGTTCAGAAAATCTTTTTGTAAAATAACATGGAGTCCCTCACATATGTATATATAGATAGTAGCTAAGAATGAAACATTTTCTTGGAAACCCCGCGTATAATACATACTCGATATCAAATGGAATCCTATGGCACATTTAACGTATTTCATCTCATAAATCTTGAGCCATAGTTTCGTAAATCTCACCACTATCCAAGCGTACAACCAGGTCTGCATTTCGTGGCCTTTCAACCACGCAGCAGCAGGGCCTCCCGTTATTTTCCGTGCACGGTTTCGGGTCTTTCACCCAGGGGCTCTCTGTCCCAACTTAAGTCTCAATCGTTAGAGACGAACCTGGGACCTAACATGGACTAGTGCTAGCTTATGATGTCAATAACATATCAACCGGCTCATTTAAATAATAATTGTGCCATAAAACAGGATTCCCATTAATCACATAGAACATGTATAATGCAACCGATATAAAATATCTCATATCCACGATTTATAACATCATAACAACTTATAGGCAAGGGTTTTAACATAAAGAATCCGCCACTTGAACCCTTACGGATAAGTATTAAATCTTATAATAGGAACTTTTAATAAATGATAGGGTTCTAAGTGGGTTTTCATGTGAACCAAGAGAATAGCCATAATTGCTTGTTAAAACATATATTTTAATATATATGTAGGCCATTCGAATCATTAATTTCAACACCAAAGCAGCGCATCAACATATACTAAAGAAACCCTTTTATATTTCTATAACCATATATAACACCACATAAAACCAACGGGAGAAATCTCATATCAACCATTTTAAATAGTTTAATAACTTATAAACAACGGTTTAGTAACATAAAATCACCACTTGAACCCATACAAGTGAACATTTAGCTTAGTAAAATAATTCATCATCCATCAAATGGGTTTTGTACAAAATCAAGTGAATAGCCTCAATTTCTTGTTGAAACAAGTATTTTTAATGATAAACAGGCTATCCGAATAACCAATTTCGGTTTAAGGGCGTATTTCACATAATTCCCAAAACCCATGTAGAAACTAGGTATATATGTGTATAAACATGTGGAGGAATGGTAATCAAGTAATAATAAGTTGTAAAATAGAGTTTAATGTTAGATTCCCACCTCAAGGAAGCTAGGTCGTCATACTTGAAGGGCTGAACTGAGCTAAAAACCGTTGAATCGCAAAATCCCCAATCCTATGCTTTGTGCCCTAGCCATGGAGGAAAGAAGAATGAAGAAGATGAAGATGGAGATTTGTTTATGGGTTCGAATATAGATGGAAACCTCTCTAGAACCCCATAGAAATGAGCTCTCAACTCTCTATAACTCCCTCTCAAAGTTGTGGCTCGAAAATGGGGAAGGAGGGGTCTTAAAATGGCGTAAAAATGGCCAAAACCGACTTACTATAGTACCATGATCGATCATGGTATTCCCCATGATCGATCATGGAGTCCACTGCCAACATATGCAATTTGGATCTAGAGCACTGTTCGTATTTTGGTCATAACTTCTTGCTCGGAACTCCGATTGAGGTGATCTTTATGTCCACGGAAAGCTAATTCAAAGCTCTAAAACTTCCTAAGAGGAAGTATTCTCAAATTATGGATGAATAAATTCCATAAATTCGTAGAAGACAGCGCTCTGCCGACGCGCTACCGAATGAACAGATATTTGCAACTCGCGTACTTTGCACACTGTTTCGACCCACAAAAAGTGTGAATTAGCTTTCGGTTAAAACACGAAAGTTGTAGGTTGTATGAAAGACTAAACATAGGCATAAACAGAGGCTTAATCGGTCAAGTAACGAAGAAGTTACGAGACCTTGAAGTTGGCAAAAATTAAGAAATCGCGTAAAGTGAAAATACGCGACTAACACCTCAATTTCTATTCGGACCACCCGATTTATGAAATGATCCTTCCCACAAACTTGATATACCTACTATGATGTGCCAGAGGAGTTGGATCGGCTGACAAGGGTCCAAAGGCAAAAGTTCATGCCTTAACCGAGATTAAGCATTAATCGGGCTTGTGAATGGAACACGGGGTATTACATTTAAAGAGGGGGAGAGTGATGAAGTTTATTTCCTTCAGGAGTCTAAATGTCCACAACTACTCAGGTTTGTAGAGTCATTTGAAACTGAGGCTACGGAAGGATGACTATATCACATCGAATTCCAACTTAAGATTTCGAATGCTCCGAGTACAGGCAGGTTGGTTTTGCTTCATTAGAACTTGAAGGTAACGCACCACACTAATGGAGGTCCATTTGGTGGATCTAATGTAAGTATTGGGAGGATTGAGTTCGATAGGACTTCCTATGACGGATAGGTATCCAATGTCTATTGCAAGGCGAAACTAAGATGAATTTTACATCCTAATTTAGGGTAGAATTACGGTTAAAGATTAACGCTTCAAGTTTGATGGGTGGACATGTATATGGAAAGGATTATCCAAACCTTGATTAGAAAGAAGAGATGAACCAGAATGGCAAACATGAGCGAGGTGAAAGCAGTGGGAGAGGCCAATTAAGTAGGTTTTGATGCCATTCGTCCCAATCATTGCACCAGAATCAGACTCTAAGAAAGAGCCAACATTGAGGGAATTTCAAATCGCAGCAGCTATAATTTACTTATCCTCTAAGTTAGCCATAGGGCAAGGGAAGCCAAGCTAGCCAAGTCTTCAACTTAAACTCCTATAGCAGACTAGGAGCACCCAGTAATGGAAGGTGGCCTGTCCTTTTTAACATTATGTTCAAGTTTTATTTGATAAGGATTAAACTCATTCTCTCATAGCTAATGCACATGCCATAAGTTTGAGTTTGAACCCGAAGAGGTTAGAATCTCCCATTAGTCTAGGGATGCCCACGGGTAATAGTGTTTACTTGAGTCAGTATTTTACCCCATCGTTTGTATCTAACAGAGCTTGACAAGCTTGAAATCCAGTTAAATGAACTCTTGTCAAAGGAATTCTTTCGACCCGGCTTGTCTCCATAGGGAGCATCGATTTCAATTGCTAAAAAGTGATAGCGGTCAACCCGTCTCTATATTGATCTTTGTTAACTCAATCGAGTGACGATCAAAGACAAGTACTTTTTTGTGCATTAATGATCTGCTTGGCCAATTTCAGAGTGCTAATTTCTTTTCTAAGATTGAATTGTGACGACATTATCATCAATTGTGCATCTTTGAGACAAACATATTAAAACTATGTTTTGTATTCATTGTAGTCATTCTGAATTCCTGGCTATGCCATTTGGGCTAACTAATGCATCGGCCGCATTAATGAACCCCACCTATGATTATCCTTTTGATCGTTGGAATAGTAGTACCGGAATGACCATATTGAAGTTAAGATAGAGAACGCCAATGAACGGATCCTATCTTGGTATATTTGAAAGGCCAAAAAAAACAGAACTTGTGGGAATTGCTCTTGATGGCGAGATATTCGATTCTTGTGTACATCCTCACTCTTGTGAAACCATTAAGATCCTCATATTCTAATTTGGATGTCAATAAGAATGATTGAAATTTCGTAGCCTGTCCGAACATTCAAAGTCCGGACTAGAAGAAGATGTGAATCTTCTTAATATATCTTTCCTTCTTACACCTCTGAGATATATTTGGTTTGAAAAGAATATGAGTCAGGATATAAAACGATTCTCATTGCACTAGCTAGTTGAATATATGTATATTCATCATCCAAGGAAATAACGTATTTACATTGCATATGCATAAGAAAACCGTCTTCTATTAATGCTCACCACATGCATTGGTTTTTTTAAAACATACTTCCATATAAAAAACCTTATAGTTCCCACTGAGCCCGTTTGGCTCACTCCCATTTTTCCAAAACATTTTTGCAGGTACTCT
This sequence comes from Lonicera japonica, assembly GCA_021464415.1. NCBI lineage: Eukaryota > Viridiplantae > Streptophyta > Magnoliopsida > Dipsacales > Caprifoliaceae > Lonicera > Lonicera japonica. The sequence goes on along the minus strand of CM038471.1, from coordinate 5,879,148 downwards.
TCGAGGGATGGCACATGTACTAGTTTAGGGAGCCTCTGATAACTTAGAATTATGTAGTTGTCTCAGTACGACTTAATGATTATGAATGTAACACCCCGTGTCTCTATTTATCGAAAATCGCGATACAAGTCGCGTGTAAGGCAAACATGGGCTTTGGATAGCCATATTTTGCTCCGAAAGGATCAAAATGGCTCGAAGGCTTCTGATGAGTTACAATAATATATTTAAGCATGTCAGAATAGCCGTAAGTCATTTCGGGTGGTTCGAGTCAAAATCGGGACGTAGATTGCAAGTTTTCAATTTACTCGACTCCATAATTTTTTAGTAACTTGGAGAAAGCGTGACTCCTTCATTCCTCGTCAGATTGAGTTTTTGTTCGCATAGTACCCTAGGTTTTTAAAAAGTCTACAACTTTTGTGTTTTGCCCGAAAGTCAATTCATGCTCCTACTTGGTCAAAATTGAGTGCAAAATAGGCCAATCGCTATCAGTTGTTCATTCGGTAACATTAAAGCGCTGACTTCGTCGAATTACTGGGAATTATCTGTCCAGAATTTGGGGACACTTCCTTCTAAGAAGTTGTATAGCTCTGAATAAGCTTTTCGTGGACATAAAGATCACCTCAATCGGACAATCAAAATTCAGTACTGCAGGTCCCAAAAAGTTACGTGTGAACAGTAACAGGCGAGAAATTTATATGTTTTCACCTCCATCTCTTCTCATTTCGAACTCCACCATTAGAGAGATGGAAGAGAGAGAGGGAGATGGTGAATTTGGGGGTTCTATGGATGAGTCAAAGCCATGATTTAAGCCCCATCTATACACACTAATCCGCACCTACTATTCATCATCTTCCTCCTTAATTTCAAATCCACCATGGCTAAGGGTTTCAAGAATTGGGGTTACTTCACTTTCACGCTCCTTCAGCTCGTTTCTTCCACAATTCTTCGAGGGATTGACCCTCAATAGGTGGGAATAATAGTATCCTAACTTATTTTCAAGTTATTACCACTTTTTGATTTCAAATCTTAGCCAAAGTAACAATTTTGTATACAAACCAACACATATACATGCTTCATGGGGCCTTGGGCAGATTTGTTATGATTTTGGTTTAAGTTGCATCTAGTATCATTTTAAATTACTGATTTTATGAGAAACCCCAAGATATATGTTCATTTTGCAAAGTTGGGTATAAAACCCTCATGTGCGGATATGAATATTAACAATATACTATGATACACTTGTATAGGATTGTATACGTGGATTTAAACATATGATAGGATCGTAGTTAACCCTATTGGTGGTATTATTGCTATACTTGGATTACCGAACTATGTATTAGGATTTTCTACTTACCCAGCCAGTCCATAAGTATGCTGGGCAGAAGTATAAGCTCATTTCCAATAAACAAAGTACTTTGATCTTACAGGAGAGGTTATATGGAATTATCGACTATTACCGAAATGTTTTATAATTGGCTTGGGGCCAAATTGATAAAAAGTTTACTGAATTTTCCAACTTCATAATTTTCTTAGTTTAATAATTAATTGACAGATTTGGCAAAGATAGAGTTTAAGTACAACATAAATATTACCATTTGATCTACGGTATATATATATACTCACTAGCTATATATATACATATGAGGCGTACACATATGTGCTGTTACCATTTTTATATATTGATATTTTCTTGTAGCGTATAGCCTTGGAGGCTACGAGAGTTATGAGTTATCCTTGGGGGACATAACCTATATGATATTTGGAAAAGTATGTTTGATATATATATATATATATGTATATATATGTATTCTAGATGTGTATACATATTGAACGTATCTTTGAGCCAAGTATATGGATTTATGATATTTCATCACTTTTATTCTTGTTGGCTAGTTGATAGGTTCGATATGAACCGTTATATTAGTTATTTGACACAATGGTTCATCGGTTGATCTAATACATAGTTGCATATATAGACATATGTGTTATTGCGCTAATCTATGGTAGGTCCCAGGTTAGTCTCTAAAGGTTGGGGCCATAAGTTGGGAATGAGTAGCCCTGGGTGAAATACCCGAAACCGTGCACAGAAAAGAACGAGAGGCCCTACTGCCGTGTGGGTAAAAGGCCACGAAATGTAGACATGGCAGATGCTTGGACAGTTGCGAGTTGTTTAGATAATCGCCGAGAAAGAGCGAGAGGTTTTTTTTAAATGATACAATTATGACGCCACGCTGTATAAACTAGCCAACGGATTCTTATATATATATATACATTTCTTACTAAAGGCTATTTGTATCAGAATGATACTTCTTTCACTGTATGTGTGTGACTTATAACTATTTTGTGCTTGTAGCTAGCTTTCAATTGTATTTTTAATTGAGTTTATATCTTATGATATTTCGGGGATCGGAAAGCATTTGCAGGCATGTCATAATATGATTTTTATTACAAATGAAATTACTTTCATTACTACATCTCACATGCATTCTTTCCGCAACGTATATTTTTATATATACAACCTATATAGTTTCCACTAAGCCCATATTTGGCTCACTTCCATTTTCCAACCCAGTTTTATAGGTACATCTCGGGGGATGGCACGACTGTGAAGTTTAGGACCTCTGATTATCTTAGACATGTATAGTTGTCCGTAAACAACTTGTCTTTTACTAGTTTCAGATATTGTTTGTATAATTCAAAATTCAAGTTAATTATATGTATAATTATTGAGAGTGGTGTATAGTATTTTAACTTAGATTGGGACCTCGTTGGAGGATTTGTGATTTGAATTTTCCTTTGTATGAAAATGGTTTCAAATTTTACAAGGCAGATTGTTGTTCAAACGAACACCTCATGCTGAAATTTTATAAAAGGGTTTTTCAAACATATCAAGTTTTATCCAAGAAAAAGATTTTTAAAAAGGTTGTGATTTTAATATTTTAACCCGCCGTCGCGCACAGCATCCATAATTAACCGGGTCCAGGAGGTGAAAATCTCGGAACGGGATTCGGGGCATCACAATTAAACCCATATCTTTTGAATACTTTGTATAATTGAATTAAGATATCATGTATTGTGAAAATGTTGTAAAACTTACTAATGTTGCTTTGGACCTTGTTGGAGGAAATTGGATTGCATAACATTTGTAATTAAGTGGTTGGATATGAACCTATGTGAATGTGAAGTTTGTTTCAAAGGCTTTTGAAACTTAGATTGTTATATATTGGTTTTGGAATTATTAAATTTATTGACTCCACATGCCAAAAAAAATTTGAACTGGAGTTTTACACAAGAAATGTTTTAGATATTGTTTAAATTGTTTTAATTTAATCTCGCCGTCGCGTAGGGCACTGTGATTAACCAGGTCCTGGAAGTGAAACTCTTGGAACAAGATTCGGGGCATCACAACTAACCTTCTTGCTTTTATAAAAAATCAATGTGGGATAAGTTACACTATATATAATGTGATGTAATCTTCTTATTCATACCGTAATACCAATGTGGGACAAATTGTATCTTTAAATATTATAAATAGACATTCACATATCGATATTTTACAGCACTCCCCTTTGGATGTCCATTGTGCCACAACTCAATGACAGTTGCCTCATTAAAACCTTTATAAGGAAAAACCCAATGGGAAAAAACCAAAGTGAATGAAAAAGAGTAAAACATCCTTCTAGATCATTGAACTAGTATTAAATGCACAATATGCTGCCTCATTAAAACCTTTACTAGGAAAACCCATTGGGATAAAACCTAGTTAAAGGAAAAAAGATTACATCATGTAAATATTAAATAGCATACTTCAAGATGCCCCCCTGATTATTTACTCCCCCTCATGACAAAAATTACATTTAATTTGATAATGAAGTCAAATCATACTAATCTCATAAACTGGTTTTTGAAATATTGGCTTCGAAAATCACCTCATGAGCAAACTCTACTAAATTGTCACTAAAGAAGATTTAATTTACTTAAATCTTTGTATTCTTTTAATGCTCATGAGTGAAAAAACTTATGTGAAACATGTCTTATCTTGTCACCTTGAAACTTTCTGGAATATGTGCTATACACGCTGCATTATCTTTATAAATAACACTAGGAACGTCTGTAATAGAAGAGAACTAATAAGAACTACAAATATGCTGAAGTAAAGATCCTAGTCAAATATATCTCCGATCAGCTTCATAAGGAGCTAAAATTTCAGAGTGAATAAAAGAAATTGCCATTAAAATGTATATTATATCACTAAGAAATAACAACATTACCAAGTAACAAATATTGAATGCAACTGAGATCATACTTAATGATAATCAGAAAGATATCATGGATCAGTATAACCTATCAACTTGGAACCATAAGAGTTATGTTAATAAAACAAAATCAAATCAAATCAAATAAGTGATTCCTCGTGGATATATGATTATATGTTTAATACATATCTAGTGTCGTTTAGTTGGTACTAAGCTATATATATTGAGCAAGTTAAGAAAGAAAGAAATGTCTGATCTAGTGCATTGTGATAAGTACCAATTGCACTTAAAAATAGTACTTTGGGACCAATACTTCTTCATCTTTGTTTTTAGGACGGTATGGATCTTCATTTATGTATAAAGACTAGAAGTGCCTATAGAAGTGCCTAGCAAACAACTATCACTAGATGTGCCTAGTAGAGATAACTATCATTAGATGTGCCTACCTGGGTTATCCCCCAAAACAGCTTGCCCAAGTTGTAAATTAGGGTCACCGTTCCCATATTTATACCAAGGAACTTCTTATTACACCACCGATGTGGAATATTTTGGGTCGTTACAATCTCCCCCCGTTAAATCCCCAACGTCCTCGTCATGTCAGGGTCACACACAATTAATATCGACTATAGCTAGCCGCATATAACTATTTCGGCTCTCCTTCAGCCACACAGACCCGGCCCCCAATATCTGCACGTCACGTGTTAGTGGTCCTGGGTCCGCTCCAATACCATATGTAACCACCCGAGTTTTTCCCCAAAATGGCTAGCCCAAGTTGTATATTATGGTCATTGTGCCTACATATATACCAAGGAACTTCTCATTACACTACTGATGTGGAATATTTTAAGTCGTTACAAAATAGCTATAACGCATAAGTGCCTAGTAAATAGCTATAATGAACAGTGCTAAAGTCCAGGAAGTACATAATTAGTTGGTTGATCACTGGTCCACAGAGCAAGAGGCTAGAGCTACTGGTGGCCTAAATTCTATATGAAGTAAGTAAGATCTGAGCTTAACAAGCCGATCACCCGAACCCAAGACCTCCCACGGAGGCATAAATCGACCTAAATTCTGATAGACTAGTAGTGGGCCTAAGATTTAATTGATTAGCTAATTAAACACAAGACCTCCCATGGGGGCACAAATGGCCTGAAGCTCGTTGAAGTTGGCTGGACAAATGTATGACCTTTCTTCAATGGCATTAAAGACCTTCCATAGGGGCATGATTGACCTAATGTTCGTTCAAGCTGGTTGGACAAATATAAGACATTTCTTTCAAAGCATTAAAGACTTCCCTTGTAGGCAAGTTGACGTGGTCTGGTAAGCTAAAGAAGTAATTTAAAATGATTATTTCAAAAAAAATTACTTTAACAACACTAGCCTGGTAAGGCGATATGGGTGTTTTTTCCTAAGGGGCAAGTTGATGAGGTTTGATAGGCTGAAAAAAATATTTAAAATGGTTATTTCAAATTTTTTGACACCACTTACCTTGTAGTCCAAAATGGGTATTTTTTCCTTAGGGGCAAGTTGATGAGGTTTGGTAGGTCGAAGAAGGCATCTAAAATGATTGTTTTAAAAAAAATAAAAATTCAAGCATTGGCTTGGTAAGCCATAAAACGCCATAGACCTAATTGGCCTAGGTGGAGGCTAGGTAGGCCAAAGTGGGTGTTTTTGCCTTAGGAGCAAGTTGATGACGCTAGTAGGCCAAACAAGTATTTGAAATGGTAGTTTAAAAAAATAAAAATTCAAGCATTGGCTTAGTAAGCCATAAAATGCCGTCGGCCTAGGTGGAGGCTTGGTAAGCTTAAGTGAGTGTTTTTGCCTTGGGGGCAACTTGATAAGGCCTAGAAGGCCAAATAAGTATTTGAAATGGTTGTTTCAAGAATAAAATAAAAAATCCAGGCATTGGCTTAATAAGCCATAAAACACCATCGGCCTAGTCGGCCTAAGTGAAGACTTTGTGGGCCAAAATTGGTATTTTTGCCTTAGGAGCAAGTTGATGAGGCCTGATAGTTCAAACAAGTATTTGATATGGTAGTTTTAAACAAAATTCAAACATTAGCTTGGTATGCGATAAAATGCCATTGACTTGGTTGGCCTAAGGAGGCCTGGTAAGCTGAAGTAGGCATTTTTGCCTTAGGAGCAGAGTGATGAGGCCTAATAGGCCAAACAAGTATTTGAAATGGTAGTTTAAAAAATATAAAATTCAAACATTGGCTTGGTAAGCCGTAAAACACCATTAATCTGGTTGGCCTAAGTAGAGGCATGGTAGGTCGAAGTAGGTGTTTTTGCGTTAGAAGCAAGTTGATGAGGCGTGGTATGCCAAACAAGTATTTGAAATGGTAGTTTAAAAAAAAAATTCAAGCATTAGCTTGGTAAGCCATAAAATGTCATCTACCTTATTGGCCTAGGTAGAGGTGTGGTAGGCCAAAGTGGGTGTTTTTGCCTTGGGGATAAGTTGCGTAAGGACCCGGTCCCACCTTAGTACGATGTTGTCCACTTTGGGTTACTCCCTCACGGCTTTGTTTTTGGGAGCTCACGACCAGCTTCCCAGGGGGTCACCCATCTTGGGATTGTTCTAGCCACCTACTCGCTTAACTTCGGAGTTCTGATGGGATCCGAAACTAGTGAGCCCCCAAAAGGCCTCGTACTTAATTAGAGACCAATTCTTACTTATATGGGTCTCAAGGAATCCCCCATCTTCCAATGTGGGATGGCCCCCTTTGAGCTACACTTCCTCCCCCCAAGGGAGTACTCATCACTCGCAGGGCGTCACATCCTTCCCCCCAAGGGAATCGACGTCCTCGTCGACACATCGTACTCTGTGGGATCCGCTCTGATACCATTTGTAACAACCCAATCCCACCTCAATACGATATTGTACGCTTTGGGTTACTCCCTCACGGCTTTGTTTATGGGAGCTCATGACCAGCTTCCCAGGGGGTCACCCATCCTGGGATTGTTCTGGCAGCCTACTCGATTAACTTCGGAGTTCTAATGGGATCTGAAGCCAGTGAGCCCCCAAAAGGCCTCGTACTTAATTAGCAGCCAATTCTTACTTATATGGGTCTCAAGGAATCCCCCATCTTCCGATGTGGGATGCCCCCTTTGAGCTACACTTCCTCCCCCCCAAGGGAATACTCATCACTCGCAGGGCGTCACAAGTTGATGAGGCATGGTAGGTCAAATAGGTATTTGAAATGGTAGTGTTTTAAAAAATAAAAATAAAAAATCAAGCATTGGCTCGGTAAGACATAAAACGCCATTGGCCTAGGTGGAGGCCCATTAGGCCAAAGTGAGTGTTTTTACCTTAGAGGAAAAATGACGAGGCCTGGTAGGCCAAACAAGTATTTGAAATGGTATTTTCAAAAAAACTAAAAGGAAACACGAGTATAGTAGAAATTCCATTCATGAAAAATCAAACAGCTAATAATGCAAGGATGGGCTCGTAGGCCTATTGACTACAAAAGGAGAAACATTAATCAAAAAAGGAAATAGGCTCGCCCGTCAGGCCTTAAAACATCAACAGTCACTTGCTCGGCAGCAGGTACTCCTTGATTTACCACAACTGGCCTAACAACTTGGTTACGCAAAAACAACAACCTGTTAGGTTGGCATGAGAAAAAGATTTAGCACACCGACCATTCATATATCAACGCATCTCACTTCCTCAGCCACAAGATTTTAAGTTTTTCTAGAAAGTTTCTTTAAACACTTAGTGAATTTTTGCAAAAACTAAAGGGACAAGGTGGCCGAGAAGCCAAGCATATGAACTCACTTTGGTCGTCGAGCTCATATACCTTTTTTTTTTTTTTTGGGGGGGGGGGGCAATTGAGGGAACATAAAAATAAAATCCTATTATGGGTTGGGTTGACCCATAATGAGAAGAAGGCCCATTAGAGACTCAAGGTTCTTGGCCTAGCAAAACTCAGCATGCCAATCAGCCTAGGAAGCTCGGCAAGCCTAGCAAGTTTGGCGTGCCTAGCAAACTTATCATGCCTACCAATGGGAGCACTTCAGCCAATGAAGAAGAAACAGCAACACAACCATGTTGATATGGGCATGGCTGCCTATTAAAACCAGACACCTGTAAAGTAAAGAAAATGTGGGACACTTGCAAAGGTTTTGGAATCTTATCCAAGTTGTGCCTTTTTTAGTAATTCACCCTTGAGCAAATGTAACCCTAATTTTATGCTTATTAATAGAAGAGAGAAAGCTCATTACAATGGGGATTTTGAGATAAATTATTAGATAAATGAAGTGTTTTTAGAGAGAGAAAGTGGTAGCTTGTATTCACTTTTCAATTGCCTTTGAGCTAATAGATCAAACACACACACAAAAACACAAACGGAGGATGTATTGTTACATGAGGAACCTAGCGTACCCAAAAATCCTTGTCTCAAACACATTTTCATCTCAACACTCTTATTATCTCTAAATCTCTCCCAAGTAGAGTTGATTATTACTTTGAACTTAAACTGTGGGGAGACCCAACATATTTTTGGCACCCATAGCTTCTAAACCCAATTCATAGTTATATAATGGACCTAAACACTTCGTTAATTCAAGGGAAGGAAGTTTAAAAAAAAAGAAGAAGATGGAACTGCTGCAAGTTACAAAATTTAGTTGGGTATGTACTCTATATAAAGTATATATGTAGATATATAGGGAGAAAGGGGATTTGCTTAAACAAATTGATGAGAAGCTAGCTATAATATCCATGGAGTTCACACCCTTATGAGCCCGGTTCTTCTTTGTAGTTATTCTTCCTTGGATTTTATCCTCCTTAGATGTTTGCTACCAATCGTCTTGTGAAATTCAGGTGTAGTTTTATCTTTCTATATTTGATCTTGTTTGAATATTTACGAAGAGCTTCCAAGCTGTTGAAGTAAAGACAACCTCCAGTTTCTCCCTTATTGGCTAGACTCTTGAATCGAGCATTTGCTTGTTGGTTGGGCAATCGCTCAAATAAGCTTTCGGTCGCTCCTTTTGGGTTGACAAAGGGGATGTGTTGTGGAAGATGATTTGGGTTTTGCTTTTTTTGGTTTATCTGATGAAACATGTTGTTTTGTGTAGAATGAAAAACGGGTACCAGCTATTTCAATTCATTCTTTCTTTACTTCCAAATTCTGGGTAGGAAGGTGTTGATTATTTTTAAATGTTTGCTTACTTTTTAACTTGTGAGTGTATAATTTAATCTATTTTCTACGTTTTTGTAATGCTAATTTGGATTGTTTTCAAGAAGGGAGATGGATTGACCACTTATTTTCTTCAAATAAATTGAATGGGATGCATATAGTTGTGCATATTCATTTTTTTGTATGTTATTTCATTTGATCTATCCTTTATTTTTATTTTTTTGGGAATGATGTTAATGTGTTTATGTATCTGAGCTTTGGGGAATGATCGCTTGGACAAATTTTTTAAAATATATGGTTACTCACTTTTTTATTTATTTTTATTTTTTATGTTTCGTTAAGTGTTAGTTTACTTGGTTGTTTCTATTTGAAAATAGCAGTGAATCATTCATCTTTTTGAATTTCTTTTAATGTTATTATTTTTTTTAATCAATTGTTTTAGCTATTGTTTGTTAACTACAGTTAATTGTTATTAGTGGGAACTTATTCCCACCTCGAGCAAAGGTTGTTTTCGGGAATGTGTATTTTGTTTTTGAATTTCATTTTAGCAGTTATGGCACGGAGGACTATAGTTGAAAGTCGATTGTCCTTAGGACTTGGCTATTCGTTACCTTTTGGTTCAATTGCGATCAAAGAAATTTAGTTTGGGAATTAAACAAATATATTTTTTTATGAAACTTAGTAAAGATGATTTATGTAATAAGTAGAACATCTCCACAAAATTTTATCAGAATATTCAATTTAAAAAAAGGGTGAGAAGATGATCTAAAATTTAAATGCTTAAAAATAAATAAATGTATCAAATTTTTATTACACTAAGTTTAAATTTTTTGATAAAATTTTGTAAATTCAATTTACTTATTACAGAGATCATTTTTACGCAATTTTATAAAAAATTCATTTATTTAATACTCAAATTAAATAACGCAGAGGCAATTTTATGAAAGAAATTGGGTGTTTTTAAATGCACCAACAAAATCAATCTTTTCACCCCACTAAAATTTAAAAGTAAGTCAAACCTAACTTAAAAAATAGCGTAAATTACTTTCTTCTCAATCTGATCTTTATCCTATATAAAACCGTAGCTATCAAATTCCATTTTTTTTTGTTTTTGTTTTTAACAACAAAATACCAACACAACTACTAAGCAGTTATCTTACAAAGCAAACCCAAAAAATAGAGAGGAAGAGGAGCCAACCAGTTACAAGGCATACTTTTGTATCCAGTAGGAATATTCTGGTTTTTATTTTTGACTTGGAATGATTAATTTTTTGATCTTTTTTTTTGCAGTGTGCTTGATTTTGGGATTTTAGATCTTGTATAGCCTTAGAAAGATGGCCAACCTAAGATCACTGGAAATTCATTACACCCTCATTTTTAAAGGTCTTGATTATCTTCCCGATGAGCTAAGGTGGATTGATTGGGACAAATATCCTTCAATTTTTCTGCCAACAATGTTTGAAGCATGCGTTCTCGTTGGACTTAGACTACATCACAGTAGGCTTAAACAGCTTTGGGACAGAAGAATGGTAAAAGTTTCAAGATTATATAATATATATATTCCCTCCATCTCTCCATCTCAAAATTTAGTACGTATTCATTTTGATTTTAACACTTTTTTAAAAAAAAAAATTATTTATGCCATAAGTTTAACCTAATCAATATTTTGTTAAGAATTAAATTGTTCTTTCTTTTTTTTTCTTCTACAGTAGAATTTGGTACATCAATTATGTCACACAATACACTAAGCTAGTTTCTTGTGCATATCACATGCCTGAATGATTAAATAGAAGGCGATTTAAGTTAGAAAAACTAGAAAAAAGTACTTAGTAGTTCTCAAGGGTTGAGACTTATGTAAATTTTCCTTTCATAGTTTGGGGAAAAGAACCAAAGATAATAAAGCAAAAATTGGAATTGAAATATATTTTTTTTTTTGTGTTTGGTGAAAATTGAATATTATTTGGTCAAATCTATACACACAATAGAAAACACAAGTCCCAGATATGTTTGGCTGTATTTGATACAATTATGGAAACTATTTCTTAGCTTCATTATTTTCCTCCATGTCCAAGAAGCTTATGTAGAGCAAATTAACAGAACTCCACAAACATTGACCGCTTAACCCATAAACTGTCTTTCTTGCTAGCAAAATCCCATATATGTTTGGTTGTATTTGCCTTATTACTCTTCATAATATTGCTCAAAATTCTTCTCCTCGAGTCATCACAGTTACTAGGCGTCAGTCCAGTAGACTTTGAAGTATACTCCATCCCAAATATCTGCCTTGACATGCTCATCCACCCCAGTTATAAAGACGAACTTTTGGTAAGTTTGGATATAACCCAGAAATATTTAATAGGAAAAAGATTAAAAACTATGTTTTACCAATCCAATTTGAACAATCTGACATTTTTAAGATTCAACAAGGAGTAGATATAGATTTATATAGTCAGGCTCCAGAAAGGGTTTCCTTTTTTTAACTAAATAACGGATTTCCTATTTTGATGTGGCAAGTGGTTGAGTTTTTAGATAAAATTAGGTGGGGATGGTCTTTATGATGAGTAGATCAACTCTACGAAATTTTATCAAAAAAATTAATTGGTAAGTAGGTGAACTAAAGATTCATATATATGTTTGAATTTCTGACCGTTTAAAATTTAGATTTTTAGTTCACCCAATTCCCAGTTTAATTTTCTTATGAAATTTGGTGGAATTAATGTACTCATCATGGAGATTGCCCCCACCAAAATTCATCTAAAACCTCAACCATTTACCCCCTTCTAAAAGGGAAGTCCATTCTTTAGTTAAAACAATGAAGCTCTTTCTAGAGCCCGGTTGTATATAAGTATGTATATCGACTTTGTCATATTATAAACAAAATATTATATTTTAGAACTTTTAAAAGTCAAAGTTAACTTTATAAGTTTGGGGCACAAGTGAACTAGGATTTTTACTTTGACTTGTATACTTTATATTATTTTTGGCACAAAAGATGAGACTTTTAATTTGAGATGTTCAGAAAAGAAAGTGATACATTAATTTGAGAGAAATAAGTTTCTAAATACAATACGTGTTAATAAAGAACATGGCCATAAGTTGCTAGTTCAACAAAAAAAGTTCTAGTGGGTTACAGTCCTGGCCAGCCCACCATTGAATTTGCCTTTAATAGTACTAACTACTAATGTTATCTTGTTTTAAAATATTAAAAAATAAAACAACACTATATTATTATATTATTAGTGTTGGTTATCTATTTCCGTATTCGTTTTTTTTTTTGAGTTTTTTTGGTGTAATCTACACCCCACACCTACATGTGTGGTTCATACTCTCTTATGAGTTTGGTCATTTGGTACATACTCTCTTAATTTATGATTTTTTAAAAGATAGAGCTGAGCTCTTAATTAATTTTAGGCTTTAGGAATATGAAAAAAGATAAATGGAAAAAGTTACCTTCACATACCAAGCATAAAATAAAAAAAATAATATGGTGATAATTAATACATGTTACTAGAGAAAAACAAATCCAATTTGCCTGCTACTAGTTAATCAGGCTACATATCTTGACTGAATAAATATTATATAACATGGTAATTTTTATATTCCCAACTAATAGTTTTATTTTATTTTTTGTTGTTCTTATATGACAGAAGAAGAAGAAGCTGAAAAAACTTAAATACGTCGACCTTAGTTATTCCGGAAACCTAGTCGGGATTTCACACTTGGGAGAGGCCTGTAATCTTGAGGAATTGATTCTTCAAGGATGTACAAGTTTGGTAAAGGTTGACCTGTGTATTGGACTTCTCAAAAAGCTTGTTTGCTTAAATTTGGTTGGGTGTGGGAAGCTTAGAAGCCTTCCAGAAGCTATTCGCTGGGAATCTCTTGAGGTTCTCAATCTTTCTGGCTGTGTTAAACTTCAAAAGTTCCCGGAGATCTGTGAAAATATGGACAAATTATTGCAGATATATTTGGAAGAAACTGCTATAGAAGAGCTACCCTCGTCAATTGGTTACTTCCGCAACCTTGTTTTGATAGATTTACGTGGGTGTAAAAATCTTAAGATTCTTCCGAGTACCCTTTCGACGCTGAAATGTCTAAAATCACTCATTCTTTTGGGCTGCTCAAAAGTTGAAAAATTACCGGAGGAGATAGGGAACCTAGATTGTCTAGAGGAGCTTCTTCTAGATGGAACTGCTGTAACAGAGCTACCCCCTCCATTCGATATTTGAAAAATCTCAAGGTCTTATCCTGCTGCAAGAGCTCATCTCAATCACCGACTTTAGTTTTCCAGTCTTGGTTTCGACTCAGTAAACGTCAAAAACCTGTGAGGAGTTTGGTGTTGCCTCCAATTTGGGGTTTAACTTCGTTAACAAAGCTAAATCTCACTAATTGCAATTTGTTAGCGAGCCCTGGTGGTCTAGGGTCATTGTTCTCTTTGAAAAAATTGAAACTTGGGGGAAACAAATTTGAAAATCTACCAAGCCTCATTCAACTTTCTCAACTTGTACACCTTGAGTTGAATGGTTGCAAAATGCTTCGAGAGCTGCCAGAGCTTCCGTCGGGAATAAGTAGACTGTTTGCAAATGACTGTGTATCATTGAATATCTCTGCGGATCGATTAACCAGGTGCAAACGAATGTATTTTTGGTTCCAAAATTGCAGGAAATTGCTCGATTATGGAGAGGATGAGCTTGTAGCTAGTACGTTGTCGCAGAAAAGGCTTGAGGTTCTCTATTAACTTCTATATAAACACATACATATGTATTTTTTGGTGAGAGTATTTATGTAATATATATATATATATATATGTATGTATACGAGCCACGCTCCAGAAAGGTTTCCTTCTTTTAGCTAGAGAATGGAAGATTGATAAATATGCATGCATTTCGACCGTACCGTTGAAATTTTAGACATTTAGATCACCCACTTCTCAATTGAATTTTTTGATGAAATTTGGTGGAGTTATTTAGTTATCATGGAGATCTTCCCTACCAAATTTGATCAAAAAATCAAATCAATCATTTACCTCCTAAAAAGGGGAAGTCCGTTATTTAGTCAAAAGAATAAAGCCCTTTTTGGAGCCTGACTGTGTGTGTATGCATATAATGTTTTTACTGATTGAACAACTTTATAATATTATCTTGGTATGTGCAGAGACCCCTGAAATGCTCAAATTTCATCCGTGGTGTAGCTGAAAACATCATACTCCCGGGAAGCGCTATTCCAGTTATTTCCGAAATCATACTTTTGGGGGGCAATCAGCTTCATTGAAGCTTCCTCAAAATCTTTCAATGCATTGGTATAGCTTTTTTGTCATTTTGGATGTGAATAAAGTCAAGCCAAGTAAATTGGCCGAGTACGATGTCGACAGCCCGATTACGGTCGTCGGAGTGGAGTTATCGTTCACGGTCAAGGAGCATGGTCATCACCGCTCAATACAGAAAAGATCAATTTACCTCAGGGATACAGGCAGCATTATTGGCCAGGAGCATATGATTGTGGGCTACCAAGCTTTAAGCGGTGGTAGCTTCATTAGTTGCTTTTGCGAGAAGTGTGGTGAAATTGAGGTAGATATTATAGATCGTTTAGCCCAGACATACTGGAGGTGAAATTGAGGTAGTATTCAAGGGTGCTGGTGGTAATTATTATGCTGCTACTGATGATGATGATGATTATTATTATTCACCTATTGCAGACGGGATGAAGATTATTCTAAGTTTCTCCTTTGCTAGCCACATTTAATGCTTCCTTCCATCTCTTACAAATTTTTTATTTTGTCTCAAGTTTTCCCCCCCTTTGTTTTTCTTCCATTTACTTAGGTACCATAGAACTTCAATAATTTAATACCTAATTAATTAATAATATCGATTAAATAATATTTTTTCTTTTCTTTTTTTATTTGAATGCTTAATACTAGGGTATGATTATAACTTAACACAAGTATAAAAATTCGTTCAATGCACTGACATACAAATTTATTCTTGTATCCTTTTATTATTTAAATAAATTAGTCTGTATGAGTTAAAATTTTGTTTTATGTTTTAAAATGACGTACATCTAAAAAATTTTTGCAAAAATATGTTCCACTTGAGAACCCACCCCCCCCCCCGGGGGGGGGGGGGGGGGGGGTTTCTCCTCCTCTGTCCCTACTAACACCTTCCACTTCTCTTCCTTTGCCCCTACCATCGCCTACCACCTTCAATGGACTCAATCGCCCAGCCTTGGAAGATAAAGATTGATTTGATGTCATTTTTATTCTTATTTTGTACTTGACAACCCATCATCCTCCTCTTAAATTCTACAAATCAAAACATAGGCAGAGAGTCGAGGTTAGGCTTATGAACTTCCACTCGCTACACTATAAACGAGTTTAGCTCTCATCCACACTACAAACCAACTCTTATTTAATATAAAGAAAAATCCACACATGCTCATTCCTTATTCATGAGCAAAACTATGGCTCTTGTTTCTATTTTTACAACTTGTATTCAAAGAAAATCTAAAGCTGTCTTCTACTGCAGGGACCTCCTCCTTTAATCAGAAATTTTCAATCTCTAAACCCCAACTATAATTTAAGATTCTCAGTTAAAATAATACAAAAGGATATCATATTGAAATAGCAAATGACATATGTATAAATTCACTTGTAAAACTATGATGCCCTCCTCTTCAGATGAAACAGCAGCATCCCTACTAAAATGGCGAATAAGAGCACCAAAACAGCAGTCATTGCATTAAAACCGGTAGATTTCTTGTTGGTTGATACGCTCCTATCATTATCAACACCCCTGCTGGTTGTGGCAGTGGTGTTGGTGGTAGTGTTTTCCCAAAAAGATTTGGTGGTGGTTAAAGTAGGGGCTTTGGTTTCCAGTTCCAAGATTTTTGAAGTATCAGCATTATCTGCATCTGTATTTGATGGAGCTTCCATCGACATCAATTCAACACAATGATCTTTAACAACCTGGTGGTGGTGCAACAAAATTAACAACTTTATATATTTCCTTAAACATAGAGATAAAGTTACCATATGTATATTATGTATAGATATCTACATGCTACAAATATATTCTCACTAGACATGTGGCACACTCGATGCATGTGTAATGTTGTACCTGACAATTCTTGATATTTAATATGATTTTACAACATTTTGAGGCAATGTGGAAATGTTTGATAAGTGGTTAAGTTGCATGAGTTTCAAAGTAAAGGTCATGGGTTCAAATTGCATTAGAATTATTGTTTATTTATTTATATTAAATAAGAGTTGGTTTGTAGTCTAGTGTTCCTCTCCCTAAATATATACAGTTGGGCTCTAAGGCATACAGTCCTCTCTCACACACGGCCTGCTTTAGAGAATTTACATATACACTGAGGGTTCCACAAAGAGCCGTAAAGACCTACTAACACGGTTGTACACTCATACCATTGCTGAAAAACAGATGAACCTTCACTAAGGTTCATATGACAGAAGGTAAGAAGAACACACGACAACGAACCAAACCCATCAACAAGAAACGATAAAACGAAAACTAATGAGTGATGAAATGCTATCAACAAACGAGATGATCAAGTATGTAAAACTAAGGTATAGACGACAATCAACAAATAATGGACAAAAGAGGATGGCTGTATGATTCCTAGAATAATAAATGACACAATAGCATAACATAGGACCATAAAAATTTGATGGTTATGGGGGTACAACGAAGAAAAGATGCATCAATTGCTGGCAAAAGCGAGGATCTTTTAAACATGCTATCATACCAAGTTGAATCTGGTGAGAGAGAATAAACAAAGAGAAACTAGAATACAAGAGTCAAAGTTAACTCCCCTCACTATACGAAAGTTAAATTACTTGTTGGTTTCTTCTTTTTCTTTTTTTTTTAAAAAAAATAAAAAATTAAGGGATTTCTACGTCTCTCTCTTAAAGTTTTTAACTCATCTCTTGTTTCTCCATTTCTTGTGGATCCTACATAAATTTTTTAGTATATTGGTGCTCCAAAATATGAATTCCAAATTCACCCATCACAACCACCACTGCATAGCAACGTTACCTAATTCACGGGACAAAATGTTACCTAATTCCAAATTCAACCACTCCATTTCTTGTCAGAGACTCTTCATGACTACTGCATGAAAGTATGGAAGAAAGAACAAAATGCAGTATGGGGTGTATTATAAATTACGATAAAAAGCGCAAGTACGGACCTCAAGTGTTTCAGATGGTTGTATATAGTCGCAGATGTAAGTACCTTCCAGCCACGGAACAAAGACTCTTCTAGGAAATGAAAGGCTGCACTGCTTTCTGCTTGTAAATGCATATATTAATAACCATTCCAGTCAGAACAAGGGCAATATTATCGAGCAATAATACTATAATAAGCCAGCAAAACTGCAACGGTGTTTATTCCCTTAGAAGGATATACAATGTAAAGATGGTGGAATTGAAAGCATGCATATATATATATGTTATTTGAACATACGTTTGTTTGAAGCCAAAATTAAAGTCAAAGGTTACGTCAGTGGTTTTATCCCAGCAGGAGTCTCGATTAAAGGAGAAAATAGTAGTTATGCATTGAGATTTAAAAACTTGTCGAAATTGGAGTTAGGGTTCAGAAGGTTTTTCAAATCAGGACCTTTGTCAGCCATGGATTTTGCCTTCTTAGGCTTTTGTGGAGAAGATGAAGATGTGGAGTATGAGGAGTTGCCCGGTCACGTGCGTCAGAAGGATACGGAAACCAATATTGAAACAACAGTCCCACACATGGAGACAACACTTCAAGAGGTTTCTAATGCAGAGGAATCCCATGAGAAGTTACTTAATAGAGATGGTGCTAGAGAAATTTCTATAAAAAAGGTTTTTAATAATTTGAAAAACTGTTTGGGAACCGAAGAGGAGGAACCGAGACTTGGGATAGAAGATCAAAGAAGCGCAGAACGAGACGGGCCCAACTCGGATAAGTCCACAAAGAAAGGTGAATCAGAGGGCTCTAAGAAATTTAGGGCCTGGGATAACTGTCTGTCTCTAAATTTAAGAAAAGGGAAATGGGCCTTACAAGATTACACAGAGACCGTAATTAAGAGTAAGAAGGGTTCACCAATGTTGCAATATGATGAACAAGAGGTAGAATCTGACGATGCAAAATATGATACGGACGATGCTAGAAAGGATCCCCTAATCGATAGTTCTGATGAAGAGAAAGAAAAGAACAACCGAGCAAAAAGGGTGGTACAGGTCCTACAAGATGAGATAGAATTCGGCAATGTCGACGAACTTTGGACCATAGAGAATGGTAGCCGGGACCCAAGAGAAGAAGCAATTTATAAGGTTGATAGTAGGGAGGAAGAGATGACAGAAGATGAATATTCTTCGAATGATGACAAGGCAAATAAGTATGTGTTTGAAAAGGATATGGAATCAGAAACATGGTTGAAAAAACTTTTTTACGAGGAAGACGGACTCTATTGGAGGAGCAGAGAACAAGTACAACTTGTCCACAAAGGCTTACCTGATTTCACACAGGAGGTAGACATATCCATCTTTCCTTTCATAAAAGGCGCAAAGGTAAATCATTCCAGCTTTCTTTCTTCCAGTTGGCCAAAACTAAACGCATCAAAACAGTTTCTTCCTCCTCTTTTTTCTACTCCTAAACCATTTTCTGTTTTTCAGGATTGGGTAACCTTAAAATTATTCACAAATCCCAGATTTGAGGTTGAAACCTATTCCTGCAACCTAATACCGGAAAAGAATTTGGTGAAGAAGTCACAATTATATACGATAGAATCCTCAAATGCCCATGACTTGGACGGAAATCAGAGTTATAAACCAGTTTCTAATAAAAATACAATTATTGAGCACCAAAAGAACCAATTGTATAGCTGTGATATCCAAAGCAGTTTTTCACAAACAGTCTTTCTCGATAAAAATCTTGATTATGAGCAGGTCGGGTTGAGCAAGGTAGAGTGGGAAAGACTCAATGGTTTGCTTAATAAATTGGGTTTGACTTTGGTTTCTATTGATAAGAGACCAAAGAAAAGAAAAACAGGGGGGAAGGGAGCGAGTAGGAAAGGGTTGAGAGAATTAAAAAATCTCAATTTCGGTGTCAATTACGACAAAGAGAGGGGATTGTGTGCAACAAATAGGGGAGATAATGATGTTTAATGAAGATACTGTCATGGAATGTGCGTGGGTTGGGGTCAAAAAAGAAAAGAAGAAACATAAAAGAAATTGTGTGTCGCGAGAAACCGGACATTGTGATTCTTCAAGAAACTAAAAAAGAATTTGTCAACTGGGCGCTTGTGAGTGCTGTATGGGGGAGTAGGTTTAAAGATTGGGCATTTCTTCCATCTACCGGGAGATCTGGGGGGATTTTAATAATTTGGGATGTTAGAGTTGTGAAAGCTATAGATTGCGTCATGGGTAATTTTTCTTTGTCAGTGCATCTATCCTCTCCACTAGGGGAAAATTGGTGGCTTTCGGGAATATATGGGCCATGTAGATATAGGGAGCGTAGAGAGTTTTGGGAGGAGTTGGCCGGTCTATATGGTTTATGTGGGGATAAATGGTGTCTGGGAGGGGATTTTAACGTAGTTAGATTTCCTTCGGAAAAAATAGGAGGGGGAGGAGGGAGGAGGACTAGAAGTATGAAAGATTTCGATACTTTCATCAATGAAACGGGAATGAGAGACTTGAACATTAATGGTGTAGAATTTACATGGTCAAACGGGAGCTCTTGGTCAAGACTAGATAGATTCTTATTCACACCAAGGTGGGAAGATCTGTTCTCCACAGTTAGGCAAGAAGCGATAGTGAGAGTTGAATCAGACCATTTTCCGATCACATTGGACACAAGCCCATTCAAATGGGGTCCGTCGCCCTTCAGATTCGAAAATATGTGGTTATCTCATAAAGAATTTTTACCTAGCTTCAAAAATTGGTGGGAAGCAAGTAAAGTTCAGGGTTGGGAAGGGTATAAGTTTATGAAAAAGTTGGAAAGTGTGAAACATAGAATTAAAAGATGGAACAAAGAAGTCTTCGGGGATGTGAGGGTAGCTAAGGGACATATTTTGGAGAGTATCCGTAAAATTGATGAGGATGAAGCGAAGGGGATTATTAGTGTGGAGTTGAGAGAGGAGAGACGAGAACTAAAAAACAAACTCGAGGATATTATCCTGAAGGAAGAAATTTCTTGGAATCAAAAAGCTAAAGTTAGAGGAGTTAGGGAATGGGATGGTAATTCTAGACTATTTCATAGAATTGTCAATGGCAAGAAAGTCAACCAAATGATTTGTAAATTGGAAAAAGATGATGGTTCCCTTATTGAAAGGGAGGACGAGATTGTGAGTGAAGTTATAGGTTATTTTGAAAAACTTTACTCCAAAAAAGAGGGGAGTACGATGGGTTTGGAAGGGTTAGAGTGGGCCCCTATTAGCATTGAGAGTAGGGAAAGAATTGAGCGACCTTTTGAAGAAGACGAAATTAAAGCTGCACTAGAAGATTGTGAAGGAGAGAAATCTCCGGGTCCTGATGGTTTCACTTTAGAGGCTTTTAAGAAAGGTTGGGAGGTAATAAAGGATGATCTTTTGAAAGTTTTTAACGAATTTTTCGAGAATGGAGTTGTTAATGTGTGCACTAATTCAACGTACATTTGCTTAATTCCTAAAAAATTGTCCTCTTTGAAGTTGAAGGATTACAGACCCATTAGCCTGGTCACTAGCTTGTACAAAATTTTGGCTAAGGTGTTATCTTTGAGACTTAGGGAAGTTTTGGTAGAAACGATAGGGATGTCACAAGGTGCCTTTGTGAGAGGAAGGCAAATTTTGGATCTTGTGTTGATCGCTAATGAGAGTATTGAGGAATATCGAGTTAAGAAGAAAGAAGGGGTGGTGTTTAAGATTGACTTTGAAAAAGCATATGATCATATAGATTGGGATTTCATTGATCATGTGTTGGTTAACAAAGGTTTCGGGGAAAGATGGAGAATTTGGATAAGAGGATGTCTTTCTTCTTCCAACTTCTCTATCATGATCAATGGGAAACCGAGGGGTACCTTTAAGGCTTCTAGAGGAATTAGGCAAGGTGACCCATTATCACCTTTCATCTTTGTTCTAGTAGCGGATGTGTTACATAGATTAATGGTACGGGCGAAAGATAATAACTTAGTTGAGGGTTTTGTAATAGGGAGGGACTGTGTTACTCTATCACATTTGCAATTTGCCGATGACACTATTTTCTTTCTTTCGAATAATGAGGATAATTTTAAAAACTTGATTGGGATTTTGGATATTTTCGGTCTTGTTTCGGGACTAAAAATAAACATGTCCAAAAGTGTCCTGGTGGGTATTAACGTCGAGAAGGATCAGATGTCATCTCTTGCTAACGAGGTTGGATGTGACATAGGTACTTGGCCATTGTTGTACTTAGGTATGCCATTGGGTGACAATCCTCGTAGAATGGGTTTTTGGGAACCGGTCATTGAGAGAATTTCAAAAAAACTAGAAGGTTGGTTGAAAGGTTGTCTTTCAAGAGGAGGTAGGTTAACTTTAATTCAATCGGTACTTGAAAGTATTCCAATTTACTACCTATCTCTTTTTAAAATCCCTTCTTGTGTGGCTTTTAAAATTGAAAAAAATTTAAGAGATTTTTTTTGGGATGGATATGGGGAAAGCAAAAAGGATCATTTGATTAATTGGAAGTTAATCACCAAAAGCAAGCAAAAAGGAGGTTTGGGTATCGGTAATATCCTTAAGAAGAATGAAGCTTTTTTAGGAAAATGGCTTTGGAGATTCCCACTAGAACGTAATTCGCTTTGGTGTTCAATAATTGTTAGCAAATACGGTTTACAAAATAATGGTTGGGATTCCAATATTGTGGGTAGAGGGTCGTATCGTAATCCTTGGAAGGCTATTTCTAATGGCCTGGACTTCTTCACCTCTTACATCCGGTACAAGGTGGGAATGGGAGATAGAACTCGATTTTGGGAAGATATATGGTTGGGTTCGCAGTCCTTAGCAACTCTTTTTCCACAATTATATAGAGTTTCTTGCAATAAAAATTCTTCAATTTCATCACTGGCTAATTGGAATTCCTTCAACGTCCTTTCATGGGATTTGTCATTTAGGAGAAATCTCAGTGGTAGAGAAGAAGAGCAATTCTTGAACCTATTGTCTTTAGTGGGTGATACTCCTCTTTCTAGGAACGAACCGGATAAAAGAATTTGGGTAGGGGACAAATCGGGTTGCTTCTCTTGTAAATCTTTTTTTGATGTGCTGATAGACACCCCTAATGTCTCTACTTTTGTGCCACACAAGGTGATTTGGAAAGTTGGAGTCCCCCCTAAAGTGAAAATTTTTGCATGGTTAGCCGCTTGGAATAGAGTTAACACTTGTGATTTGTTCCAAAAAAAGAGACCGTATCTAGCCGCGTCACCTTCGTGGTGCATCCTTTGTAAAAAAGACTTTGAAACCAATGACCACCTACTTTTGCATTGCAAATTTGCTCAATATATATGGGCAAAAATTCGCGGGGAGCTGGATGTGGTGGGTGCGTGCCCTAAATCTTGGTATGATTTTTTATGTATCGATTGGTGCGTGAGGGGCAACAAAAGAAGGGCGAAATTGTTGTGGAGATGTTGTTGTATGGCGGTAGCATGGCATATTTGGTTAGAAAGGAATGCTAGGATTTTCGAAGATCATAGTTTGGATGAATCGGATATCTGGAGCAAAATTAAGTTCTCAGCTTCTCTGTGGGCATTCTCTTCTAAACGCTTTGGGGATTTGTCCGTTTCAGTCATCAACAATAACTGGGAGGCTGCAATTAGATAGTTTATTTTAATGTTTCTTGTGGTTTTTTCTTTGAAGTTTGGACATGGCTTTGTTGTTGTTTAATCTGTTTATTTTCCTATTTTGTATGGGTGAACTTCTGGTCCACCATCCACTTTCTTGTATCTTGTTTCATTAAGTTATCAATAAAGTGGTTTTGTTTCTGATCAAAAAAAAATATATGTTATTTGAACAATTTTGCATTTAAATTGAGGCGGAATAAGGTTACAAGAAATTATGATCCAAAATTTTTATCGACACCGAAAGTCGAAAACAGATAGACCAACTAGACGTAGAGAACAATATGTCAACATATTCGTATAAAAAAATTGGAATATGAAATAATTACTATTGGCATGGATTACATTCATGTACTTAACAAAAACGAACTTTTCTCATTGTTAGGGAATTTATTATTATTATTTTTTTTTTATCAAAAGCAAAAAGCTTATATTGATAAAATAAAACCAATACAAGCAAAATAGAGTGGAAGAGGACGAGTAGTCGACAACCAGCCTGGAAAAGGAAAAAAAAAAAAAAACCAATGGCCCCCAGACCCTAAAGAAAAACATCAAAACACCTAATTCAACCCCAGACTATAAACAAAACAAAACAAAACTGATGAAAACAAAACAACAGGTTTGTCACCTCAAGACACCTAAGGAGTATTTGGACCTTAGCAGGGAGAAATGACGAGTTAGAAGATAAAGACCCTTATGTATGCAATGAGAGAAATATTCAAGTGGACCCGGAATCACTAAGCTGAAAATTCTGCTTGTATGCTAGAGTTCAGGTAGATGTTGATCTACAATATAACCTCCCTTCAAGAAGTTTGGTAGAGAGATGGTTTCAGTTTCAAAATCTCTTTCACCTGTGAGAACTTGCCTGATTTCTGCTCACTGTTGCTCTGTGGGTCACTTTGTGGGGGACTGTAGGGCTCTTAAAAAAGTGCAAGAAGCAGCAGCTAAGCTTAAAGAAGCTGCCCACAAACACCAACAAAAATCTAAGAAGCAATCCATTCCTGTTGCTGTTGTTTCTTCACATAACAAAGCACAGCAAACAAAAGCTCACTTTGTGCCTAAAACTGCTGCTAAATCCCCTGCCACAGGTAGCTCTGCCCTTCCACCATTCCTGTGCGATTAGTAGATCATGTCACAGCTCCCACTCTTGACAATATGCAATCAAGTCCTATCAATCCTGATTCTCACTCGTCTCCCACTATCAGAACAACAAACACCACGTCCAATTCTGTTGAGACCTATGTCCCCTGCACCAACCAAAACCAGAATCATTCTCATTCTTCCCATAACAAATCTGCCACTAATCCCCCATATCCACCAGATGTCCACAGTAGCATACACATATCCACTCCTTCCATTAGCCAAACTTTAGGTTCTTCCACTTCTGGCAGTTATCATGTGAATTTCAAACCCCAACACTTCCCCAGATCCAGGTTTTCAAACAAGTTTTCTCCTCTTAGTGACTATTGTTTTGAAGATGATGGAGAAGGATAAACAAGGGACAAAGATTCTGATGATAATTCAATAGATTATTCTAAACATATGGATGACTCTATGGGTTTCTACTCTCCAGCAGGCTCTACTCGGTTTGTGATAGCTCCTAGACCTGACAGAAATTGGGAAGCATTGGTAGATGAACAACCATTCCTCTCTTGGGAAGCTAGGGCTGATCAAGAGTTCTTTGCTGCAGTTGACAATCATGATTATCAAAATAAATGTATCAAGTTAGAGTAAGATAATAGATCTTCAGTTCTTGAACAAGATTTTCCCCCTCTAAGCAAAGTTTCCTTTATCCACCAGCAATACTTCCACTTCTCTGGCAGTGGAAAGCAGTTCATATATTCCAGCTCAATCCAATGCATCTCCACCTTCTGGCAGCTCTTCCTCTGCCAACCCTAGCACAAACTTATCTTCTAAAGGTGGATCAGTTTATGCCTCATCTCCAGTTCAAACCAGAGCACAAAGGAAGAAAAAAGCCACCACCATTTCTCTAAACAAACAACAGAAAATTCAGAAAGCAGCAAACAGAGAAGCTAGGGCTTTGTCTAGATTTTCAAAGTCTAAAAAGGCCACATCCAATCCCTTTCTAGATCCTGACAAAGTGCAGTGGCATATTTGTCTTAATGACATCATTAAAAGGAAAAAAGGAAGCAAAAGCAGCTGCAGCAACTCCCATTGATGACACAGCAGAAAAATCACAGCAGGGCAACTCGCAGCAGTAACAGTTTTCTGCAGAAAACTCTGTTTTACTGCTATTTTGGGCTGCAGCAGATTATTATTCAAGCTGCTTCTTCTAAGGTTCACCGGTTCACATTTTCTGCAGTTTTTCATTTCTACCGGCAGAGCTCTTTATGGCAGCATTTCTTCAAATTTTGGGATTGCTTCTGCAGCAGTTGATGCAGTTTGTAGTAGTATTTTGGTTTTCAGCTCTCCTATTGGTTCATTGGCTCCTGTTTTAGCCATTTCTGTCGCTTATTTGTTGTACTTTGGTATGAACACTTTGGATTTTTTGCTTGCTAGGCCCTCATGTTTAGGCCTCTTTTGCTTAGTTTTGAATTGTGGTGTGGACTTCAAGGCTTGCCTTTTTTTGGTTCATAGTTCAATTTTGGGTGTTTTCTTAGTGTTTTTTTATTTTGGCTTTGGAGATGGCCCCATTGTAATCTCCCACCTTTTCTTTATTTATGGCATTGCTCTAAGCCTTTTTGAAGGCTAGAGAACTTATCCAAAAAAAACATATACTACTACCAATCCCATGTAAAAGCATCCATGATTATATTATGGCACATGCACCCATTATAGTTAATCCATAAAATTTCTCGGACTGACGAGTCTGTACAGACTAGTTCATATGAGAAAGGTACTCATAGTTAATTATGCATAAAATTAATAACTGGTAAACTCTGTTATATACATCAGTAAGATACTGGTGGTACCAATGTCACAGCTACCTCACCTCAACAGCTGCAGGTCAAGTTGGGAAACAGGTGTCTCGGTTGATATTTGATGTCCTGATTCACCGTCCATGTCAGCAGTCATATCTGAATCTCTATCTGCCTCATCACATATGATATCTAATCTACTTTGCAGGCTTGTAATAATATCTCCCTAAGAACAAACAAAATTCTTCGTCATACAGTAGGCATAAGTCATAACCATCAGATATCTACAACACCAAGGTAGTAAAGCTTTTGAAACATCTCCGGAATTGTGGCTCTGCTTAATACAAAATTGATATCTCTATCAGAATGCAGTACAAAAACCAGATATGTTCAGGTCTAGTTGAGGAGGCGTCCACTCGGATCTAGGAGAGATCTCAAGTTCAAGTCTCACCAAAGGGGGGTTTGGGGTGGAGGGTTTCTTTGTAGTAGGTAAAGGGAGAAACTTAGACCTCCCTCTATAAAAAAAAAATTTGATATGTCCATCAGAATGCAGTACCAAAACCAGATATGTTCTTCAGTTCAAGTGGTTAAAAAGTGCAAGTGTTCGCATAAGGTGCCCAGGTCCAAGTCCCGCCCTTTTGCCCCCACCCCCTACTCGAACCACCCGGATATTAAATTGCCTGTATAAGACCATCTCCACCGGAATGGGGAAATGCTAAATATAGCATAAGTGGCTCTGTGGCTCTGTGAAATGGTAAGTGAATGGTATATTTGGCAGCAGACAACCATTTACCATAGCCAATGGACTGTGCACGGCCGATACACAGAACATCGGCCTTTTATTTTATTTTTTTAAAAAAATGTCACAGCCGATACACAGAATATCGGCCTTGAGTTTTTTCCCACAACTGATATTCAGTACATCATCTGTGTCCATTTTACCTTTCCTTTTAGCTTTTCCGGTGTAAATAAAATTGAAATGGTAGGCTAAATATACACTTTTAGCCTACCATTTTAACACACCGCTGCAGAGGGTCTAAAAAAGGGGGAAGGAAAAAGGGGGGGGGCAGGGGTGTCCTTTTTGGACTTCTCCCCCTCATTAAATTAGAAACTTACCCCTTATTTTTCATAATTGTTGTAAAGCCGGAACCCGCTTGAAAAGGGTTTGGTCAGAGGTCATTGAGTAAGCTAGTGCTAGAAATTTTAAAACTGACATTAATACGGTCTTTGATCAGAGGTCTATTTCTGAAGCCAGATTATACACCTACTTCAGCAACGGAACTCATATGTGCACTGAATGTCCGTAACACAACGTAGTTGGATGTTAAAGCAAGAACAAGACGGAAGTGGAAATATCTACGAAAAAGTGGCTCCAAGCAATCAAAACGTTCGATACAAATTTATATGTCTATCAAAAAAATAGCCAAAACCAGACCTAGGCTTTGAACCAAGTGATTAAAGTGTGAGTGTGAGTGTTCACATAGCGTCCCCAGCTTCAAGTCCCACCTTTGCCCCCTTCCCCTCCTCGAACCACCCAGGTTTATCCATTCCTTGTATCATAAAAGGAAATAAGGATTTTCTTGTGACTTTGTCCCCTGTTCTTAATGCAAAAGTAGACTTACGCCCCCCCCCCCTTCTTTCTCTTTCATCATCATTAGTCTCTACCTCTTTGCCCCCCGCATCAGGGGAATCTCAAAGAATTACGTAAAAATGGGGTGTAATAGGGGCCAAGTCTAATTTGCATATAAAATGAGGTGTGGGGCAGGGGTTGGGGAGGTGTGCTAAAAAGGCCCAAAAAATAATACAGAACCAAAAAATTATGGGTCAGAGGTTGTTGAGTAAGCTACTGCTACTAATTTAAAATGACGT
Source organism: Lonicera japonica (assembly GCA_021464415.1). Lineage (NCBI taxonomy): Eukaryota > Viridiplantae > Streptophyta > Magnoliopsida > Dipsacales > Caprifoliaceae > Lonicera > Lonicera japonica. Next base: position 5,851,168 of record CM038471.1, on the reverse strand, counting down.
TAAAATGGTCTATGCTGATGTGATCTTATTTCTAGAGCCATATTATACACCTACATCAGCAACAGAACTCATATGTGCATTGAATATCCATAACACAACGTAATTTGATATTAAAGCAAGAACAAGACTTAAGTGAAAGAAATTAAAGGTATAGCATAAGTGTAATTTGTTAAATACCTTAAGATCAGCCAAAGCTTGTGAAATTGGTTCTTTCGAATTTAAGTACGCAAAAGAACAGACAGAGCCACTAAATGAAAGAACACCAACAACCTCTTTGTGGCTGCACGCTTGAATATTTTAAAATGATAATGTTAGAACTTAGAACTTAGGAATAGGAAGCTTAAGTAAGATTATCAAACATTAACCAAAAAACAAAACTAATTCAATGCGAAAAGTGCTAGCATACCTTCCACAGATGTATCTTGCATGAAAGGTAGAAGAAATTCAACTTCATTCAAACCATCTAATACACATTGCTCATCCATAATCACCTAACATGAACAGAAAAATAGAAAATTCGTCAGGCAAAGAGAAGAAAAATACAGAGTTGTTTGTTACCACGATGCAACTATTGTATAATACTATAATAGCGATTTTTTCAGTGAAAAATTATTAGGTGGAACTATAGCCAAAGCAATATGCAATTTTAGAAGCATACAGTACAACTTATCAAAGCAGTACTATGCTCTATCAAAGAGAATATTGCTTTGGCAACAAGGCTTCCCATATTATTTACATTTCCGCAAGATATGGTGTCTGTCAAGATACAATATGGTACAGGCTCCATTGTATCTTGATATATCATAAACAAAAATAGGAAACTCCAAATGAACTGTTCACTCAAATCTGGTAAGAAAATTTCAATTGTTCTATGCATTAGCTGCAATATCTATTAAAGAGTGTTGTTCTAGCACCACTAGTCATTATTAGGGGTAGCATCGGTTCGGTTCCCAAACCGAAATCAATTATACCGAACTGAACCAAAATTTTCAGTATGATCAAAATGCAAACCGATTCCGAACTGAGTATAAATCAGTTGCTGAATTTTCGGTTACCGGAAATTCGGTTCGGTATATGATTTAAATCGGTTTTACCGAAAATGCAAAAAAAAAAAAAAATCAAAGCAGCAGCCAAAAATATAAACAGGGCCAATGTTTATTCATCTAACTAAATCACTTATATTTATAAACAAAGAAGCACCAACTAAACAACCATTACACATATTTGATTTTACAAAGAAAAGGAGAAACAGAGATTCGATTTTATAAATGCCCAATAAGATTTTACATATTTCGATTTTACAAAGAATGAACCTTGAAAGTATCAAACTATTTTCCAAAAAATATTAAACAGATTCAATATATATATATGAACTCAAGCTTATACATACTAACAGATTTTAGGGCTAAATTGGTTCCTTCATGAGAAGAGAGGTTGTTGAAAGTGAAAGAGAAACAGAAAGAGAGAAACATAATGGTGGACCAGTGAGGCAAGAGCGTGAGAGGTGGTGGAGGCTGAGAGTTTGATTTAATTTGAGAGGCATGAGTGAGAGTTTGAAATGAGGTGAGGGGAGGGGACGGTTGGGTGAAAGTTTTGAGAAGAGTTTGAGATGAGGTGAGGTGAGAGGGGTGGGCGGGTGGGTGGAGACACTGTGAGTCTTGAGTCTTTGAGATGACTGATGAGGGGAGGGGACGGGGGTGGGTGTGAGACAGAGAACAAAAATGTCAGGGGGTGGGTGAAAATTGGGTGGTGGAGATTGTCTTACATTAATTAGTTGTATTTTTATATATTAAAAAAATAATAATAAATTTCGGTTCGGTTCGGTTTAACCAAAACACTTGAAGTAAAAAACCGTTACCGTACTGGTTTAACTTCGGTTCCCAAATATCGGTTACCGGTTTTTATCGGTTCGGTTCGGTTAATTTTTAGTTCGGTTCGAGTTTTTCGGTTCGGTTTTTGGTTTTTTGGTAAAAAATGCCAGCCCTAGTGATTATACCACCAAATATATATGTATTAATATTATAATTATATGTGTATGCGTGTGTACATACATAATAAGCAGCACAAATACTTCTATGAAGGTGGTGTTCCGTAGTTAATGAATAAGGATAAAATGGGCTGTAAATCCTACTTTTGCAATTAAATGCAAAGGAAGGGCACTTTACTTCGGTCCAAACACTTGTGGTAGATAATCACATCTTGGATATTTTTATTCCTGATTAGTTCAAATATTAATACTTTTGTGTTTTTGTTATGTATTTCTGCCAAAACACTTGCTTCCAAATTATAAAATCTCCGATGTCAGTAAAAATGATATTGACTAAAACAGCTTCAGCAATGCATTCATGTGTAAAATAAATCGATAGTTATTTAATAATCAGTATAACATTCCAAATTGTAAAGTCAATGAGCTTCTCACCAACTTTCCATCAATCAAAGCCTTTGCACCTTTAAGCTCTTTGGCTTGACTTAAAATTTCACAACGAAGAATGTCAGCTACCAGTCTCATATTGGATCCATTCCCCCGGCATACTGGCAATCTGGATAGAGAGAAAAAAGAATGAGAGGACACAACCCCAACAACAAATAATAATCGAAATTGATCCAGTTAAAAAACCTCAGTAGGTATCATCTCATGATAAATTCTTGGACAACAAAAGATCAACTTTACTCGATTTTTTAGTTTGGGCAGGAAGATGATTAAACTGTTGCCTTATGACTATCATAGGCCACATGATGCAATCTTTTTTATTCACACTTCCTTATATCATAATAACTAGAACCATTGCACGGTGTGCAATATTATACCATGTAAACATGATATCATTGTCCACTTCTAATCAAGTGGGCAGGTTTCGAACCACATTAGGGGCAGTCGATTACTCTCTTAAGGAACTATGGCAAATCCATAGTGAAAGCAACTCTTCAAAGAAGAGCTCGAGAGCGGCAGAGATGCATGCTTGAACCCCGTCTGGGGCAATTCCAAATCCCTTTAAGGTTGTTGAATGGGGAGGGTTACCCCCATTTGACTAGCCCACAACCATGTCTTAATAAAAAATTCTGCTTTAGTCTTTGACTAATTAAAAAAAACAACATGACACTGTAAATATTTAATACATTTTAAATGATGTGATAGAATTAATTGAGTTGTTAACAAGTTCATATTTAAGTAATGGTGATGGGTTTGAGTTGCGGTAACAAAGGGTATTTTGATAGTTTTAAAAATGAAGATTTATGGGAAAAGTGCAAAAGATGTGGGAGAAGGTAAGAGACAAAAGTAGTGATACTTTTCAGAGAAGAGAGAGAGGGGTAAGATCTGGATGCTGGACCTTTTGCTTATATTTGGTGAATCTAACCAACCACTTTAACTTTGTGTGAGAATTAAATTAATAACCAGTGTTATATAGAAGCGGTAACCGTACTACCATGAACTGCATTTGCTATCCACATTCAATTTATGGGTGCCTATGATACAAAATATCCACCCTATTTTATTTTTTTTGGGTGGGGGTGGGGGGTAATGAAATACTCCCCAAATGCTGGGGTATGCATTATGGTAATTTGTTTATCAAATATTTGTGCCAACAATGCTACCAGAGCCCTTGCTCACCGGTGCCTTTGAGAATTTGCTCATTCTGGTAAAACATTTAATCATTGTTAGCATATGCTTTTGTTAAAACATAAAAGGAAAAACTCATCAATGATTATATCAACATCATAATTTGAACAGGGTTTTTACACGATGTGCAGCATTACGAACTTAAAGATGAAAAGGAAACAATTAATAGAAATATTACCTTACATCAAAGTTGTATGTGCATCTAAACTTCTGAAGCGAAGTGACCACTCTTCCCATTTTGAAATCACAAGGATGTAGGCTGCTTGATGTAATGTTTGAATCTAGCGTGCAATTCCGACAAGTCCATCTAATGAACAACATAATTTTCAGTTGATAAGACAGTAAAAGAAAGGCACGAGTAAATTGGGTAAAAGGGATAGTGAACAAGGATGAAGTTTACCTCCTTGGACTGTAACTAATGTGAATAAGCAGTCTCTCGTCACAATCAGTCAAGGGTGCTGCTTCTGCAACTCCCTTTACGGTCTGCAAGGGCCAGCCCATTAATAATAAATCAACCAAGAACAACATATATGGGTTAATGTAAATTTCTGTAATTTTCACATAAGTTTCTAATTACTATAAAAGTCCAATAACCAAGTGTAGGGGTGACGATATTATCTATTACTAGAAATTAAGTGAGAGGACTTCTGGTAAGCACGTGATATTACGAAATTACCCTCCATACTTTAGAAATAAAAATAGTTCTTAAACTAGGTTTTGAACCCATGACCTCAGATATGAAGAACATGTGTTATCACTACTTGACCAAAACGTCATCACATATGCTTATTGTGTTCTAAAAATCTACTGATGTGACATATTACTAGGTATACTTTTGCACACGCATTGAGTGTGCCACAGGTTATTCTTTAGAATTTATATTTGGATTCCAAAACATCAAACCGACATGTAGGCTTCCATTCCTTATGATGGAAAATTGATCCAAAGGACACAGCTGCACAGGCTATGAACTGAGGCATGGCATAACTGTTTGCCACAACTAATTGTGTGTGTGTTTTTTTTTTTTTTTTTTTTTTGGTAAGAGTTTGGCAATTGTGAAAAATTCTTTTGAAAAAAATCAAAATCAATTTAAATTAAATTTGAATAACAAGAACACCTGGCAAAGAATCATTGTTGAATTCTTAAATGAGCTTTCATTCACCCATATATAGATTCCAACCACCTTCATGCCACCCAACAGCATTCTTGAGACCTGTATGCCAAATCAAAGAACTATCCACTAAATGCCAACTTGCCAAGTGTGACTTCAACACCCACAATGTAGCCAAGGTTCAGAATTTTGGTAAAATGACATTATTATAAAATCATTGAACATCAAGAAATATTGAGAATTTTGCTAATGGAGTAGACCAATTGCATCTAAAGACCAATCATTGCATTCAGATTATATGAAAAAACACGGAAATCAATAACAAGGGAAATAAATAATTAGATCTAGCTAACACACACATTAATAACCACAACTCTCTTTTATTCTGTCATAACCTGAGTATCTCTTACTTTTAACACCCAACTATCCTACTACTTAGTTTCATTGATTCAAACAATTATCCCCTGATTCCTTCCCGTTAGCTCCCTGATATGTTTTATATGATTTGGGATGTTTCATCATGAATGCATTCACTAATCGGTCAGTTGCTTTATACGGACTAATCTTTCTTGCACCTAGCTTGTACTTTCTTTTTATTTTTGTGATCGGAAACAAAAAGCTTATATTGATAAAATAAAACCAATACAAGCAAAATAGAGTGGAAAAGGACGAGTAGTCCACAACCAGCCTGGAAAAGAAAAAAACAAAGTCAATGGCCCCCAGACCACCTAAAGAAAAACATCAAAACAACTAATTCAACCCCAGACTATAAACAAAACAAAACTGAAAAGTTAAACAAGAACATCCCTGAAAACACTAAAACGCTGCCTAGAGTACAGCAGCTGCCCAGTCTCTGGAAATATCCGAAATTGAGAGCATGCCAAATGCTTTGGATGAAAAGGTCCATAGAGAAACCAGTGCTTTAATTCTCTGCCAGGTCTCCTCCATGCCCATCTCCTTGTCTTCAAAAGTTCTGGAATTTCTCTCCACATCACTGCCAAACAGCAACACCACAAAATTCTTGATTTCTTCTTATTCCCCTTCCAACACCATGATATAGACAACAAATTGAACCAGGAACATGGGAATACTGCAATTAAGTCTAATTCCCCACGAATAATGTTCCACATAAACTGTGCAAACGGGCAATGACCTAATAAATGGTCTATCGACTCACCTTCCCTTTTACATAGAATGCACCAAGTGGGGGATATTTGCAGAAATGGATACCTTGATTGCAACACATCATATGTATTTACCTTCCGCCAAGCAGATAACCAGGCTAAAACTTTAACTTTATGGGGAACCCCACTCTTCCAAATCATATTGAAGGGACTGAAAGGCCTCTCCTCATTAGAAGAAGTTAACTTCTCAAAGAAAGACTTTAAAGAGAATACACCAGATTTATCACCCAACCAAAGCCTACAATCTCTCTCTGTTCTATTCATTTTCCAAGCACCTACCACCTCCAAAAGATCCATGAAGTCAAATACTTCGTTTCATTGAAATTCCTCCGAAATGATAGAAATGATATATCCCACGTATAAGAGAGATTCTCCGCCCACATCAAATTAGATCCAATAAGAGAATCTGGATTGGAGGCAATTCTGTGTAATATCGGAAAAAGAGCTGCCAGAGAGGAATCACCCACCCAACAATCTGTCCAGAACCGAATTTTTTCACCGTCTCCAGCATTGTATCGAGTGTATCTCAGAAATTTCTCTATCCCCATAGAAATAGCTTGTACTTTCTTGTTGAGTAGTGAGTACTTATCGGATCGACCAATTCATCATCTTCAAGAATGACCCAGTTTATCTAGAGTGTAGTAGATCCAAATCGAGGGTTAAAACTCCACCATAAAATCCCTAATTTACTTGTTTTCTGCACACGCCCGGAGAAAATTTTGCACAAGAAATAACTACCCTCCTCGGATTAACTCAACCTTCCAGCATTAACTTCTCAGTAAATAGCTCACTTGTATGTCAAATGATCCTTCACACTTAAAACACTTGCCAAAAATCTGGTAAAACAGGGAGATGAGCTAATAGGTACAAATGTTAGTGGGAAGTTCATTAGTAAGTTGTGGTTAGTTAATATGGTAAAACAAGGAAAATTATCTTCGTGTGTTGTTCCAACAAGAAGTGGGACATTTCTTGTGGTTTGTCCCCACCCGGAAGGGACAACGTTCTATCATAAGCTTTAGAAAGCTTTTTTCCCTCTTAAGAACACGGTAACTCTCTTTAGCTCAGGTAGTCCACTTAATATCTTAAATGGTTATATCTTTATGAAATCAAGCATGGTTCAATCATCAATGTAGCGGTTTCGGGTGCCAACTCGGCCACCCAATCTTCAACTCGGTTTTAATATCAGTGTCAGTTTTGGGTGATAAGCATCGATTCAATATTTAAAAGGCCCAAAAAGTTATAGAAAAAATAACGAAAATTTCTAAAATATGAGATTAATAAGATGGGTCAATTAGATACGCATAATACCATTACCTAGCACAAATCACATTGTCTATATTCAAATACCAACATCGGCCGCACTTGGATAATACACTAGTACATCATAGTTCAATAAACAGATAACAATACAATTTTATAAGGCGCAAATATCTCAAAATAAGTTCAATTATGCCTAGAATAACGATATGGGTCATAATCATTAGCATTACACCGGCGGTAAGGATATAAAAATGGTTGAGAATTTGCACTAGTGGGGTAAGGTTTGATCCATGTAGCCGACCCCACCTAGTGGGATAAAGGCTTGCTGTTGTTGTTGTTGTTGTTGGGGGAAGGTTGGGATGAATGGCTAGATGACCCATAATCGGTAAAGTTTGATTGGCCATGGTGATGACCCAAATCCTCGATATTTGCTACTACAACCTAAAGATCCATCATGATACATTGCATGATCACTTCCATAAGAAAGCATGGTTCAAAGTAAGAATCTGTAACTTACTTTAGTCACTTTTCCAACAGCCAGTTTTCTTTTGCTTAGCTCCCCTCCCCCAAAAAAAAAAAAAAAAAAAAACCTGATACCAAGTCAACTTGGTTTATATCGCTTTGATTTCAGTGATACAGCACCGTTTCCCAAGATATCTACGTGTATTGGCAAAATATTGGCGATTCACTAAAAGCCCGTTTATCCAAAAGCAATGTTAGTTTATTGCTATCCAAAAGCCCGTCTATCGCAATTGGGATGATAAGGACTTGTGGAGAGGGATATGGAAAAAATGAAGTAATGACAAATGATATGGACAAACGATATAATACTGTTAATGCTAGGTCGTTGCCCAGAAGCAACGCGCTGTATCGCTCGAGTGCAGTGACAAATGAGCAAGGGCCGCTGCATCGCCGCCTGGATGCAGTGAAAAATAAGCAAGGGTTCCCGCATCTTTGTGAACGGGTGCGGGTAAAGAAGCTAGTTCATGAGAGGATGATTCGTTTTGGGACTTGGAATATAGGCACACTTACAGGAAAATCTATGGAAATAGTTGACACAATGATCAGGAGGAGGATCAATTTCATGTGCCTTCAAGAAACTAAGTGGGTTGGAGCTAAGGCAAAGGAATTAGACACTTCGGGTTTTAAGCTCTGGTACACTGGCAAGGTTAAATCGAGAAATGGAGTGGGTATAATTGTCGACAAATGGTGGAAGAAGGACATTGTAGATGTAAAGAGGGTAGGAGATAGGATCCTAGCCCTAAAATTTGTAGTGGAGCAAGACACTTTTAATGTGATCAGTGCTTATGCACCTCAGGTCGGGTGTGAAGAACACCTCAAGATAAAATTTTGGGAGGACTTGGAAGGCTTGATCCAGGATATACCAGTTAGATAAAAGATTTTCCTAGGAGGGGATCTGAATGGGCACGTAGGGAGTTCTTCTGAAAACTATAGGGGGGTGCATGGAGGTTATGGCATTGGGGTGGTAAATACAGAGGAAAAATCTATCCTTGATTTCTCGTCTGCTTATGATTTTACGGTTGCCAATACATGTTTTAAGAAGCGGGAGGGGCATCTCATCACATATAAGAGTGGGGCAACATGCTCTCAGATAGATTTCTTCCTCTTTAGGAAAGGAGATAGAAAGAGTTGTTTGGACTGTAAAGTCATACCTGGAGAGAGCTTGACTACCCAACATAGAGTCCTTGTGATGGATATACGAGTTAAGGGGAAAGGGAGGAGAAGGGGCCAAGGTAAGGTTTCAAGGATTAGATGGTGGCAGTTGAAGGGTGAAAAACAAAGGATCTTTCAACACAAGGTGCTGGAGGGAGGGTTTTGGGAGGCAAACGGAAGCGCAAATGATATGTGGGACAAGGCGGCCGAGGGGATCAGGAAGATAGCTAAAGAGATGCTGGGTGAATCAAGAGAATGTGGACCTAGGGATAAAGAATCATGGTGGTGGGATGATAGTGTACAAGATAAAGTTAAGGTAAAAAGGAAATGCTTTAAAGCTTGGTCTTTATGTAAGAATGCGGAAAATTGGGAAGCTTACAAAGAAGCAAAGAAAGAGACCAAGAAGGCGGTGAGTGAGTCGAGGACTAAAGCTTTTGAAGGATTATACCAATCTTTAGGCACCAAAGATGGGGAAAAAGCTATTTACCGACTGGCTAAAGGTCGTGAGAGGAAGACAAAAGACTTGGATCAAGTGAGATGCATTAAAGACGAAGAAGGTAAAGTTTTGGTTAAGGAACAAGACATACAAGAGAGTTGGAAGAATTATTTTCACAAATTATTTAATGAAGGTTATGAGATTCTAGCATGTGGAGATGAGCTGGACATGCGAGAGGATGACCAAAATTTCACCTTTTATCGCAGAATTCAAGAAAAGGAAGTGAAAGAAGCATTGAAACGAATGGATAGTGGTAGAGCAGTTGAGCCAGATAGTATACCTATTGAGGTTTGGAAGGGTCTAGGTGATAAAGGCATTGGTTGGCTCACAAGGTTTTTCAACGAGATATTGAGATCAAAGAAGATGCCGGAAGATTGGAGGAGAAGCACCCTAATCCCGATTTATAAGAATAAGGGGGATATACAAAATTGCGCCAATTACAGGGGGATTAAACTCATGAGTCATACTATGAAGTTATGGGAAAGGGTGATTGAGCGGAGACTAAGAAAGGAAACCAGCATTTTAGATAATCAATTTGGTTTTATGCCCGGAAGGTCGACCATGGAAGCAATTTACTTGTTGCGGCGTTTGATGGAGCATTATCGGAGGGATCAAAAGGACCTACACATGGTTTTCATTGACTTGGAGAAGGCATACGATAGGGTACCAAGAGAGATTTTGTGGAAAGCCCTAGAGAAGAAAGGGGTTAGGATTGCCTATATTCGTGTTATCAAGGACATGTATGAGGGAGCTAAGACTAATGTGAGAACACATAGTGGGTCCACAAAAGATTTTCCTATAACTATAGGACTACACCAAGGGTCAGCTTTGAGCCCTTATCTGTTTACCTTGGTCTTGGATGTACTCACGGAACACATTCAAGAGCCTGCACCGCGATGTATGCTATTTGCAGATGATATTGTCCTAGTGGGTGAGTCCAGAGAAGAGCTAAATGGGAAGGTGAAAACTTGGAGACAAACTTTAGAAGCGCATGGCTTTCGTTTAAGCAGAAGTAAGACAGAATATATGGAATGCAAGTTCATTAAAAGGCGGAGCACTCCTAACTTAGAGGTAAAAGTTGGGGACAATGTCATACCACAAGTCACTCGGTTTAAGTATCTTGGATCCATTATACAAGAAGATGGGGAGATAGAGGGAGATGTAAACCACCGGATTCAAGCAGGGTAGTTGAAATGGAGGAAAGCTTCGGGTGTGTTATGTGATAAAAAAGTACCACTCAAGTTAAAAGGAAAATTCTATCGTACTGCGGTTAGACCAGCGATGTTGTATGGGACTGAGTGTTGGGCGGTCAAAAGCCAACACGAGAATAAACTAAATGTAGCTGAGATGAGAATGTTGAGATGGATGAGTGGCAAAAATAGGAAAGATAGGATCAGGAATGATACCATCAGAGAGGGAGTTGGGGTGGCACCTATTACAGAAAAGATGGTCGAATCTCGACTTAGATGGTTTGGGCATGTAGGGAGGAGACCAGTAGATGCCGTGGTAAGGAGAGTTGATCATATGGAGGGAAGCCTAATTGTTAGAGGCAGAGGTAGACCGAGAAAAACTATAGGTGAAACTATTAAGAAGGATTTAGAGGCAAATGGTTTCACTATAGATATGATTCACAACAGGCTACTATGGCGTCGTTTGATCCATGTAGCCGACCCCACCTAGTGGGATAAAGGCTTGTTGTTGTTGTTGTTGTTGTTGAAAGTGGAAGTCATTGTTAGTAGTAACAAATTGTCACAATCCATTGGTTCATATAGAATCCATGTCCTAGGTGTATCCAAAAACATTCTTTCAGCACATACCTAGGTGTAGAAGTCACCCCCTGGGGCCAAGGTGCAAGGGAAGGTGCGCTCTTTATCAAAGCACGGTGGACAACATACAAAACATTTATAAATATATTCCTAACCGTAGTTTAGAACAATTATAAAACAATTTGACATCATTTCGAGGAACAAAGACCAACAATTTGACTATTAATTTCTTTGACATATTATAAAAAGGACATGTGGAACCTCCAAGTTCTACCATACATGATATCTCTGATTTCGTTCAAATTTTGGGTAATAAGGAAGTCGGAAGACACTTAATATGAAGTAGGCTTTCACCCATATGGACCACTATCAATCCATAAAATTTTCTGTCCAAATTTCCAAGTTTTCAGATGATCCAATTTTGTAGTATATGTGGCAATGGGAACAGAACATGAAGGAAAAAATTGGAAGATCCCTCATGTTTATGATATTTTTTGAAAAACTAGTACTTATCTTGCTCTAATAAGTATGGCCTCATATTCACTCGTAACATCAATTGTTCACGATATGCAACACTATTTCCAAGCAAAAGCTAGGATCCATGTGGATTTTGTTTTTTCTAGCAAGAAACTTGAGGACAAGGTTCCAATTTTGAAAGAAGCTATATATTGGTACATTTGGTGTTTGACCTTGGGAGGAGAGGGAAGGGAACTTATGACGCGGTTCCTATTGAAGGAAGGCTGAATGATGATACTCACAATGTGACCTAGAAGCCCAATACTCAATTTGCCTTCAAGTGTATGTTGTTAGCACTAGCTCTCTTGATCTTACTTTCTCAATTATAGTTGCAATCACGTTGTTATCAACTTTCTAGCAATCAATTCATTTTTTGTTTTCTTCAAATGTGTTCTCGTGATATTGCTATCATTGCCTAATTTCCACTGCATCCATTCCTTACAAACTTGCGAACTTGACTTGGCTAAGATAAGTCCCCTATCTCAAGTGGCCTCGTGTGCCATCGAAGGCCGCCTCTTTGGTAGTGTAGTGTATGATTTGTAATTATATAGGATAGGTAATGGGTAGTTAGAGATTGTGGTAGTAGGGGGTCTTGTTAGGGAATCAAGGAAGAAACATTACAGCATTCATTCAAGCCAGCAATCAAAAAATTATATTTTTGTTACTTGTTAGCAATAGCATAACAACCAGTGGCGAAGCCCAGAATCTGATTTGGGGGCGAAATTCAAAGCACACAAAAACCTATTTATAGCTATAAAATTTTAACGCAAACATAATAGTATAATAATACTTCATACAACTCAAACAGTGAATGCGAACAATTACAAGAACGGTTAAGACTGAAGAAGAGCTAAGAAGAAATGAGGAGAGAAGCTGATAACAACCAACAAATGTTGCATCACCAAACAAAACATAATAGCAATTTAGGAACCACAAATGCACACTAAATTAGAACTGAACTCAGATCACAATGCAAATTTTAATAATAACAATAAGGGTGTGTTTGACAACCCAATTTCAAGCTTTAGAATTGTTAATGGAGCAAAACTTAGCCAGCCAATATAATTGTGACACTGCCCGGAATTGTGTAGGCTAGTTTTTGCTTCAATTCCAAATCTAAAGCTGGAAATTGGGTAGCCAAACCAAACACACCATAATTATCATAATAATAATAATTCTTGGATTATAAACTCGTAAATTCATATTATAGTAGACCTGACGAACATTTTTGGCAACCCAATCTTTATTCATATATGCAATGGTCAAATGGTGATTTAGTAGTAAATCACAAATGCACACACATTTAGCAGTACACTGAACTCAAATCACAATGCAAATTTTGATAACAACAAGGGTGTGTTTGGGCAACCCAATTTTGACCTTTAGAATTTGTTATTGGCAATCCTGACACTACTTGGAATTGTATATAGGAGTTTTCACTTCAATTCCAAATCTCGAAATTGAGTTGCCAAACACACCACAACAACAATATCTTTGAGTATATAAAAATAAATTAGTAAACCTGACGAGCGTGTTCGGCAACCCAATCTTTATCAATAGACAAAGATGAAACCCTAGATTGAGATGATTTGGGTTTAGATGATGACCCCTTCTTCTTACTATTATCATCTCTACTAGTACTATTAACGCTGCTCTCAATGATTGAACAAGCCGATTCTCCATCATCATTGGCCGGCGTAGGAATTAAATCGAACACAAACCCTCGATCTAAGCTCGAACTCAATTTCCCAATTACAAGACCTACCTGTCAAAATTCAACACCAACTCAATCAACAACTATGTATATGTATATGTGTATGGATAGGAAGAGAGACTGAGAAGGAGAAAGAGAAAGGTAACCTGAGAAGGGAGTGAGGATTGAGAGAGGCGATCTTCGGCCAATTTAAGTTGGGTTTCTTCTCCCACTACTCCTTTTACCATGATTTGAATCTATTGTTTGCTGCTGTCGGTCTCTCTCTTTTTCAACAACGTTTCCTTACACCAGTGATATAGAGAAGTGATGCGAGTGAAAACATCAGATGGATTGGGCGGAGGGGACCGACCGTAAAGGGGCAATAGCACGTCTATAAAATATTTAGGACTCCTTTCATCCCAATTTACAGTCCGTTTGGATTGAGGGGGGAAGGAAATAATTATTTAGAAGGGGGAAGAAATAGAATAGAATAATAAGGAATGAGTTTAATTTTATTATTGTTTGGATAGTTAAAGATAGAAATAAATGAAATGGAAATAAATCTTGTTTGGATAAAAAGAAGAAAAGAAAGGAAATGAATGTGATTTAATATATTATTAATAAATTAGGGTTAAATTTGGAATAACGTGAAAAAATTATTAAAATCTTTTCCTTTCCCTCTTAATCCTCCCAATATTGGAAGGAAACAAAATAAAGGAATAAAGAGAATTGACATTCTCTCACAATCTCTCCGTTTCCTCTCCACTCTCTCTTATGAATATATCCAAATAAGTGAAATGCAATCTCTCCTCCTCTTTTCCTTTCCTTTCCTTCCCATTCCTTCGATTCAAACGGACCGTTAATTATCTGAACTTTAAAAAACTAAATATTAAAGAGACAAATGATTGAGAGAAAATTTATTTTTAAAAATGACTTTTAATTTTTTTTTTAATAAAAAAAGATGGCGAGACCTATAATAAAAAAAAGTGGTGATAGCTTAAAGGGTAATGTTAAAAATAAAAAAAAAATACTCTAATTAATGACTTGCTAAATATAGAAAGTGGACAATTATTTTGAAACATCCAAAAATAGAATAGTAGACAATTAAATTGAGACGGATGGAGTAATATTTTAGTTTTTATTTTCCGGATGATAAGTGAGTAAGATGGCATTTAATAAAACAATTAAAAATTAAAATTATAAAAATCTATTTGTTTATTTTTAAAAATTGTATTTGAAAAAATAATATTTTTTGGATATAAAACATTTTAAAAAATAATTTTTTTTTAATATGATAATTTTACCCTTATTAATTTATTTAGATCACATGTAAAATGAGAAATAAAGAGGATAAAATAGGTACTTTACAATAAATTGTTTTAAATTTTCAGATTTATGTGGCAAATATGCCACTTAAAATTCTTACTCCAAATTTTTAGTTTTAAGTGGCAAACCACTTTTATTTTTTTGGCAAACAAACAATTTTAAAACTACATAAATCTAAAAATCATGAGTAAACTTACCAGTTTAATTTACAGGAAAATTTAGAACAAAAGGGTTGGAACACTTTTGGCCTCTGATACCAATTATAACTAAAAGCTTAAACTTAAAACATGAGAATTAAGGAGGACTATGAGTAGTAAAACATAGGATTAGAAATAAGAACAGAGGGAGGAGTAGGCTAAGCAAACTAAATAATTTTATATATTTTGGGAAATCGTACATGGAGAATACATGGAGAGAAAACTTACAAACTCTAAATGCTTAAACTAAGATACAAGAGCTCCTTATATAGCTAGAAGTATTATAAACAAACAAATTACAACTCAACACATAGTACAAACACCTTTTTACAAAAGTCTAAAAGCAAAAAGTACAAAGCAATTAATTATACAACTTTATTAAAACTTATTGGTCACGGGCAAAACTAAAGCTTGTCAGTCATGGGCAGAAGAATCTCGAGACGAATTTGTCTTCATGCTGCCGACACTGAGTTCTATTCTGAATCAAATGAGTCGTCGAGTGCGACGAAAGCGTCTGAGTCAGAACTCATTTTCTTAAAAAACCACCAAATAATGCATAGATGATTTCAGGTTTATCTCATTGTTCCTCTTCTTTTAGATTTTCGGATAAAAATTTAGATGCTTTTTATGAAGTTACCTACCTCCCAGAAGATGAAAATACCTGAAACAAAATTGCCTTTGGCAAATCCCTACAATGTTTTTTCAAAACCATCTTCTAGATCTTTTTCAAAATTTGTTAAACAACTTTTTAGCCCAAAAACAAAACTCTTCGTAAAAGAGTATGTTCAAGCTTCAAGCTATGACCACTACCTGATCCCTGCTGGTTCTCAGGAACATTTTATCACCCTTCCTCCTCCAAATGACTTTGCCAAAATTGCACTCACATTTCATGGAAGAAAAGGAATCCCTATTGTCTCTCGAATTGGGTTACTTAACGATCGTTATACTGAATATCAGCATGTCTGCATCATCATAATTCAAACCACTCTAAATGCCGAAACAGTCTTTTTCACTATCTTCCCAAATTTCAATATCTCGTTTATAGACCCATGTCTCCAATCAGCCTTAAAAATCCAGGTACACATCATTGGTGCTCCTCAGGTGTCAAATAGGAAACAAATGAACATGTCTTTCACAAGTACACTACTACAGACTATTATGCCCCAAAGGAAACTAATGCTAATGTTGTTGTCTAGATTTTGGCTTACACACATGTGAATGCCTCATTTTGCGACTCCCGCAAGAATCCATTTTTCAAAAATGCACCAACATGCGCACCGAGTCTTGAACTCGCGAGGACATTAAAAAACGCCCGAAAGACTCATTTATACATCGAAGAAGTTTATTAGAGAAATCGAGGTCTTGTTGTAATACTCAATTTTAAGGATATAAGAAAAGTATTTTGGGATACATAAAATTAGTAGTAGATGAAAATTTAATTTAGAAATCTACGTTGTAAAAACTTTAATCGCACTAAAATAATAGAATTAGGCTTAGTCTAGTAAAAGTATAAATTTAAGTGACTAATCACACTGAAATAATAGAATTAGGCTTACTCTAATAAAAGTATAAATTTAAGTGATTGGCTCTTAATAATAATAATAATAATAATAGTCTCAAAGAATACATTAAGCCATCTTCAGTGCAAAGTGTAAAAGTGTAGTGTAAAAATGTGTATTTAGCCTATCAATAAATAAGATCTCCACTGGGAAAAAGCTAATTTTACCTCGAACAACATTTGGAATGTCGTGGCAATTTTTTTTCTCCCCCATGTGTCGTGGCATGTATTAGAATTTTTTTTCTTCTTCTTCCATTACAATTACCAACCATACATGTGATTTTGTCTGAGATGGTCTAAAGCCTTGCACGACACATCATGTGTCGTGCCATAGCAAAATCCCTTTCCCACAATATATGATGTATCATGACAGGGTGTGCTTTCATTCCTTGATATATTGTGTGTATGCGAGCTATAAAATTGTCAGCTTGGGTATATACTTTCCCTTTACTTTTTTTCCATCCTATTTACATTTTTACACTTTATGCCGGGCATCAACAAACCCTTATTTGTTTTTGTAGCCTTTGGGGTAGAGATGGTCTTAAAGAAGATATTTTCTTTACCAATGGATAGAAATACTTTTTTCCCAAAATAATGTATCAACTATGTAATGTGTTTTTACTATGTAATGTTAAGTTGATGTCTATTTATGTTTTAGTTATTTTCATGTGTAATATTTTTATATTATGAAACTTGTAACCACAGACACTTATATGAAAGTATTTGTCTTTAATTATATATTAAGTTTTTAATTAATGAAAAAATATCTACGCTGTATACTAAATGCGTGTTCTCTACTTAAAGTGCAGACACATTTGCTTTTTATACGTGTTGTTATGAGTGATTTGACGCTGTGTTAAAATATAATTGAGATTGGAAATGTCACTGGATTTTTAGGACATGATATGACCACTTGCTGCAAAAAGCATTAACTATTAATTTACATATGTTAAACCATTCACGTGACTGCATAATGCAATTGAAATTAAAACAAGTGTAACCTTAACCCTATTATATTATTCTATATATAGATATATATATTAAATGTATTGTCAACAACATAGATCATATAAAAATGACTTCCAAAACTTCTAGCTATGTTCGACGAATCCTTCTACCTCATATGATTTGACAAGTCTCGCCGACTTCTTACAATAAATTAAACTGACAACTACTATTTCCAGTTCCTTATCAAGCTTTATAAAAGGTGACTTTCTTCATTGTTTGTACACCTCAAAAAACTGTAGAAACCCATGCCTAATTGGACTTTTGCATACATAAATTCATGATTTACCTATTAGAAAACTTTTACAGAATTGTCAGCAGTTCAACTTTAACAGTATTTTATGACTGAAAACTTGTGTCATAAATCAACACATACATCAATGCGTGATTTTACAACACATGAAAAAAAGTAATGATTTCACTCCTATATAAGAGTTGATGGTGTCAAAATCTAGAAATAGATAATTAACCAATCAATAAGTGAATATCAGTGAATAAAAAATAAATGCGGCGCAATGATGAACACGTGACTTTTTTTTAAGGTAGGTTCCCCCGGTAGCGCTTATGCTATTCCAGTGGTACGTCCTCCTTTTGTGTGTGCTTGCTTTGTATTAGCTCAAAGGCGATCAATTTGGATGATAATACAAGCTACCAACTTCTCTCTCTCTATAATTTCCTTAATTCTATAAGTATAAAATTAGGATTACAAATATTTCAACAAAATAAATAATAAACTGTGTAGGAGAGAGAGTGTATAAGGGTTGTTGGTATTTTTTGGAGTATGAAAATAGAGAGTATAAGACCCTTCTATTTTTTGGGGTATGAAAATAAAGAGTATAAGACCCTTCTATTTCTGGGGGTAAGAAAAGAGAGAGTATATGACTCCTCTATTTCTTCCCGAATTGGCTTGTATTTGTATTGCCAATGGCTTTATATCTCTTGGAAGAGATAGATGGATCTTAAGAGAGAAAGAAGATATGTTTTTGTTGTGTGTTGAATGAATGAATGGTGGGGGGTATTTATAGGTAAATGGAGAATGGCAAAAATGTAAATTTGATAAAAATAAAGGGCAAAATGGTCATTTTTGGTGGTGGTAGGTGAGGTAGGTGAGATGTGGTAGGTAGGGTAGGTGAGATGTGGTAGGTGTGGTAGGTGAGGAGGTAAAAATGAGATTTTACCAGGGGTAAAAATGAGATTTTACCGGGGGTAAAATTGGAATTTTACCGGAGGTAAAAAATGTTGAAAATTATCTTTGTAGGCCAATAGTAAAATTAATATTTAACCCCATCAAGAGTCATATTCATATTACTCTCATCTCACTCCAATATCGCTAAAACAATTTAACTATCATTTTACTCCCATATTTCTATAAACAAAACATGGCTAAATCCTCAAGAATTGATGATTTGGTTCCCCTCCTTCCATTTGAAATGCAAAGGGAAATTGGAGATCGATACTTGTGAAATCGAGCTCGTAGAGTCATATCAAGGTGTCAATGGATATTGCGAACTCCGAGTCCTCTTTTGAGGCCACGAGATTTTCTATATCATTAGCCTAATCTCGAATTTTCCTATCATTCACCACTTGCGTTCGTACCTTTGCACTTATGGAGGCATTTATTTTACGTCTATCTATGATACTTGCTAAATACTTATCACATGCATATTGTCTTCTCATCACATTTGTACATTACGTGGAATAAATGGGTATACTATGACTACACTCTATTAAACAAGTTTTGGTATGAAGTGGTTGGTAGAGACTAGAGGGTGGTTGCATCCGAACAAAGCTCACTACATTTATTGACTGAGCTAATTGATAAACATGTCCTTTTGATAGCAAAGTTTAACTCGAAGAAGCCTGCAATGGACAACGGTAGCCATGGGCATCAATAATGCCCCTTTTAAAGTGAAATTGGAATTGATGATGCCATTTTTATAAATGAAATTAGCATCACTGATGTTATTTTCAAAAAATAAAAATTAATCAATTTTAAAATTAGTATCATTGATGGCTTTTTTTGTGCTGAAAATAAAATCACTGATGCCGTTTTTAAAATTTTTTAAAATTTACATTTTTAAAATTGCCATCGATAATGTCATTTTTATGTCTGAAATTGCTATTAATAATGTTGTTTTTAATTATAAAATTAACATTACTGATACTATTTTTAAAGACACATTATAATTAGAATAAAGATGAAAAAGGTATTATTTTAAAATATAAATTTTAAAAAACATTATTTAAAAAAAAAGGTCTGGATAGAAAGAAGTGACATGGCGGATACAAATGAAGGGGGTGGAGACACGAGGCCTTGTTGCGTAGGCAAATTGTCTTGCTTAGATGTTTGACAAACCTTGTACTATAAATAGCATATGTAGGTGAATTTTTTATATAACTATGCTTCTTTTTTAACTTATTTAGTAAAATAGGGTTGTTTTAAACTTATTTGTGAAAATAGGGTAGTTTTAAAATCGCGATTCAAATTATCTATTTTAGTTGAAAAAACGCGACTCAAACTAGCGTTTTAAAAAAAAAAATGGCCCGTAAAAACGAGATTCAAAGTCGCGTTTTTACAATTAAAAATGCGAGAAAGCTATCCAAACTCGCATTTTTAATTGTAAAAACGCTACCACAAATCGGGTTTTTACACTTTTTCAAAATCTCCTTTTTCTTGTTCAATACCACATCGAGCTTCATCTTTCATTGTCAGCCATAAATCATCTTCATCTCGACCTCGACTGATATTTTCTTCAATGGGGTGTTTGTAGATGGTTTCGGGGTGATTCTGGCTAAGGGGTACGCAAGAAAGAAAATGTTGCGAATTGGGTCGGTAAATTTTGGCGTAATCATAGACATGATCATCGATTTGGGTGGTGTCTGCGTGTATACAAGTGGCCATGGAAGTAGAAAGTTTTTGTTGTTCGAGTTTTAATCACGATTGGTAATCCTAGAAATAAGGCGGAAACAGAAAAAAAGATTTAAGATGATGTGGGGACGAGGATAGGGTAAGTTTGGATTGAGAGGGAAAATTGAGAGCGAATGAAAAGGATTTTCTTTATATAACTATAACAATAATAATAATAATAATAATAATAATAATAATAATAATAATAATAATAATAATAATAATAATAATAATAATAATAATATAGCTGAGGAAGAAAGGGTTTTGAGCCTGAGGGGAGTTTTGGCGAGGGTACGTGATGGAGAAAGGAGGATTGCGGTGAGGGAGTAAGGAGGGAGGATGGATGGAGGAAGGCGGATATGGAGGAGCTTAGGAGCTCTGTGCGTGCGGTGGAAGGAGGGATGGAAGGAGGAGATCTGTGTGTGAAAGAAAAAGGGAATTTTGAAAAAATGTAAAAACGAGATTTGTGGTAGCATTTTTACAATTAAAAACGCGAGTTTGGGTAGCGTTTTTAATTGTAAAAACGCGACTTTGAATCTCGTTTTTACAGGCCAATTTTTTATTTTTTTAAAAAAACGCTAGTTTAAGTCACGTTTTTTCAACTAAAATAAATACTTTGAATCGTGATTTTAAAACTACCATATTTTCACAAATAAGTTTAAAATAACCCTATTTTATTAAATAAGTTAAAAAATAAGCAAAGTTATCTAAAAAATTCATATGTAAGTACATTTGATGTATTTGTCCTTGTTTTTACACTTCTTAAGTAATAGTAGTAATAGTAATAATAATAATAATAATAATAATAATAATAATAATAATAATAATAATAATATAAAAAAGGAATAAAAGATTGGTTCGAATATATGTGTGTATTAAGCCAAGCATGTACCGTACTTAATATATACATACATATATATATATATGTGTGTGTGTTGTACGTCCATAGTTATATACATATATAATTTAGAATATAGTTAGTGATGTTTAAGAAAATTACACATAGTGTGCCATCGTTTAGATAAAATATGTATTAGGAATTTTACTGTGTAAATTGTGTATTATGGGTCATAATAAGCTTTCTTGTAAACCCTATTTACTATTGTATTTATACCCTATTTAAAGGGATCATCTAATGAAGAATAGAATAGAGTTATTCCTACAACACGTTATCAGCACGCTCAGAACTAATAACCCTAACCCTAAGAAAACCCTAGCCGCCGGCCACCATTATCACTAGCTTTTATCTCGCCGCCCAGCCTTCAAGATCCGAGGAGTTTGAAAACTCTAGAGCTAGCAAAAATCAATAATTCTTCTTTTTAAAAAGACATAGTCTACCTGGTCATCTTTCTTATTTTTTAGCATTAACAGGTTTATACTTCATTCTCTTTTCCGTAATACGCACTATGTACTACTCCTTCGTTATTTGACATTACGTGATTCCTTTGTTTTGTTTAAGTATAATCAGGGCCGGCTTGAGCAAAAGTGATACCCCAAGCGAAATTTAATGTTTACGAAACATGGGGCCTTGTATCATTGTTATCTTCTTCAACAAAATAATCTTAAAATCATAATAATTAATAATTTAAAATCAAATAAATCCAAAAACTAAAACCAATCAATTAAGACAACAATTAACATAAGATTAATAGATAAATCTTCGAGTTTGTAACAAAAATATACAAAACAATCCCAGCACAATCTAATAGCCTATTCTTCGTGCTTTTTGAAGTGCAAAATTAGTAATTACATCACTACAATCAATGGTACCTAATACTCTTTATTTCAATAAATAACATCGCTTACCCACTTAATCTATCTTATGACATTGTTGATCGAAGATAATTTTTTATCAACTTCAACTTTGAGAAACTTCTCTCTGCAGTAGCAACTGTCACTGGTATAGTCAGTAAACTCTATAAGCTACCCAAGCATGTGGGAAACAAATATGCATATCTTTTATATACCCCAAAACTTCAATTGCTTTCGTTGTGCCTTCAGGTAATGATTTTCTTAATTAGCAATTGTTGTTCTGAAAACAACTCGACCGCATCAATATCACTGCCATCTCCATATTTCAAAAACTTTCCAAGGGTATCACAAGAACGCATCAACTCCTCATCGCTTAAAGTCTTTAGCTTACTCAAATTAAACAAGAATCCAAAAGTCTCTTCATATTTTTGAAATTGTTCAAATCTACTATTAAGTAAGAAATAGCATTATCAACAACTAATAAGAAATAGGTGACTCTAAATGATTTTTCCACAGACTCTATTTGCTCATCCCTTGTGTTCTCATCAAAAAATTTCTTTTTGGTACGAGTACGTGTCTCACGAAACTGGGATTCAATATTTAATTCAAGGGCAATCTTTTCAGCTTCAATTTTGGGTTTTTCAAACCTTTCTTCTCGATATTCTTCAAAAAAAATAATGAGACTTTTTAAGAGACTTATAGCCACGTCCATATTCATGTCTCTTTGTTGAAGTACTTTGCTAACTTTGTTAACCTTATTTAATATCGCATACCAAATAACCATATCAACAAGAAAATCAAAGTTCATTTCATATTCAGATAAGGACTTGGCATCACTCACAGTGCTAGCATCATTACTATGTTTCGACAAATGCTCCAATGCTTGCTTTATTTGTGGTGCTTGAAATTTGATTGTAACACTAGCAATACGACTTTTCCAACGTGTATCCGACTATGACTTAAGAGTGAGACCATTTCCATCACGATCTTTAACATATTGCTTAAGAATCTCCCATCGTTTTGTTGAACCTGAAATTATTGGTAGCCATAAAGTTATTAATAAAGTAAATAAATTAAAGTAGATAAATTAATAAAGTAAATAAATTAATAAAGTGAATAAAAGATGGACGAACCTGAACATAATTTATAAATTCATTGTACCACGCCAAAAAATGTCTTCGCTTGTGGACAACTCATAGCCATATCACAAAGGGCGAGATTAAGAGAATGACAGCCGCATAGAGTGTAAAATGCTCTAGGATATTCTCATAAGACTCTAGCTTGTACACCTTTGTTGTCTCCTTCCATGTTTGAACCATTATCATAACCTTGTCCTCTTACGTTGTTAAAATCAAGCTCATGAGTCTCAAGCAATTTTTTAAGCTCAAGAAATAGGGCTTCTCCAGTTGTCTCAACCACTTTCACAAATGTAATAAAAAACTCTTCCACTCGTATAGGACTTGTAGAAACATTTACACATCTTATTACAAGTGACATTTGCTCCTCGTGACTAACATCTGGAGTGCAATCAAGAATAACAGAAAAATACTTTGCATTTTTTACAATTTGAAGAATCTTCTTTTTGACTTCATTTGCTAGCAATTGTATTATCTCATTTTGAATATTATGGCCAAGATAATGGTTTCGAATCTCTTTCTTCCGTATACGCCTAAGGTGTTCTTGCATTATTGGATCAAACTCTGCAATCATATTAATAATCTTTAAAAGGTTTCCATTTTGCTTGTCATCGATCTTCTCATTATCTCCATGGAAAGCTAAGTTACAACTAGCAAGAGTTTTGACAACAACCATAATTCTCTTCAAAACATCTCTCCAATATTCCTTTTCTTTATTAATAGCCCTTTCTTGAGAAACATCAATTGTAACCCTTTTTTTTAGTCTTACTTCCGCTTTCGTCCAAGATGTCATACTACGAATATGTTCATTGCTCGTTTCATGCTCCATAAGTCTACAATATATATTATTCCAATCATTATACCCTTGAACCGCAGTAGTTAAAGAACTTGACAACCCCCTTTTTCTAAATAATACACAACAAAAACAAAATACCTTATTCTTCGACAGTTAGTAAACTAACCACGGCCTATCATATTTTTCCCCATTTGCCAAACACCGAGTATATAATTTGTCACTAAAGTTTTGTTTTTTATCAACCGGATATGTAAGACCACTCACTCTTACAGGACCTCTCTCAATTAGTAAATCTATTTCTTTTTGAGAAATATGTACTTTCCAATTTCCTGAGTCATTTAAATCATTTACATTAATATTCACATTATCATCATTTACATTCTCATTCCTATTTTCACTATCAACATTCACATTATCATCATTTACATTCTCATTCCTATTTTCACTATCAACATTTACATTTTCATCATTTACATTCTTATTCACATTTTCAATATCAACATTTGCATTCTCATCTAAAATATTCACATATTCATCATTCACATCCATATCCACATTCACATTATCTACATTTGAAAGTGAAGGAGTAGGTTTTTTTTAACATACCTATTCATGGAACCGGCAATAGATTGTATAACCAATTCTTTTCTTTTTTGAATTTTTCTCTTTTTGCTTCCCGAATCTTGTATTCGCTTGCCCGACATTGTAAAACTAATCAAAGAAAAAATTTACAATCACCATCAATGACAATAAATACACCTAATATTATACAAGAAATATCATAAATAATAAATTCTAAATAATCATAAAATCAATATCATGCTAAATGTACCTATTGGCAAAACTAGTATAGAACTTGATTAAACTAAAGTCTAAACTATATTTAGCAAAAATAAACCAACAAATCAATATCATGCTAAATAATTATAAATCAAGAAATATGGAATAAAATCAATAAATAATCAAATAATCAACAATCAACAAATCAATATCATGCTAATTGCTAAATTATTAAAAATCAAAAAATATGAAAGAAATGGAAAAGAGAAAATGAAAAATAAAAAAATTAGGGCTTAAGAATCTTAACCTTGGTTGATAAAATTGGTGCCCTTGGTGGACTTTTGAAGGCTTAGTCACGTGGGTAGTGGGTGTGGGTAGAGCCGTGCATAAAGCTTTGGAGGTGAAGCGGTGGCCGGTTAAGCCGTGGAGAGGAGAAAGAAGGAACCGGGTAATGGGTATTGGGAACAAAAGGAGAGAAAGAACAGAGAGCAGCGGCTAGCGAAAATAAAAAGGAAGAAAAGGGGAAATGATACATTGCATGTTCTCTGCCTCCCTTTTGACATAGTTTGTTTTATTTTTGAAACTGCCCCCTCAATTTTAATTCCTTACAATTCGCTACCTAAACTTTTTTTTTGGTGCCCCTCCCCATGTGGGGCCCTAGGAAAATGCCTAGGTTGCATGCCATCATAGCTGGCCCTGAGTATAATTGATCATCTTTATTTATTATTATTATTAGTTTGATTGTTAATATTGTTTATTGGTATCCATGTATGTCTATATATATACCTTATAAACTATATATATATATATATATATATATATTTTTTCTTTTATTAGTTGGATACTTTGTCCACACGTCCTTTCACATATCTGGTAAAGCTTTAAATGAATTACAAAAAGTCAGAATTGTTGATATTTTTATTTAAAAAAAAAACAAAAACACCATGCTATGATTAGGACGAAAACCGTTTGCACAGAAAAATATTTTTTTTTCTTTTTTTGGCATTAACGTGCTCTTCTAGATTTAATATATAATTTATGTTAATATATATGTATATATGTAACCTATTTGTTTGTATTATATATATATATATATATATATATATATATATATAATTTACGTTAATGTATATATATATGTAATCTGTTTATTTGTATAATATATATATATAATTTACCATAAATCTCTTTAGGTAAGTAATAAATATAAGGTAAATTTATTTATTTTTCATCCCTCTTGTCTAGTTGTCTCCTTTTACCATGTTGGAAGGAAGGCCCTTTCACCGAAAATTTTCAACTATAGTCCTCAACGAAAAATTGTCAATTTCCTTAGATTATTCCAAATCATAGGTTTGATTTTTTATTTTAATTCAGAGTAGAAAACATTAAAGATATGGTTGCTCTAACACTTTAGTTGACTATATATTTATATTTAAGCCAAGGGAGTAGGCTTAGTTAATATTAAATTCATGGAAACCTACCTAGTTTTCGGTCATTATCATGGTTTTTGCTATCTCTTGTTGGACTTTATTTTTGTTGTTGGTTTTATACTGATGGATTTTGAAGTGTTTTTTTGGTTATGTGTGGAGATTTTTGTTTCGTTTAAAAAAAAAGAAGCTAAGTCCCCCTCATACCATTGATTGGCTTACTCGTGTACCTAGCTATTTACTTGTTTTCAATTCTAAAAGCCGGTTAATTTATAGCAATTATAAATTTAATTAATCTATATAATTGTATTTCTCACAATTATTTATATTGTCAATTATTTTATTTAGTTGCCATGATGATGAAAGTTTATGCGCATTATAATTGCTATGATAAAGTACTTTCCTATAGCATCGAAAAATGTGATTATTATGGATCTTGGTTTTGAAATCTAAGTCATATTTCTGAAAAATAATTAAAATGGATGTACTCATAACTATGTAATATCTTCTTTATTGTTTATTAAGATGGCCGACCCAACTCAACCTGAATTTGACATTTTGGACTCAGAAGGACTTGAGTACCATCAGTGAATTTCTGATGTAGAAACCACTTTTGTGGCTAAAGAATACTCTGCCACACTTACTGACTCGAAAGACCGCACAGACAACGGACTATCTGACAAGGTGAAAGCAAATGCATTAATGTTTCTATGGAAACATACTGACCCCAGCCTACGCTGGGAGTACCTTCAGTTGAAGACACCTATAGAATTATGGGATACTTTTAAGGGACGTTTTGGGAACATTCATGACACTTTACTCTTAGAATTGACCGTTCAGTGAAATGAAATTCGCTTGCTTGACTCTAAAAAGGTTAATGACTTCAACAAGGATATGTTGCGCCTAAAAGCTCGTCTTAATTTCTGTGGAAAGGATCTCACAGAAGAATATATGATTCAAAAGACCTTTTTCATTTTTCCTACTTCAGCGCTTATACTAGCGAACTAGTATAGGCTTGAGTATGATAACAAAAGAATCACAACATTCAATAAGCTTATCAACTTACTGCAAGTGGCTGAAAGGAATAATGAGGTTCTTTTGAATAACAATCTCAGGCCCGTCAGGATAAAGAGAATTCCTAAGGCCAATTACAGTAAAATGAACAATGAAAAGAACCCCAATGCAAAGGGGGTTTGACGTGCTAATTCCTACTCACGTGGCAACAATGCACAACGTGAAAATGGATGTGAGAGTCGTGGTACGGGTCGTGGAGGTTCTTCCAAAGTATGGAGAAGAAATGGTGCTATTGGACCTAGCTGCTGGGAAAATAAGATGAAAAACACACTTAAAACCCTCCAGTCAAAAAAAGAAGAAAAAAGAGTTGGCGATAAGCCATGTTACAAGTGTGGAGTTGCTGGGCACTGGTACAAGAACTACCATGCAAGCGCTAAAGTAGCAGCGAATCACAAGGGATATCGAGAGTCTAAAGAACAAGAATCTCATTTTACGAATGAAGATTATAATAACGCTAATATGAACTTCACAATCGCAGACTTTAGTGGGAAGAAGGACTTTGCTTAGTCAATGGATGTACTCGATTTTGACTGATCTGCTTTATTCACTTTATTTTTCAGAAACAGTTGAATAGGCATATTGCTTAATTTTTAATAAAACTATGGTTTCGTCTTAAAGTTTATGTTGATTGGATGAATTAAATTTCTAGACAAGATATTGGATTGATTACTGTTAATTTTATTCGAATTTTATTCTAAAATAATTGAATTTGTTTGTTTTATTACTATATAGTTCGGAATTTATATTCAATTTTATTACTGTAAAAATGAATCGATGATAACTTTAATGATTGATTGATAGTGGGAACACCATAGCCATTCAATGAAATAGGCAATTAATAACCTATAATACCTATGTGACTATGATGATTAAATCATCATAAGAGTGAAGAACTGCTCAACCATTTTGTTGGTAAAATGATGTTTAAAGTCACATACGCTCTATATGCACCCAAAGCGACCCGAACTTTGTTAATGATATTCATAGCAACAGTAATCATAAAAAAATCAAATATAAGAATAGAACAAAAATATATTTATTTTATCTCTAAACAAATATGCAAAGAAACGCATTTTAAAGAAACTTATGAGTCATTCTAGTGGAATGTACCCCACTAAGATAAGGATTGTCAAATCATATGATGTCACCAACAATGTACCGTGGGAGATAGACTCAAACAGGCTTTGGCATGCTTGCCTAGTACACTTTGGTCATGATGATCCATGTGTTAAAGTACTTACACGAATATCCCTTCTTTTGAGTGACAAATAAATGGGACAAAAATTCAACACATTGCAACGTGTTGATATTAGTAATGCTCAAAAGTAATTCTTAATTTTTGAAGTATTGGAAGCCATATCCCCCTTCCCATTATGCCTAATTGACCATGTCAAAAGAACGACACCCCCATTTTTCAAAGCCTGCCATTTAGCAAAAATAGGATCGAGACGTTCTTATGCTAAAAATACAAAATAAAATATACCATTCTTACAATATATATTTGTAGATAAATTCATCCAGAGTGCGGAACCATTCAAAGTACTTTATGGATCTGGTGGATAATTCCACATTCTGATCACATGTCGAATAATTGTCTACGAGAAATGTTGCATTTACAAACCTCTTAGCACATATTATACACTTAAGGACCCACCACCCTGATTATTGTATCGTGTCTATAAGACTCGATAAAACTGGAGAGTTTACATAAAAAGTACTTGATAATCCTTGCATAAAACGAAGTAAAGATTCCCGTTCTCCATGTGCATACGCAAAATGTCTCACAAAAGTAACCATCAAAAGGATATAGATGGTAGATAAGGCATTGGTTATGCGCACTATATTGCCTCTATATGCTCGGAATTTATGCAATATTGCACGCAACTTTACTTATTTGTTTCAATGTTCAATATTAGACAACTATTATATCCGTGCCAGTTGGTAACTGGATATTAGCCTGATATTTTATGCATATGTGCCGATTGTGCCCCCACAGCGTACCAAACTGGGTTCCCCAAAACAATTAAGTATTAACGTTGGATATGAATTCTCAACGATAATTCGTTATTTGGAATCCTTGTCAGGTGATCTCTTTACCGCTAAGAACTGCAGATTCTCACTTTGATGAGACAGTCTTCCCGTCGTCAAGGGGAGAGAAGAAAAGAAATTTTCAAGGGAACGACAGAAATTGTCATGGTCCCCACTCTATCTCATCTTGATCCCCGCACATATCACAATGTACAGTGAAGTGAAAAAGAATAATTGATTTTTAAAATGTAACAGATTCGATGCCTGATGCATTTAATGATATTAAAAAGTGACGAGATCAAACATACCAGCTGCAATATGCCTGCAAGGTTAGAAGTCCCCAACAAGGGGCACAATGTCGCAGAAAGAGACATTGCAACCACACTTACTGGAAGTGTGGTTGAGGCCATGGCTTCTTAAAGGAATAAAGGGAGGCCATTTGGTTCGACAAACACTCAGACCAAAGAAGAGGTGTAGTAAGGCACAAATTGATCAATTAATCATTAATGTAAAAGCCCCTTTTATGAGATTATCTCTGATTATACTTAAGTCCATGAATCAATACCGGGGGACGCACCGAAGTTATAAATGATTCTAGAGAATAAACAAATCTCAATGGGTTAAAAGAAGGCATATGAGTTAATGGAAAGATTCTTCATATGCATTAATGATACATTGTTGTTCAAGGAATCAAAAAGCACGATGATGTCGAACCTTGCTCTGTTGCAAAATGTCAACAAGGGCAAAATTGGCCTAAATGAAAATAAGCAATCCAGACATAATTAAAATCTATGGAAAAAAGATAGGTATTTGGTCTAGTATTGCTAATCGTGCCAAGTGTAAAGCTTGTAGGACATAAATAATTATTTGCCATAAAACGTAAATGAGGAAAAAGAAGTTCTGAAGTAAAAGGCTCACCTAGTGGCGCAAGGTTTCTCACAGACGCTCTAGAATTGCCTAAATGTTATAACATTCCGCTACTTAGTTAGCTTGGTAGTTTTCGAAGGACTGAGAATGCAGCTCATAAATGTCGTCACTACTTATCTCTATGTGGATCTTAACTCAGAGATATATATGAAAGTGTCTGATGGCCTTAAATTACCCAAATCAAGTGACTCTAAACCACGGAGTGCGTTTTCAATTATGTTGAAACGCTCACTTTAGGAATTAAAACAATCCAAGCGGATGTAGTATACCCGTCTAAGTGACTACTTAATTAGGAAAGGATATAAGAACGATGAATTATGCCCATGCGTATTTATAAAGAAAACAAGTTCCGGATTCGCAATTGTAGCTGTATATATCGATGATATGAACATAATAGGTACTCTTGATGAAATAAGAGAAACAACTAGCTACTTGAAATCCAAATTTGAGATAAAGAATATTGGAAAAGCTCGAATTTTGTTTAAATCTTAATCTAGAATATCGAGCTTGTGGAATACTAATCTCCTAGTCTGCGTACGTTCAAAAGATAATCAGGCAATTTAACCTGGATAAAACGCATTCTACTAGCACTCCCATGGTTGGTCGAAGTTTAGATCAAAGGAAAGATCAATTTCATACAAAGAAATATTACGAAAATATGTTGGGAGTTGGGAGATGGGAGATGAAACTTCCTATCTAAATGCAATATGCGCATTATTGCACTTAACACGACATACTCGACCAGACATAACATTCGCATTGATCTTGTTAGCTAGATTTAGCTCAGCGCCAATGCAGCATAATTGAACACATCAAAGGAACCATTGGCTTGGGATTGTTCTTTCCCTACAGAGAGGAAAAAGTGTATACGACAGCATAATTGGGTATCTCTTTGGCCCACACAAAGCTCTAAGGAGAATATGGCAAACTAGTTCACCAAGTCTTTTCCTAAGGCTATATTTGAAAATCATGTGAAAAATATAAGGGTGCTTAAGCTTTCCCAACTCTCATGATCAAAGTAATGATCAAGGTGAAGGCGTGAAATATGATGGAATTTTCGCACCTATGTTATACTCTTTTCCTTAGACCAAGGTTTATTTTTCCCACTGGGTTTTGTTACTTGGTAAGGTTTTTAACTAGGCAACGATACATGCATAAGCTTTTCAAATTTCTTGATTAATGTAAAATATCAGGGGGAGGTGTAGACTTGAGGGGGGGGTCTAATATCCATACGATGTTACATTATACTCTTTTCCTTAAACCAAGATTTATTTTTCCCACTGGGTTTTGTTACTTGGTAAGGTTTTTAACGAGGTAATGATATGTGCAACCTCTATTAATTGAAGTAAGGATCAAATGAAAATATAGACTCAATGGAAGAAGTCTAACATGATTGTCATAATGTTGTACTCTTTTTCCTTCGATCAAGGTTATTTTTTCACAGGATTTTTGTTACTTGACAAGGTTTTAATAAGGTAACAAGACATGTACCATTCTATCTCCGACTCAGTACAAGGGGGAGTGTTTAAAAAAATTACACATAGTGTGCTATCATCTTGATAGAATATTTATTATGGATTTTATTGTGTAAATTGTGTATTATGGGCCATAATGGGGTTCCTTGTAAACCCTATTTACTATTATATTTGTACCCTATTTAAAGGGCTCATCTAATGAAGAATAGAATAGAGTTATTCCTACAACAGGTGACTAAATTTAGAATTATATTTAACTATTTAAAAGAAACACTAGTCATAGTTATAAATTGATGTTTCACTTTATAAAATTTAGGTACCTTAAATTATGGGTATTAATTAGTTAAATATTTTGAAAAGTTAGGATTAGGAGTTCTGTACAAAAAAAACTAATTAAGCATATAAAAAGGTAAATAATATTTATTCTCTTTTTTAAAGTTTTAAATGAAATATTGTTGTGTACATTTACAATGTATATTTTAGCAGATTGGCTACGATGATATCTTTGCAAATGACATATTAATATTGTTGAAAAATCACTTTTATGATTCGACCTATATTATTCCCGGGACAATTGGGTGGCATGCCGAACACTGATGTTATTCAGAACTAGTTTATTATCGACCAATCATTTGATTGAAAAATGAAATATTGGACCCCGATCAACGGCGACTATTCGTTGACCTTAGACGTGGAGTATATATCATACAAGCAGTTATGTGAACACCTCATTTTGTGATTCTCGTAAGACTATGATCTTCTAGAAAATAAGCATATATACATGCACGGGCATTCATACATGCGTATATACTCTTCACATGTGATGCAGGTCAAATAAGAAAGCGAAAAGGACTCTCGGACAAGAAGTTACGGGAATAACTGGAAGCTGCCGGAAATCGAAAACTGTAAATCTTGTGAAATCTTTGAAATGAAGCTTTCCCTAATTCTAATCATCCTCAAACTTTAGGGGTTGTTAAAAATTTCCATCATGAGTAACATATGTAAAAATTAACTCGATCCGACGACAAAATTTCCGAGAATCGGTAAAAATGGAATTTTATTTCGGGTAATCAAATGATGGCCTTACCAAAGTTCGAAAGAGCTCAATTTTTGTCAGTAACCAGGTCTTATCATGGGGATAAACATAATAAAAATCAGATCAATCTAATGCTCTGTTTAGCTGATACAACAAAACCTTGAAAAAGGGTGAATAATGAATGTCCCGTGGACAAAGGTTTGAGGACCCCCACTCTATGCCGTTTGGCCCGTGGCTCATTTCAAACCAGTTTTAGTGTCTTTAGTACGTTTTTTGAGGAAACAGACAAAAGTGTGTTTGCACCCTTTTTGGGGTACAATGCAGTCTGCTCAACCAGATGGGGTTTGAGAACTATGTTACCACGCGGGAAGGTGTTAGGCACCCGCGTTGTCCTTTCGATTTCTAAATGTACATGCTCATTTTATTTTTATGCTCTTTTCACTATTTTAGGCCTAAATTACATACAAAATCAATTTTACTAACATGTAGGCATGATAACATAGATTACGAAGCAAAATGGCAGAAATAACAAGAAGACCGATCGGCATTACCTAGAGACCGATCAGGCTTCCTAGAGACCGATCAGGCTTCCCTGATTAGTGCATTGGTTTTCATGTTTTGGAGCAGAAAAGCATGTGGAGGTTGATTTAAGACCAGATTTAAGGTTTTTTTAATGTATTTACAGTTAAAAACCCAGTCCGAAATTAATATATACACATGGGGTAATCAATATATAAAGACGAATTTAAAGAATTAATAAAATACCGTATTTTCGAAGACAAAGCTTTCGTTTCAATTGATATTGTGAAGGATTACAAACTAGTCTAAAATTTTCGAATACATCACTTTTACAACGTGTTTTTATCTTTAAATCTATTTTCTATCTATCTATCTATATACGATTTCGAGCCTTTGCTATTTTTTGTGCCTTTTTCTGGCTTCGGGACCCCTCTCTGAAACTCTCTCTTAGCTTTTCCTCCATTTGGAGGTCCCTCCTCTTACTTCTGCCTTCTCTCGCTGATATAGTGAAAAAAATAGGCTCTCCCAGCAAAGATCGATCAAGTGGTTCAAATGACCAATCCGAGAGCTTGTAAGACCGATCAGTGCAGCACAAAGACCGATTGGTCTTTAATGCTATGCCTCACTGTTTTGCTGAAGACCTATCAATTGTGCAAGAAGACCAATTGAACTGGATTGGAAACTGATCGGTTTTACCTTAAGAACCAACAACCGCCCCCATCAAAACAGAAATTCGATCAATAATGGACTAAGACCGATCTAATATGTCCTAAGACCTATCGGTCCCATATATGACCGATCCAGATAATGCTAAAACCGATCGGTCTTTGTGTTATCTATCTTCCCCTCTTTGATCTTTTAATAAGAGGTGATTCCATGATGCTTTTGGAGTTCTTCTTCGATCCTGTCTCGGTGCTGTTTAAGGCCCGTTTTTCATTTGCGATATTCTCTGAGTTTGTTTGTATTTTGTCGAAGTTAGATCAGCCTCTGCTTCTAAGGGTCGCAAAATAGAGTGTCCACAGACCCTTTGTCCACACGACACACAAACACCTTTGTCGTGTGGACAAATGGTTTAAAAAAACCCTTTGTTTATAAGACAAAGGCATATTATTTCAGCCTAAACCCTTTTTCAGATATAAATAAACCTACAATGACTGTATTTAAAGTATTAAACAGCTCTGGAACTTCAGGAATAATCTTCTAAAATATAATTCCTCTATTTTTAAGGCTATCGAGTATTTTTTAACTCAGTTCGGCCTTATTTATTTATCTGTCTTTATTTTATCAGCTATAATTGATTAATCTCATGATTAAATTGCTATTAATCTTAAAATAAGTCCAGATTATTATTCACAGTACCACATAATAATATAACACTTATATAAATAATAGATTGTATAATCCAATGATGTATAACATGAATATTTTATAACAGTATCAAACAATAATATAGCACTCATAAAAATAATAAATTATATAACCACAAAAATATTAAAATGGTAAAAAAATAAAGTTAACGTGAATGTTTTATTGAGCTACAACTACAATATGTTCATTTTTTTTGTTTTAAACATTAAATATAAATACAAATAGACAAATAAGTTTGAAAATATAGGGATTGATATTAAATAGCTTTGTAATTTTAATACGGTCTAATAAATAGACTTACTTTTGCGGTGAGTTTTGGAGCAAAATTTTAATTCACAATAAAAGTTTTGTAATTTCAAAACAGTCTATCAAATAGCTTCCTTCTGAGAAAATTTGTTTTGAAGTTATATAATACTCTTATACAAAACATCTAATTCAACACAAATTCTAACTTAGTTAACTATTTTAACCCAATAAAGTAGAGTTTAAATTTATTTAAAATACTAATACTAATATAAAAATATATGGAGTTAATCAAAAATTAACTTGTAAATCATATGTGTCAATAAAATTTTACAAAAAACTTAAATACTAAAAAAAATATGCTCCAATGATACTTTTGTAAAGTCTTGTGTAAATTTTAAAATAACCAATAAGATTCCAACACTTGTTAATTATCAATTTAAGCAATTTATTATTATTTTTTCTTTACTTTTCTTATAAATAATTCTATTGTCACAATGAATCTTAATTTGTAAGTATTAATGAGCATATTTCAAATATATAGTTTTTATTAAGATCTATTTTTTATATTTGAAGTTATTATATTTTCAAATTTTATTTAAAAAATGAAGAGAAAGAAAAATGACGTGGCATTGTAAAGTAGGAGTATATTTTAGACAACTATTTTACACAAACTTGTGTTATAAAAAACTGTAGGAGACAAAACACAAAACACAAAACACAAAACACAAATATAAAAGACTTTTGGAGATGCTCTTATACTGTTATATATAATGAAAATCATAAAATTTTTGTTTAATTATTTTAACTAATAAAGTATAGTTTAAATTTATTTGAAATACTAATAAAAAAAAATGGAGTTATACCATTTTACTTAGTGTAAATCTTAAAGTCTTATATTTAAAATTAAGGGGCATATATGTATTTATAAAAAAACACACACACACACTATTAAGTTATTCGTACTTTTATATATAGTATAGATTATAGTTGGTCAAGTAACCATTTAGCCTAAAATAATACCCTATGCATCGTAGAATTCTATTTTTTTTTTAGTTTCGCCTTAAGTATTTGTCCTTTACTAATTAGTAAGTCTTTTTTATTTTACTTAATAAGGCATACATTAGTATTTCCCTCTGTTTTTTCAATATAACTATACAAGGTAGATTTTAGAATAAAGTCTTCTATGTTTGCTTCATCTTCTTGAATGATTAGGTTAATTAGCTGAAGGTGATAAAAGTGCCCACTCAAATTTAAGAAAACTCATATTTGAATCTCATCTAGGATGGAAATGGTTTATTTGTTGTCTATAATTAAAAAAAAATTGATTTAGATTTTTTTTAAATAATAATAATCAAAACTATTGGTGCAATATATACATGGGAGCAAGCACTAGGGATTGCTATTTTGTGATATAAAGGCGGTCAACACTGTTAGCAGGAGAGGCTCAACTTAAGTGGTTCAATAGATTGAACATAACTGAGCACTAGAAAACATATTGGATAACCCTGGAAAAAAAATGAAAAAGAAAATAAAATAAAATAGTACAAGTGCGTTCAGCAGTAATGTAAAACATATAATTTTATTAGTTACACATGCATAACATTTACCATTTCACTGAGATTGTAGGTTTACAACCCATTATTAATTTATTACAAACACTTGCAAACTAATTGAGATGCATACTCCCAACATGTTATATTACCAGTGAAAATGGCATAAAAGACGAACAACTCTAAGCTTTCTTAAAGATAACTTTGAACGGCACATCACTCAGAGCCAAACGTCGCACTCCATCCTTAATGAAAATGCCCACATCTCTACAAATCACTTTGCAAGTACTGCACACTGTGGGACAAAACATGAACTTGTAGTCATTTTCATATTTCTCAATCTTGAACCAATTATCTAAGGTCTTTGGACCCGGGTTCCCTTCCACTCCACCAGTTGTTATGAAATATTGTTGTAATGACTTGTCGTAATCGACTTTCCACGTGGTGGATTGGTCGCATTTCGTGGCATCAGAGAACTTGATGTTTAGATCCGTTGACACACGTATAACACCTTTCTTTGGGTCGACTGGGGTGAAAGTCAACGGGAGGCCATTTTTAATTTCATACTTGTCTTGGACCACATAGAGTGGGCACGGCTCCTTGCCCGTGCTGGCTAGAGTGAGCCCACCCCCTTTGCCCCGAAAAACGGGCAATACGTAGTAGTCAATGCCTGACCGGAGAATCTTTCCGGTGACGTCGAGCACCGGATTGGGTAACACATCAGCTGCGGAAAGGTAGATCGTTGAGAAGGCAATGAGAAGGAATAGTAATGTTGTCTTCATTGTGGGTAGTAAAAGTGTATCTGTTTGATGGATTGTTTGGTGTACATGGACATCGCATTGCTAGTTGTTATTTATAGGGCTTAGAGATGAATTAAACAACGGCGAGTTCTTCGACTTTTGCGATATGTGGATTTTGAGTTGAATTAAGAAATTAAAAAACTAAAGACCGTTCACCCCTAGTTATGATTATAAATAAATACAATTTATTTCCTTCTCTTTTCATTTGGGTTTTTGATAATTGCAAAAAGTAATCACTTTTCTGAATCAGTATAATAAACCTTGTGGGTGGGTATTTTTTTTAGTTGCAAAAAGTAACTAATAAAGAAATTAATATGCCCCACTGGCCATTGCCCACGGATTACTCAGCCTACTTCCAGCCCCACTCTCTCTCATACATTTTGGCAGTGTTGTTTTTTTTTTAATTATTAATTTTTTTTTTCTAAAAGTAATTAAAGATCATTGTTCAGGATCAGTCAAATAAACACACTCCACTGGCCTCCATTACCCATGGATTAGTCAACCAATTACAACATGTCTTTATGTCTCTCTCTATATAAAATAATATGTACTTGATTTAAAGGCGAATGTTAATTATAATATAAATAAAAAGATTAATATTTTTTATAAAAGTTTGTACCTAATTTAATCTATGTTATAATGTAATTCTTTCTATGTATAAGTGCGTAATATATTTCCTTAAGGCATACGTTAACATATATGACCATATATGTCTTAGGATGCGGTCCCTCACCTTTTTTTTTTAATAGATATGGTTCCTGATTGTAACAGTATCTCACAACTCTCGAACCAAAAGATATTGCATTTGGTAAGGACAAAAATAAAAGGATACTTGTTGCAAAATCGAGAGATAATAACTACTCCCGGCCTCTCAAATTAAAGGCATGTTTGGCCATGTTTTTGCTTTCTCGCTGCCTCTTGATAAAATTTGAGATTTTAGAATAATATTCTTTTTTTTTAATTTTTTTTCATTCATTTTTTTTGTTTACAAACACATGTCAAATGCATTCCTTGTAAGAATCAACAAAAGAAAATAAAAGAAAAGGTAAGAAATCCTACATGGTTGCATTTTGTATGTAAATATTGTATACTCTTTTGGGGTATTAAAAACTTGAGACTTAACGTGTTGCAAGAATAAGAGGTAGAACTTAAAAACCTAAGAATACATTTGTTTCAAGAATAAAAGGCAGAGTTTAAAGGTTCAAAATACAGATTAAGGAATTTAAAAGGCAGAGAGAAGAAAAGGATATAAGAGCTATTCCAAATAGAATCAAATGCATCATACACAAAGGTGAGAAAGAAAAGGATAATAATAAAAGAAGAAAATTTTTAGCACATGCTTGGTATAAAACAAAAAGTTAAAAAATTAGAATGATTAGGTCTTTAATTATAAAAACAAAAAAAATGCTTAAAATGTAAGATCCGTTATAAAATATTGATATACAAATATTGATATTTAATATTTAAAAATATAATTTGTCCTATATTAATATTAAGTGACTGGTTAATAATAATAATAATAATACTCATTTTGTTCTAATTTAATTGTCAGACTTTAAAAAATTAAAAATTAAAGAGACATAATAATTATTCTAAGAGAAAATATTTATTTCTAAAAATGTTATTTATTTTCTTTTTCATAAAAAAAGTGGTGGGATTCAAAATAAAAAAAAATGTGAGAAGTTTAAAGAGTAATATTAAAAATAATAAAATTATTATAATTAATGACATATTAAATATTAAAAATAAATAATTATTTTAAAATATTTATAAATAAAATAATAGATAATTAAATTAAAATGGAGGGAGTAATAGTTTCAAAAAATACATTAAAGAAGATATTATTTTTTTACCGGTGGAAAGAAAGAAGTGACATGGCAGATTTAAACGAAGGGGGTTGAGACACGAGGCCTTGTTGCGCAGGCAAATCGTTTTGCGTGGGTGTTTGAAAAGCAAGCCATTTGGCTTTGTAATGATAGCATAGGTAGGTACATTTCCATCAATACAAATAATAATAATAATAATAATAATAATAATAATAATATAAAAAAAGGAATAAAAGATTGGTACAAATATATATACATATATATATTAGGTATTGTTCGTGTCAAATGCACTATGGTAAACTTATAGTAACCGAACATTTATACGTAGCATATGCTCTTAAATCATACAAAGAATCTATACAAAAAATTATTCACTCCATCCTTAATTAAGAATCTATGTTTTGTTTTCACATTTTTAAGAAAGCAATAATTTAATTAGAAAAATAGATTGGAATCAAAATTTGTTTCTCATCATGAATTACATTAATGTTGTTTTGAGAAGAGAAGTAGGCTCGTACGATTGGATAGGGAAAGTATATGCAAACATAAAGTAAAGCATTCACATGATGCGCTCACTCTTAAATTTTTACTTTGAGTAGACCGGTATGAAAGTTGTACCAACAAAACAAAGGTTACTAATTACATTCAAATAATTTTTTTTAGGGTGCTAGTAAAAGCACCCTTGTTTTCTAGTTTGTGCACCCTTTTTGAAAAAATATTAAGGGTGCCTTGACTAATTAACAACACATTTGAAAATTTTTCTTTTAGGATAAAAAGCAAATAAAGGCAGACTTAGATTTATGCTTTCATAAGAAGACAAAGCTGAAATTAAATTTTTTATTTGTAAAAAATTGTTCCTCATATCTCTCACAATATCTAATTAAACACATTACAATTAGACTTTATCAAGCAAAATTAAAGTGATCGGAGAAGTAACGAGAAAAAAAAACAAATATTCTCTCGATCTTCTATACAAGCATCCGCACCTTAATTTCAATAATAGTGTTAAGAAAAAAAAGAATTGAATTTCTCGTATGAACCCTGGTAATATAGATAGGTGTTTGTTTAGGCACCCATAACTCTATTTTAGAAAAGGGTGTCAAAACTAAAAATCGATGGTGCCTTTACCAGCACCTTTTTTTAAAAAAGAATGGTATTATTAGATTGTAAAAATTAGAAAATTAGACCTTCCTTATTTAAAATTTTTTTTTATGAAAAAACATAAAGGGAACAAAAAGCATGAGGAGGAAAAAAAAGCGGGAAATACAACTCAAACTGACAAAAGTGAAGTACAAAATTACCTATTTTGATTTACAAAAATTGTACATGGACAATGAAAATTTAATTAATTTTAAAAATAATTTACTAAACCTTGATACTTAAAGAAAGCCCAAAAAATGTAAAGAAGCATAAGTGGTTATATAAACTCTAGGGAAAAAAAACTCTCTAAAAAGAAATACATAAAAAGAAAAGAAAGCCCCCAAAAAGTGAAAAAAGCATAAGTAGTCATATCTTATGTGTTGGCTATATAGCATGCATTCTCTTTCCATTTATATACCTAGTTCAACAAAATGAATGAATAGTTACTAACAAATCTAAATTTTTTGAACATACGCTATGCATTTATTAAATTAAAAACATATATTGCCTATGCCAACAGACAATTATCACTCTAGTCCTCTATTTTTATAAAAATCATAGAAGCCCTATGCCAACGGATCAATAATCCTCACAGTCGCGGTGCTTTGATGTCAGTTACTCTTGCTGGTACAAAAACCATAGATTGTATATACGCTTTGAAAAAGTGCATTCGCTACATAAAAAGTGTAACTTACACTACACCAAATTTCGCTAACAAGCACGTAAATGTGGAACGGTTATTAACCGTTCCATATGTGGTCAGATATTGGAACTAATTTAGAACGGTATAAAAACGTTCCTCAAATAGTCCGTTGATTTAGAGTTCCTAAACCGTACTAGCATTATATTTAATTTTTTTTAACTTTTTTCAAGTTTGACTACAATGTTATATGTACACCAAAAATTTGAGCGGGATCCCCAAAACAAGACCTAAAATGGTACAACTTTAATATCCCTTTTACTCTCTCACTCTTACACTCTCACGTTTACCAAAACAAACCCTAAGTTAGGACCTTCTAGTTTTTATCAGATCTGTTACTCTTCAGCGAACTTGTGTCGCGGCCTTGCTGGACCTCTTTAATCACTATTCCTTCTCCCTCCGTCTGTCTATTACAGTCCCTAAAGATTTTCATTCGTGCTCACCGACGAGCAATCAGCGCTAGTCGTCTGGTAACCGGCCCTTCATCTCTGGACCTGTGTCGCCGAACCTGCGTTGCCGGACCTGCATCACCAGCCCTTACTTCACATTCAAAGTACTATTCTCAAGCCCTAACCCCTCCACTCAAGTTTGTTCAAGTGGGTATTGTCATAATCTCACAATCGATTCTTCAAACTGTAAGTTCCAATCCCTCTTATTTGACTTATTTTTGTTAATCTTTTATTTTCCTCTCCATTTGCACACATACTTTATGAATAATTCTATGCGCGCGTACGAACAAAGACACCGAACTTAGCACCGATTTCCAATGTGGTGTGTTGACGAGGCACGCTCAAAATCTCTTCTATGTCCTTCCTCCAGTTGTCCATGCAGAGACCCACTTCCATTTTTTAAACTTGTTCAGTTCTTTCACATAGACCAACAGCTCCAATAAATAGCGATAAGGGATCCACAGGACTTGTGAAATTACCAACGAGTCCACCTCAAAATAGACATCTTTCATATTGACAGAAATCCATAAATAATTTATTACTTTATATAATGATCAATTTTGAGATTGATTTTAAGTATTGTATGTATGTAGTGCAACTTTTGTGGTCCGTAAATCATGTAACTTAAATTTAAGACAAAAGGGCTTTTTGTGGTCTGTAAATCAAGCCTTTTATGTGAGACTTGCCATTGGTTAATTAACTACTTTATATTTTTTACAATATGCTTCCAATTTGATAGACAAAGGGATTTTTTTTATTGAATAAATTTTGTCATTGATTTGTCAGATCTGCATAAAATGGATGAAACGAGAGTTTCATGACAAATATAAGGTTTAATTCTTAAAAGGAGTACTAGAACAAAATAAGTGGATTACTGATTAAAACTCCCGGCAAATATCACAGTACACCGTTAAACTTGCTGGCAATTTCAACGGGCTTCGAAACCCCTCTAGTGGCTTCATTTCTATGCATTGTGTGTTGTGGTTGAGTTAACAATCAAAGAAGAGAAAGAAATCAATGCGTTCTTAGTCAGCAATGCCACATCATATTCGTCGTCATTTTGGTACTAATCGGTTGTACAAATTGCACGGCTTCTAATTGATTGTCCCGATTGTATTTAAATTTATAGGATATTATTTTTTTGGAATTAATTAATAAAATTTCCTCAAAATGGTACTAACAAATGTGATCCAATTTACACAGAATGGTAGTTAAATCGTTCTCAAACTTTCGCCAACATTAAGTTTCCTCTGAAATAGTGCGAGTTTACAAGCAGAATAAACCAGGTCTACCGGTAATCTAGGTTCGTTATCTATATAAATGTGTGAGTTTATTTGTATGTTTTTCGATTTCTTATACATGATTTTCTTCCTTAAATATTTGTATAAAGTTTCTAGTGAATATAAGTTACTAAAAAAATTTGATAGATGGTGAATATATAATGTATTCTTCATGTTGTACTTAGTTATTTTACGGCTCCAATTGTTTTTAGCCGTTTAAATTTGAATTTGTGATATATACACTAAATCCTTATATACATCAATTTTTTATCTCCATGTTCCACAACCAACATGATCACTTTGGCAGTTGTGTGAATGAAAAAAATCAGCCTCCTGGAACACACTTTTCTTCTCCTTTTTGTCATTACTCACTCGAAACCAAGTCTGTCAATAATCCAAGTTCGTCATCTATATTACTATGTGAGTTTAGTTATGTGTTTTTTGATTTCTTATGCATGATTGATGCGTAGATATTTGTATAAAGTTTATGCTGAATATATGTTAGCATAAAACCCATTTATACCATTTCAGTTTTTGTGTAAAGTTTAAGGTTATGACTAAACTATGGTTTTGGTTTTTTGAAGCATGTTGTGTTTCCAAGTTAATTTGTTAATTATCCTATGCTTATATGCCCTTAACAATAATTTTTAGATAAAAGTCGCATGTAAAGTTTTGAAGCATGTAAAGTTTTTGTGTAAAGTTTTGGTTTTTTGAAGCATGTTTTGAAGCATGTAAAGTTTAAGGTTATGACTATATATACTTTACTTAGTCATTAATAAATTAGTTTAGGAATTCTAACATCTTGTTTTTTCTTATTACATCCTTCTACAGATATATATGCTAAGTAACAAGGGATGGTTGCTAACTAATTATGGAGGGAAAGCTTCTTTTTTGTGAATCTCACCGTAACCCGCCTACTTTAATGGAGGGAAAGCATCATTTTTTTTTTGAATCTCACTGTGACCTGCCTATACTAATGGAGGTGTGTTTTGTATTTTTTGTGAAGCTCACCCTCCCCTGCCTATACTAATGGAGGTGTGTTTTGTATTTTTTGTGAACCTCACCCTCTCCTACCTATTCTAATGGAAGGAAAGCTTGGAGTTCTTAAAGTTTAGGTTCTTTATTAGTTTTAACTTGTAATTAAATATTAACTTTAAATTGTACTTAGTATTAGCTAAGTTTTTAGGAAGACTTAATCTACTTAAACAATTTGGAATTGTGAAAAAATGTAATATGTATGTTATCTAAGTTATGGTTTTTGTTGGGATTAATGGAATGTGAATGTAATTGTTGGGAACTAAATGTAGCCTTCTTAAGATATGGTTGTTTGGATTATAAGCTATATATGTAGTAGGTGGAAAAAAATGGGCAGGGAAAAAAAATTCAGCAGCAGTATTCTATATACTGGCACGGTTTGAAACTGTTCCAGTAATGAACCCGGTAAATTTTGGCACAGTTTAAAACCGTTCTAGAAATATGCCAAAAATAAATTCTCGTCGTCACTATTTGACACGTGGACAAATAGATTCTTAACGCGAGGAAGAATAATATTATGACGTGTGGATGAATAGTACTATGACACGTGGACAAATGAACCACAAA
This sequence comes from Lonicera japonica, assembly GCA_021464415.1. NCBI lineage: Eukaryota > Viridiplantae > Streptophyta > Magnoliopsida > Dipsacales > Caprifoliaceae > Lonicera > Lonicera japonica. The sequence goes on along the minus strand of CM038471.1, from coordinate 5,806,944 downwards.
ATGTGAACAAATGGAAATGCGACACGTGTCCAATATGGTTCGGTTTTGACAGTTCCACATATGTGCTATTTTGGGAGGTTTTGGAACCCTTTGACCAGAAATGGAACTAATTTGGAACGGTTATAAACCGTTCCTTAGTAATTGGTTCGCCGGTTTTCGTTTCGGTTTGAAACCGTTCTAGATTCGGTCAGGAACGGTTTATAACCGTTCTAGTTAGCGAGTTTTGGTGTAGTGTTAGATTCTTTAAATAAGATACCTTGATGTAACAATTAATACCCTGCATTCCAAAAGGTGTATTTGATATATAAAAAGTGTCCTAAAATATGCATATAAAATGTCGGGACATTAATTTTGGAGTGCCACAGTATATATTTGGAGTGACCCACATAATAATTAAAGAAAAAGATATAGAAACCGGGGAGGTGATTCTCAAAATTGGCATCAAAACCCATTATGAAATTTTGAGGCGATGATTTAGTATGCTCCATAAAAGGAGAGGGGAACATAATTCTTAACTTCAATTTCATTTCCATCTTTATATTTGGATCAGCTTACATAACACATATATATAAGGCTTAAAACAATACATGCCATCATTCCATTGTAGTCTATTTGGTCAGGATACTCAGCTCTCACCCGAGAGACCTAGGTTCATGTCCCGGCGACTGAATTTTACTTTTTCATTTTATCCCTTTTTTTCATTCTTTTTCTCTTAGTAAAGGAAATGAGAAATTAATGAAGAAAGAGCGTTTGCTTATAGTTAGTAAAAGAAATCCAAAAGTAGCATTCTCATTAGCACCTTCTCTCATTTGGGCACACACATAAACAAAGAGGAAATAAAAAAACCTTTTTGTGAGATACCCATAAGTATTAAGCTGAAATCCCCTTCACTTATACCAAATCTTCTTTACACATTACCAAGTCTTGCATTAATATATGCACCTTAAAAGAGGGATGGGGTAATGTGATAAAGAAGGATTCATATACTAATGCAAATTCAAGTCCTAAATCCCCCCTTTCCTCCTCCTCCTCCTCCCAGACTCGAACACCAGGTCTATCCATTTGAAGCTACATGAACAAATTCAAATTCAAGGACTTCCTTGGCAAAGACCACAGTCACTTAAATTTCATTTCCATCCTAAAATCTTTCAAAACCATAAAATAAAGTTCTTAAAAGCAACCTATACAACTGCTTCGTTGTTGTTTAGTTGGTCAGGATATTTGGCTTTCACTCGAGAGACCCAGTTTCAAGACCCAGCAATGGAATTTAGTTTTAATTTTTTTTTTCGTTTCTTAACATCCCATATGTATAAACATTTAACAATTGCCCAAAAATTGAATAGGTATTGCAAAAAAATCAATCATGCACTCCCCAACTACTGACCTGATGTTAATAATCAAGCTTTTCGGTTTAATAAAAGCGTAAAACTATTAAGTTATGCTAGCCTAGTTAAATTTAATAAAAATAAGTAGGTGAAACCATTTAATTTTCCAAAGTTTCAAACTTTTAGTTAGCTTTCCCCCTCTTTTTACAAACAATTTCTCTCTAATCCCTTTTTTCTTTATTTTTTCCTCCGTTCTCTCATCCCCTCTTTATTTCTCTGTTCAATCATCCCGTCCTCTGTACTACTTTTACAAAATTTGGAATTTTTTTCTCAAGAGAAAAATAGATTAAACCAAAACAATCAACCATAAACTTTCATCATCTAACATCAGAAGTAACAGTATGAGCCCACTCAAAAGAAATATTTATCTCCAGAAAAATAGATTAAATCAATGGTGGCCTCTCTCTTTTTTTTTCTTTCCTCAGCAAATTCCCATGCTTCAGAAAGATAAGGCCTTGAAACTAAAACCTCATTAAGCTCAGCATTGAATATAAGTCAAAACCATATAAAGAAGACAAACCATATATATGCTTTAGTTTAAAGGAAAACACATTAGCCATTCCATGGCACTACCAAACAAAGTATGTTAATAAAGGACTTACATTCATAATGCAAATATAAAACCAATGAAAGTATGAAACACCATTGCTGGTAAATAATTCGAAGTAATAAAATTCAAAGTAATTTTCTTCATATGAAAGTACGAAACATCAGTGTTAGTACGCAGACCCTTTGAATTGTTAGTAGGCAAACCCTTTTGAGTACTCTAGCACTCCATAAAGTGTATTTGTTACATAAAAAGTATCCCAAAAATATACATATCAAGTAAAATTTGGAGTGTTAGACTACTCATTTGGAGTGGGAACTCATCTTTGTTAATGAAGCTCCTCTACCAGGCAATAAGTAGCTATCAAAAATAAACATATAAAGAATTTTATTTTATTTTTCCCTTTCTCTGTTCTCTCATCCCCTTTCTCCTAAGATGCCATGATTTGAATCCATGATATATTTTTGGGTAAACTACTTAAATGACCGAAACTATGGTTTTAATTTCATGTAAAGTTGTAAACCCTTCCCTCATTTCTTGGTACACACAAAATCTTAATTAATACCCATTGATTTTCAAAACCACCCTGACCCCAACTTCTTGAATTGAATTCGATGCATCACCTAAAGTGTATATGGGTATAATGTGAATAGAAGGAGAAATGAATGTTGTGTGTTCGAAGCTAGAGAGAAAATTAAGAACAGGTATACCCAAAAATGCCAAATATCAAACACCCAAATGCATGAAATTGTAAAGAAAAAGATGACACAAAAAGCCTTAAAATTTGAAATCTCAAGAAAAATGAAAGGATAGATGAAAGTAGAGAGATACAGAGAAAGGATAAATACCTCTGGAGGGTTGCTAGCAGTCCGGTGGGTTTGACAGATTCAAATCCTCCGATAGTCTAGGAGATGGAGAAAGACGGAGTTCCTGAGAGTGTGAGTGTATTCTTGGAGTGAGATATTCTTTTAGGGAGAGTATGAGAGAGAATCGGGAGATTTTACCTGCTAATATCATCTTGGCCGTTTATTTATTTTTTGTCCGATTACCAGCCATGGGATTTTTTATAAGATACACACATTATACATTTCAAATACCTTTGGCCCTTATTATATAGATGTGTGTATGTAATAAGCCAAGCAAGTGCCTTATTTAATATATATATGTGTGTTGTACATCCATAGCCATATACATATAATTTAGAACATAATTGGTGATTAAATTTAGAAGTGCATTTAACTATTTAAAAAAAACATTAGTCATGTTTATAAATTGATTTTCCACTTTATAAAATTTAGGTACCTTAAATTATGGGTATTTATCAGTTAAATATTTTGAAAATTTAAGATTAGGAGTTATGTATAAGAAAAACTAATCAAGCGTATAAAAAAGGTGAGTAATACTTATTCTTTATTTCAAGGCTTTAAATAAAATATTATTGTGTACATCTATAATGTATCTGTTTAGTAGACTGGCTATGATGATATTGTTGCAAATGACATATTATTACTGTTGAAAAATTATTTTTATGATTTGACTTGTATCATTCATAGGATAATTGGGTGTTAAACACTGACATTATTCAAAACTAGTTCATTATTGGCCAATTATTTGATTGAGAAGTGAAATTTTTGACCTCGATCAACGGAGGCTATTTGTCGACCTTAGAAGTGGAGTATTATACAAGCTGTTATGTGAAACACCTCATTTTGTGACTCTCATAGGAATATGATCTTCTAGAAAATAAGCATGTATGGATTGACGAGCTTTCATACGTGCATACATACTTTTCACATGTGATGTAGGTTAAATAAGAAAGCGAAAAGGACTCCTAGACAAGAAGTTGCGGGAATAATTGAAAGTTGCCGAAAATCGAAAATCGTAAATCTTGTGAAATCTTTGAAAGAAAGCTTTCCCTAATTTTGATCGTCATCAACTTTAAGGGTTGCTAAAAATTTCCATCAGGAGTAACATACTTAAAAATCAGTTCGATCTAATGACAGAATCTCCAAAAATCGATAAAACTAGAATTTTACTTTGGGTAATCAAATAGTGGCCTTACCAAAGTTCAAATGAGCTTAATTTTGGTCAATAAGTATATCTTATCATGGAGAACAACAAAGTAAAAAATTAGATCAATTCAATGCTCCGTTTGACCGATACAACAAAAATCGAAAAAAGGGTGAATAGTGAATGTCGTGTGGGTTGAGGACCCTTTCTCCACACGACACACGAACATCTTTGTCATGTGGACAAAGGGTTAACCAGAGGTGTCGGAACTGGAGGGTTAGGAAGGACTAGTAGTAGTGAAACAGACACAACTTAAAACATAATACAAGAAATAAGAGCACAGAGAGAAGTAAGCTACACAAGCTTAATATCTTTATATATTCTGGAGAATCATGCATAGAGAGAATATGAACAAACTAATTTTTTTTATCACAAGAATCTTACAGAGAGAAACCTTACAGGACTCGAATGCTTAACAATATAACTTAAAGCTCCTTATATAGAGAAGGGCGGAACTTATATAGAGAAGGGCGGAACATACAAATAAATTACATCGAATCTTATAACCACAACCTTACAAACAATTTTCAAAAAGTAAATAGCACAAAGCACACTTAATTATGCAACTTTAACAAGCTTGTCGGTCACGCGCAGGAGAATCTTAAGGCGAATATGTCTTCATGCTGTCGACATTGAGTTTTATCTTGAGTCATCTGAGTCATCCAAGTTATCAAGTGCAACAAATGGTTCTGAGTCAGAACTGAGTAATCCATCATTCCCAAATGATCCATCATCGTAATCAAACCGGCCTTCTGCGAAATCAAAAAGACAATCAGTTAGTCTTCGAGAGAATGGATGATTGAGGTCCTATCGATAAATGCCAAGATAAATTTCTGGTGGAATTGCGTAATATTTGTATTATTAATCCTTAGTCCACACAACAAGGGCATATTATTTCAACCCCAGACCCCTTTTCAGATATAAATAAACTTGCACTGACCCTATTTAAAGTATCAGTTAGCTCTAGAATTTCGGGAATAGTGTTTTAAAATATAATCCCTCTATATTTAAGGCTATCGGGTATTTTTTAACTCAATTCAGCCTTATTTATTTATCTGTCTTTATTTTATTAGTTATAGTTGATCTATCTCATGATTAAATTGCTATTAATCTTAAAATCAATCTAGATTATTATGCACAGTACCACATAATAATATAACACTCAGATAAATAATAGATTATATAACCCAATGATGTATAGCATGGATATTTATAACAGTATCAAACAATAATATAGCACTCATAAAAATAATAAATTATATAACCACAAAAATATTAAAATGGTAAAAAAAATAAAGTTAATGTGAATGTTTTATTGAGCCACAGCTATAATATGTTCATTTTTTTTTGTTTTAAACATTAAATATAATTATAAATAGACAAACAAGTTTGAAAATATAGGGATTGGTATTAAATAGCTTTGTAATTTTAATACGGTCTAATAAATATACTTACTTTTGCAGAGAGTTTTGGAACAAAATTTGATTCACGCTATAGCTTTGTAATTTTAAAATGGCCTATTAAATAACTTCCTTCTGGGAAAATTTGTAATGAAGTTATATAATACTCTTATACAAAACATCTAATTCAACACAAACTTTAACTTATTTAATTATTTTAACTAAATAAAATAGAGTTTAAATCTATTTAAAAATATTAATACTAATATAAAAATATACGGAGTTATACAAAAATTAACATCTAAATCATATTTGTCAATAAAATGTTACAAAAAACTTGAATACTAAAAAAAATATGCTTCAATGGTTGTAAAGTCTTGTGTAAATTTAAAAATAATCAATAAGATTCGAACACTTGTTAATTATCAATTTAAGCAATTTATTATTATTTTTTCTTGACCTTTTTTACAAATAATTCTATTGTCACAATGAATCTTTATTTGTAACTATTAATGAGCATATTTCAAATATATAGTTTTTATTAACATCTATTTTTTATATTTGAAGATATTATATTTTCAAATTTTATTTAAAAAATGAAGAGAGAAAAATGATATGGCAATGTATAATAGGAGTATATTTTACACAACTATTTTACACAAACTTGTGTTTTAAAAGATTGCCAAAGACAAAACACAAAACAAAAATGTAAAAGACTATTGGAGATGCTCTTTTACTGTTTTATGTAAATCATAAATTTTTTGTTTAATTATTTTAACAAATAAAGTATAGTTTAAATTTATTTGAAATGCTAATATAAAAAATTATGAAGTTATACCATTTTACTTGGTGTAAATCTTAAAAATCGATCTTCTATTTAAAATTAAGGGGCATATTTATATTAAAAAAAATGAAAAAAATTTATTTAAGTTGTTATACTTTTATATATAATATAGATTATAGTTGGTCAAGTAACCATTTAGCCTAAAATAATACCCTATGCATTGTAGAATTCTAACTTTTTTTTTTTCAAGTTTCACCTTAAGTATTTGTCCTTTACTTAATAATCCTTGAATTTCTATTTTATACTCCTTAATAAGGCATACATTAGTATTCCCCTTAGTTTTTTCAATATAACTATACATTGAAGTTTTTAGAATAAAGTTTTCTATGTTTGCTTCATCTTCTTGAATGATTAGGTTAATTAGCTGAAGGTGATAAAAGCGCCTACTAGAATTTAAGAAAACTCATATTTGAATCTCATTTGGGATGGAAATGGTTTATTTGTTGTCTATAATTAAAAAAATAAATTGATTTAGACTTTTTTTTCAAATAATAATAATCAAAACTATTGGTGCAATACATGGGAGCAAGTACTAGGGATTGCTATTTTGTGGTTCAAGAGATTGAACATAACTGAGCACTAGATCTTGGTATTGGAAGGGAAAATCGCCTCAATAATTTTAGAGGAATTCAAAAATGTAATTGAGATGAAAATTTATAAACAAATAGAGTGAAAAAGTGTGTTCTATCAATTAATGAACTTATGTCAAATCATGAAATTGTATTTTGAGTCTTAAAATTAAATTCCCTATAATTACTCAAGAGTCCAGCTCCACCCATATTTGTAGTTTGTTTTTAATAAAGATTTGAATTTACTACAAAATTAATTCGTCCTTTATTTGTTTTTATATTTATATTTTTATTTTTAACCGTTGTGTCTTCAATTAATAACTAGATTTTGTTTGTTAATCAATGCATAATCGTTATTTTGAACTTTGAATTGGAATTAAAAACCAAAAGCTTCTCCTTATAAATCTCTCTAAATTGAAGCTATTATTTAAATTATATTGAAGGTACCAATTACAAACAATGCATATACAAATTAACTAAAACAGAGTAGTAACCAAGCCTCTTGGTCCGGTAGTATAAGGCTATCACTGGGGTTATCAAAATAATACTCGGCTAGCGGAAGCCAAGCACTGTGAGGGAGAGTTAGTTAAACAGCGCGAAAGTTGGCCCGTACACTCCGGGGGATAACTCTCGAACATAAAAAAACAAAAAATAGAGTAGTACAAGTGCATTCAAAACCATGCGCCGCGAGCAGGGATAAGTCGAGGTGGCCGAAAGTTGCATTGGACACTCCGTCGGATAACTCTAGAACAAAAAAAAAGGTAGTTCAAGTGCATTGAGCAGTAATGTAACGGCATTATCAAAACAATGGTTGGTCAATGGCTGCCACGCACCGCAATCGATGATTAGTCGAGGTGCATGAAAACATACCGGATAACCCTTGAAAAAAAAACATAGTACAAGTGCATTCAGCAGTAATGTAAAACATATAATTTTATTAGTTACATATGCATAACATTTACCATTTCACTGAGATTGTAGGATTACAACCCATTATTAGTTTATTACAAACACTTGCAAACTAATTGAAACGCATACTCCCAGCATGTCATATTACCAGTGAAAATGGCAAAAAAGATGAACAACTCTAAGCCTTCTTAAAGATAACTTTGAACGGCACATCACTCAAAGCCAAACGTCGCACCCCATCCTTAATGAAAATGCCCACATCTCTACAAATCACTTTGCAGGTACTGCACACTGTGGGACAAAACATGAACTTGTAATCGTTCTCATATTTCTCAATCTTGAACCAATTATTTAAGGTTTTTGGACCCGGGTTCCCTTCCACTCCACCACTTGTTATGAAATATTGTTGTAACAACTTGTCGTAATCGACTTTCCACGTGGTGGATTGGTCGCATTTCGTGGCATCAGAGAACTTGATGCATGTTTAGATCCGTTGACATACGTATAACACCTTTCTTTGGGTCGACTGGGGTGAAAGTCAACGGGAGGCCATTTTTGAATTCATACTTCTCTTGTACCACATCGAGCGAGCAGGGCTCCTTGCCTGTGCTGGCTAGAGTGAGCCCACCCCCTTTGCCCTGTAAAACGGGCAGTACGTAGTAGTTAATGCCTGACCGGAGAATCTTTCCAGTGACGTCGAGCACTGGATCGGGTGACACATCAGCCGCGGAAAGGGAGATTGTTGAGAAGGCAATGAGAAGGAATGAAATCAATAGTAGTGTTGTCTTCATTGTGGGTAGTAAATGAGATGGATTGTTTGGTGTACATGGACATTGCATTGCTAGTTGTTATTTATAGGACTTAGAGATGTATTAAACAACGGCGAGTTCTTGGACTGATTTTAAGAAATAAGATATAATTTATTTCCTTCTCTTTTCTTTTGGGTTTTTGATAATTGCAAAAAGTAATCACTTTTCTGAATCAGTATAATAAACCTTGCGGTTTTTTTATAGTTGCAAAAATTAACCGATAAAGAAATTAATATGCCCCATTAGCCATTACCCACGGATTACTCAACCTAATTCCAGCCCCCCCCCCCTCTCTCTCTCTCTCTCTCTCATACATTTTGGTAGTGGTGTTGTTTTTTTTTTTAATTATTATTATTAATTTTTTTTTTCAAAAAGTAGTTAAAGATCATTGTTCTGGATCAGCCAAATAAACACACTCCACTGGCCATTAATTACCCATGGATTACTCAACCAATTCCAGCATGCCTTTATGTCGCTCTATATAAAAAATAATATGTGACTTAAGGGCACATGTTAACTATAATATAAACAGAAAGATTAATATTTTGCATGAAAATTTTGCCTAATTGAATGCATGTTATAATTTAATTCTTTATATGTATAAATGCGTAATATATTTCCTTAAGGCAGACGTTAACATATATATATATATATATATATGACCATATATATGTTAGGATGCGGTCCCTCACCTTGTTTTATTTTTTTTAATAGATATGATTTCCGATTGCAACAGTGTCTCACAACTCTCGAACCAAAAGTTATTGCATTTGGTAAGGACAAAAATAGAAGGATACTTGTTGCAAAACCGAGAGATAATAACTACTCCCTGCCTCTTAAATTAAAGGCATGTTTGGCCATGTTTTTGCTTTCTCGCAGCCTCTTGATAAAATTTGAGATTTTGGAATAATATTCTTTTCTTTTAATTTCTTTTCATTCCTTTTTTTTGTTTACAAACACATGTCAAATGCATTCCTTGTAAGAATCAACAAAAGAAAAGGAAAGAAATCCTACATGGTTGCATTTTGTAAGTAAATATTGTACACTCCTTTGGGGTATTAAAAACTTGAGACTTAACGTGTTGCAAGAATAAGAGATAGAACTTAAAAAGCTAAGAATACGTAAGTTTCAAGAATAAAAGGTAGAGTTTAAAAAGGCTCAAAAAACAGATTAAGGAATTTTAAAGGCATAGAGAAGAAAAGGATATAAGAGCTATTCTAAATAGAATCAAATGCATCATGCACAAAGGTGAGAAAGAAAAGGATAATAATAAAAGAAGTAACTTTTTAGCACATGCTTCATATAAAACAAAAAGATGAAAAATTAGAATGATTAGGTCTTTAATTATAAAAACCAAAAAATGGTTAAAATGTAAAATCTGTTATAAAATATTGATATGCAAATATTTATATTTAATATTTAAAAATACAATTTGTCCTATATTAATATTAAGTGATTGATTCTTAATAATAATAATAACAATAATAATAACAATAATAATAATAATAATAATAATAATAATAATAATACTCCTTATGTTTTAATTTAATTGTCACACTTTAAAAAATTAAAAATTAAGAAAATATAATAATTATTCCAAAAGAAAATACTTATTTTTAAAAATGTCATTTATTTTCTTTGTCATAAAAAAAGTGGTGGGACTCAAAATAAAAAAAAATGTGAGAAGTTTAAAGAGTAATATTAAAAATAAAAAATTATTATAATTAATGAAATATTAAATATAAAAAGTGAATAATTATTTTAAAATATTTATAAATAAAATAATAAATAATTAAATTGAAATGGAGGAAGTAATAATTTTAAAAAATACATTAAAGAAGATATTTTATTTCTGGTGGATAGAAAGAAGTGACATGGCAGATTTAAACGAAGGGGGTGGAGACACGAGGCCTTGTTGCGCAGGCAAATATTTTTGCGTGGATGTTTGAAAAGCAAGCCATTTGGCTTTGTAATGATGACAGTTTGACAAACCTTGTACTATAAATAGCATAAGTAGGTACATTTCCATCGATGCAAATATATATATAATAATAATAATAATATTAATATAAAAAAAGGAATAAAAGATTGGTACGAATATATATATATATATATGTGTGTGTGTGTGTAATAAGCCAAGCAAGTGCCTTACTTAATATATATATATATGTGTTTTTTACATCCATAGCTATATACATATAATTTAGAACATAATTGGTGATTAAATTTAGAAGGGCATTTAACTATTTAAAAGAAACATTAGTCGTATTTATAAATTGATTTTCCACTTTATAAAATTTAGGTACCTTAAATTATGGGTATTGATTAGTTAAATATTTTGAAAATTTAGGATTCGGAGTTATATATAAGAAAAACTAATTAAGCGCATAAAAAAGGTGAGTAATACTTATTCTTTATTTCAAAGCTTTAAATAAATTATTATTGTGTACGTCTACAATGTATTTGTTTAGTAGATTGGCTATGATGATATCGTTGCAAATGACATATTAATATTGTTGAAAAATTACTTTTATGATTTGACATGTATCATTCCCAAGATAATTGGGTGCTGAACACTGACGTTATTCAGAACTAATTTATTATTGGCCAATTATTTGATTGAAAAGTGAAATATTTGACCTCGATCAATGGGGGCTATTCGTCGACCTTAGAAGTGGAGTATTATACAAGCAGTTATGTGAAACTCCTCATTTTGTGACTCTCGTAGGAATATGATCTTCTAGAAAATAAGCATGTATGGATGCACGAGCATTCATACATGTATACATATTCTTCACATGTGATGTAAGTCAAATAAGAAAGCGAAAAGGACTCCCGGACAAGAAGTTACGAGAATAACTGGAAGCTGCCAAAAATCGAAAATCGAAAATCTTGTGAAATCTTTGAAAGAAAGCTTTCGCTAATTTTGATCATCGTCAACTATAGGGGTTGTTAAAAATTGCCATAAGGAGTAACATACTTAAAAATCAGTTCGATCCGATGACAGAATCTCCGAGAATTGGTAAAACTGGAATTTTACTTTGGGTAATCAAATGGTGGCCTTACCAAAGTTCAAATGAGCTCAATTTCGGTTAGTAACTATGTCTTATCATCGAGAACAATAACCTAAAAAATCAGATCAATCCAATGCTCCGTTTGACCGATATAGCAAAAACGGGAAAAAGGGTGAATAGTGAATGTTGTGTGGACAAAGGTTTGAGGCCCTTTCTCCACACGACACACAAACACTTCTGTAAAGCTAAAAAGTAAATTACAAGATCCACCAGCAAAATACAGTCGGGAGAGAAAAATTTACAACAGCCATATAACCGGAAAACCGAATGAATGAATACAAGATGCACAAACAAAACAACTAGGATAATGAATAAATGAATACAAACCAGCCAATAGATATATAGAACACAACAGCAAACGCATCCACACAATAGCAAAGTAAAGAATTCATGCAGCAATACGTACAAGAAAAAGATCACACAAGACTCGTCAGTCTAATCCACATGAGGACCACAAGTCCCCAGTAGAGTCACTGCTATGGGCAACTGAGGTGGGCATTGGGGTGACCCATTATTTTTTTCTATTTGGCTTTTTGTCGGTCCAGTGTAAACTGCGTCATCATACACATTCCCAGTGGTTTTGGCCCATGTTATGTGCATGTATTAGAGTTGCCAGTCCATTTAGCCTTATAACGGATAAAGGAGAGAAAAGTCCCAATCAACAACAAGGTTTGACCAAGCTACTCAGGTTTATGAAACCAGAGGTTCGTTGAGCTTGGGAATTAAAATGTAGTGTGGGAAGGTATTAGGCACCCCCATTGTCCCTTTTAGGTCTCATCTTCTCGTGGGATCATTGCGTGGATGCGTGTGTGTCTATGCTTATCCTACTCTACTAATTAGGTTCGTTGCATTCCGCTGGCGAATATCAGTGTAGATTCAATCATTCTGGCAATTTGAGGTAAAATAATTTTAGTTATAGTTTCAACCCTAAAGTAGGAAAAATTACATATAAGCCACTAAACTTTTGGATTTTGACCCTAGTAGTGAGAAAATTTAAATTTATGTGTTTATCAGGTTCATGTAAGTTTTCATGTGAAATTGTGGTCAAGATTGTATATTTATAATAAAGTCAATCAATTTCCAAAAATTATAATTACGCCCCCACAAACTTTAGGAAATTACCGAAATACACTACAAAAATGAAGACTTTTAGTGACGCATCAAGGCGCCGGCAAAAGTACTAAAAACGCGCCAACAAAAGTCGATTAATCTTTGGCGACGCGTTTTTGCGCCGGCAAAGAGCGCCAGCAAAAGTTCGCCGGTAAAAGTAACCTACTGACTTTTACCGACGCAAAAGTAAACGCGTCGGCAAAAGTCATCTTTAGTGGCGCAAAAACGCGCCGGTAAAAAGCAGCGCGCCATTAAAAGTGCATGACATTGTGTCTTGAAAGCAGACTTTTGCCGACGCATTTGGTTCCTTTGCTGGCGCGTTAGACGCGCCGGTAAAGATCACTTTTGCTGGCGCGTTAAACGCGCCGGGAAAGATCACTTTTGCTGGCGCGTTGAACGCGCCGGGAAAGATCACTTTTGCTGGCGCGTTGAACGCGCCGGGAAAAGGCAAAATCCGATCGGAGAAATGACTTTTGCCGATGCTTTGTATGAAACGCGTCAAAAAAAATTCTTTTTAATGGCGTGAAACGCGCCAGCGAAGGTTAAAGATTTTATATATATATATATAATTTAAATATAAGGATAATTTATTTTTCTTTGGATATTAATAGAAATGCTAGTTATTAGTTTATTGCATTTTAATCATATATAAAAATGCACCAAATTAATAAATTTGTGTCAACTAATTATTTCAATGCAACTCAAACGACTATATTCTATTTCAAAAAATGAATATCAAATCCACATACCTCATTTTCCAAACACGAAAGTGATTAATAAAAAGAGTAAAAAGCTAGTATGTTAAGAACTACAAATAAGAATGAGATTTATATATTCCCATGAATACATGGACAAATTAAAGTACCAAACACATTTTAAAGAATACAACTACTAATACATATTAGCTAATTTAATTAAGTATATCTGCACGATGATTCTTTAAAAAAATACTTGGCAAAATTAACAAGAAGCTTCAAATAATGTCACACAATAGAATGTATTTTACATTTACAAATTTTTACAGAACATGACAATATCTATCTGAAATGACCTAATTATTCAAATGAAAATAAAAAAACTTTACAAGTAAAATGGGAAATACATATGTACAAAATATTTACAAAAGAACCTAACTCCGATCTAAAGAAATGAACCATACCCTTTGTTAAAGGCTTATGTCAAAGTACTTTGGATTTGATGGAAAATGAAATTCCACCTGTAACTGCAATGTCCAAACATAGATCCATTGTTAGACAACAAAAAACTTGATGTTCTATGCACAATAGAATGTATTTTGTGAGACCCATTGCGAGTACACATATAGCTATTGCCAACAATGTATAACGGTGAAAGCATATGGTACAACTTTACGCAACCGGCAATTGGTGTCATATATTAAAAGAAAGGGCAGCATAAAGCATGAGGTTCACTGCAACTAATTGGTCCATGAAAATATATATATATATATAACTCCCTCCCTCCTAAATTAAAAGATCGGTAATCACTTTTGGGATACTCCACATTAAGAGTCCAGATAATCCTTACGGTTGAGGAATAAAAAAGTGTGCTCCATAACTTTTTTACCAACCAAATGATGAACCAGACAGAAAGACAATCCTGCAATCCTCTTTCCATCACCATTGATGATACCACAAGGATTCTTAATACTTCAACCAGCGAAAAATTGAGACTATCTTAATGCGAATGTAATAGCAAATACAATGCAAATGACTTACCTTATATAAAAAAGATTAGTGCACTACAAGGGTGGAAAACATTTTTTTATGAGTTTAATTTGCTGACCTAAAACCATCATGACTTTTACCATGTATTTATAGGATACAATAAATTATCAAAAAAAAAAACAATACAACATAAATTATATTTAATTCCACTTACTTGTAATTGTCTATTCGCCTAGACCCTCCTAGCCTGATTAAACAATTGCCTAAACTAAATACAGCAATGATAACAAGAAAAACCACACAAAAAAGGATTATCATTTCACAGCAACCAACCACTGATATTTGAAGTCTAATTTTGCTTCCCAAAAATTTAAATCTAAATCACATCCCTCACTTTAGGCATATAGATTCTAAAAGGGTTATCTTCCTGAACGAAGCAACTATGAGTATGACAACCATAACAGTGTATGTAAATTCTTGAGTGTACGAGATTTTGAGTGTTAATAAAATAATCCAAGGAGGAGTTGGGCTAGTTGAGGAAAAAGCAAAACTAATACAGGCCAATAAACTATTAACAAGCCATTAGTTTAAGAAATATAAGAGTAATAATATAACTTACAGCTACCAAAGTCAAAGGTACAACCTATTTTTTTTATTATATTGAAGTAACCGTTTAACCTTGAGCAACAACTCTTGTAGTTTCTCCTGAAAACAATAAAAAAAAAAAAAATTTAAAAAAAAAAAAAACAAACAAACAAACTTTCGTTAATTGCACGACAAAGTACAAAAATGTAAATAAATTCAGAGCGCACAAAATACATAGTCTTAAAAATGAAACAAACAACTGACTATATGAAATCCATGATTATATATTACACTGTAATGGCATTTTGGGACACTTTGTTGCTATTTTGTAATTTTTCTATCTCAAAAACCTCGTCCCTCAAATTTTCTCCCACTTTGTTTCACCCACATGGGCCACGCGCCCATGCCAAAGACGATACAATGCTTATCCATAAAAAAATATCTTATTTCTATTCCCCATCCTCAACCAATCTACTACAAGTAGTTACTAACAAAATTTTATATAAGTTACTACCCTTGTATTCTTTTCGAGAATCAAACCATAGGTAAAAACATGATTAAGACTAAACTTACAACATAATATCTTTTATTTTTCATACAATTCATAACCGGTTGGACTGCTCTCCTGAAGAAAAAGAAGGAAATCAATGCTTATAAAATTCGGAACCACAATCAACTACGTGAATAATTAGTTAGTAAACTACTAATGTTCGAGTAAAAATAGACAAATCACAAACTTCATTGAGGATGATTTTCTTCACTAACTAGTTGAGTGCCAACAGATCCCTTTACCTTCTCATTTTTTCATTATAAAACACATCAAACGGACATAAATTTCATGATCACTAGTGTTAGCAAAGACATGTAGTAAGAAGCTGGACTCAAACTATTAAAAATAGAAAAGAATACATAACCCATAACTAGGGTCATAGACTGACTCCTCTATACATATTACGACATATAAAGGAATATTACCTAGATATGCCTCAGCCACATATAATTTACTACACCCATCTGAAGATAAGAGGCTAGCATACCCATGATGTTAAATTAATCTAAAGAAAAGGCATAAAATACTTCTTGATATCACAAAACCTTTAGCAGAGTTATAACATATAATAAAACTCTATTGAACCTAACTTACGAACAAGGAAATAACTAGCAATGTTTATTAGCACCTCACCTTTAGAACAACACTTGCACGGACATGCTTATTTTTACTTTGATTGAAACTGATCAGTGATCTCATCAATTTTGGTAGTGTTTGATTGCCTAATTATCTAGGCAATTCTAATTCCATAGTACAATTACATGTTGCTGAAATGATAACAAAATAAAAAAATAGTTAATAATACAAGTTATTATAATAGATAAGCTAAAATAATAGCATAATTTCCTTATAATGAAAAATATATACAAATAAAAAGGCAGCAGGATTCGAACCTATGGCCACCCCACCCCTGATTTGTTCTGTTGGGTGGCCGGGTTAACACTCCTCGTCGCCTCTGTACCGGAAACTGAAGCGATGCGCTACCCAGCGCGTAACCTTGTATCCCCTACCCTTGTTGTGGTTGTGCCATTACCAATCACAGGTAACCCTCGGTCCAGCCGTCCCTGACTTAATAAGAACGATTAATCTTATAATCAAACGGGAAAACATTGAAAATAAGAGGGAGATTTATGTGAGAAAAGGGAATTTGAGGAGCTGAGATGCAGATGGTGAAGCAACACAACACCCTAACCGAATACCAATCCAAACCAAGGTTCAATTCAATTCCCCTGCAATATGTAATTAGGGAAACTTTAATTAACTGATTTTATAACATAAGCAAAGTAGTAGAGCTTATTAGCAGAAACATATAATACGAATAAAAGTAGTCTAACAAAACAAATGAGGGAAATTAACAAAAGGCAAAACAATTCCAAACCTTTCATTTTTTATTTTCAAATTCAGTCAGATAGATTTAAGTTGCATTTGCACTCGATTTTCATTCATTATCATATTTTATCAATCTTCCTTCTTCCCTCTTTATATTTTTATGAATACACACATACATATATATATATGAATGGTATATATACACATAAATATAATTTTTACCATTTTTCGAAAAAGTAACTAAAATTTTAATCTAATTCATAAATCGCTTCTCATATATTTATAAAAATTAACAAAACAAACAAAAATTATCATTTAAACTTTACCATTACTAGATCACTACTAAGATCACCAGCCACTATTAAAATTAAACCCCCCCTGTATTTTTATATGATTTAAGTTAAAATTATCATTTAAACTTTACCATTAATCAACCTATAAAAAAGAGTACCATATTTATTTGATACTTTCATATAGATGTTTCTTCATTCATAATAAAATATCTAAAAGAAGAAACTAAAATCAAGATTTATACACCAGTAGATCTGTTCAACACACGTCCTAGATCTAAAAATTAGGGATTTTCACCAGATTGAAGAATAAGATAAAGATGAACTAGGTTAGGGTTCTAAGAAAAGGTACAAAACAATGAGAGAGAAAAAAGACATACCTGGGATTCGCAATAGAAGGGATCAAAGCGAAAGAGGAAAAGCCCGGTGTTAAGATCTACCAAATCCTCGCCATCGGTGCAGCATATCTTTCTATCTCCCGCACACTAATGATCAATCAACAAAAATACATTGAAACCCTAACTTTTTGACAAAAAAAATCAAATTTCAAAATAGAAAATGAACCTTTATGTATCTATAATCGAAACCTAACCTTGAATGCAAGAACTTTGGACTATGCATTTGGGGAGTACATAGCTTTGTAAATCGCGAGTGAGAGAGATGAAATCGATGGGGATTTAATTGTGAGAGATGAAATCAATGGGAGTCGGCTGTGAGAGGCGAGTTGAGAGAGATGAGAGACGGTGGTGAGAGCTGGGTTGAGAGAGACGACATAAAATGGGAAATAAGGGATGATTTCCCATTTCTTTAATACGGAACCCTTGCAACGACGTGTTTACCGCGCCAGCAAATGTAATTTCTTAAAAAAAAAATATTTCCGCGAAAACGAAAGGCGCGTAATGTTTGCGCCATTATTTTTGGCACTTTATACCGACGCGTTTATATTAACGCGCCAGAAAAGGTAACTCGTGACTTTTAATGGCGCTACTATTGCGCCATCATAGGTGCTCTAATTTTCTCCATCACATTATCTTTATACTGGCGCGCGTGTGCTAAATGCGTCAACATAGGATACCTTTCCTGGCGCGTTTAAGATAACGCGCCGGCAAAGGTCATGTTTCTTGTAGTGATAGCCCCAACTAGTACGAGGACCACCATATGTTGTTGGGTTGTACAGATCGATTCTGGAACAATTAGACAACTATAGTGTTAAACTAGCCAGATGGAGCCTAAAATAAACATTACGGTGTTCTGCGAAAGGGAATGTACAGCTTGGCTGTGTTATGTGTTTGTAATTGAAATAAGATGAATTGAAGAAAAATTACTAAAGAAAAATATATGGCTTTTTAGATTATTGGATCGTCGAATCTCCTCCTAAAACTCCATTTCTGGAGGGGGTTGGCCCAACCCTTTTGGGTCTTTCCAGTCTTGTTGCTTTCTAGTCCCAATTGCTCTAGACCAAGTTTGGTTGAGTTTTGATGTTCTTAATCTACATTTTAACAATGCTAGACACTCCGAGGAAATTCTAATAGACTCCTAGGGATGTCCCAGGAAATGCATTTTAATTGGCAGTATGGCCTCGAAGGCTCTATAACCAAACCAAAAAACTATTTTCGTTTTAAAAACTGTTTTTTTTTTTGAAAAAAAATATGTTGGTCGGATTCTAACCCTAGAGGGGGGTGAATAGGGTTTGAAAAGCTTAATGCGGAATTTAAAAACTTTTCGTAAATCGTTTAAGTAAAACAAATTTACTAAACCAAAATATCAAGGAATGCAAGCACATAAACAATTAAACAAACAATCCCAAGAGCAATCAATTAAGCAATAGCAAAACAATCAATAATAAAGAGATTGAGTAAGAAATATTGAACCGATTTAAAGTCCAAGGCTTTTTGTCAACACGGTTTTGGTTTTACCAAACCATAATCCGCGCCCGATTAGTTCCCCGAGAATTTCCACTAAAATCAATCTCCTTCCGGGTGAAGATCAAACCTCTACAAGTGTTGTCTCACACACTCTATAAGTATTGCTATACCACAATACTCTTACAAGATACCCTCTTGCTAACCTTGTGAAATTTACCTTTCACAAAAACTAAACAAGAATTTACCTTCTTGTTTTTCCTATGAGATTTACCATTCACAATGAATTCTAATTGCTTGGTGATTCGCACCAATTTACAATAACTCTTTAAAGTGTGTAAATAATACAATTTAAAGTTCACACTAGAGTTATCCTATTTGATCAAGATGATATAACTCAATAAGAATGATTGATCAAAAACAATTTCTTGAATCTTTGAATAACGAAGATAGATGAAGAATAGAGTATATAAATGATTAAAGGTGTGTAGAATGAGCCTTAGATCGTGTATATATAGTTCCAAAAGTGATATAGCTGTTTGAGAGGTTTAGTAGAAGTTTGGTACCAACAATAGTAAAAAATTAGATATCCAACGGCTATATTCTGGAGCATCAGTCGACTAAGCAAAACCATCAGTCAACTGATGAACCCTTAGTCGACTGAGAAAGGATGCTTAGTTGACTGATGGACCCTTAGTCGACTAAGCAAGGCTGCTTAGTCAACTGATGGACTCTGCTGCCCAACAGGCCAAAAGGCCAAAAATCCCAATTTTTTGCACTTTTGCATATAAGCTCCAAAATCAATTCTAATGCTATGGGGATTTCAAAAACAAGTTCCTACGACACTTATTTTTTGGAAAAACTCAAAATATGATCATTTGAATTTAATATGAATTTATTTGAAAACCGATTTTTGCAAGAATGATGTTTTCCAAGAAATTTTGATTCAAACTGATTTTGATTAATCTAAGAATGATATATCAATATGTATGAGCTATATAATTAATCAATTAAGAAACTTTACATTAATCCTAAGCAAACACTCAATTATCAAATTGGTGAGTCTTCGAATGCTTCGATTTGTTTTTTCAAATTGATTCTTCACTTGAAGTTTTGGCATATGATCCTTGATCTTTTGTGCTTCATGAAATGCATAGCTAGCCTGTGTGATAAGAATGATCTCTTGCTAGTCCATTGCTATGTTGACTTAATCGGATATTGATTGAAAGATCCCTGTCAAACTTCTTTTGAGCAGTCATGCTTTTCTTGATTTTCCAAATAAGAAAACTATAATCTTAAATCAAGAAGATGTTAAATTACACATGATTGATTTATTGTTATTATCAAAATAAGATTAAGTGGGTTATGAATATGAAAGATTGTTCCTTGGTTATCTCACTTCCATGGTTTACAGCTAAGGCATTGGACCTACAATCTAAATGGACATATTCTTAGGTTTGTATGCTTTAATATTTTCAATGTGTAATTTATGTTGGAGAAATAAGTCAGAAGAGTAATTCTCTAATGAAGAATGTTTTCTCAAATTTGTTGTGCTACTGTCTCATGACATTTTGTAGGAATGGGACCCAAGTCACTCAAGGACTTGAAGATGTAAAGCTGCAAAAAATATATTTTTCATAATTAAAAGAGATTTTTTTGTTTATTTGGGTGGAATATATATATATATATACATGTATACGAGAAAAATGACTCTTATCAGTCTCAACTCCCAAATGAAATGCCTAAAGTACTTCCAAATTATTTATTCCCCTTTGTTTAGGCTATTTTATTTTTTATTAATATTAAAATGTTAGACTCAATACGCATTTCATCCTGATTTAGAAATTCAGATAAACGTGATTATTTTAAGTACTTTTTAGAAATTTCTAATGTTATTTAATGATTTTTTCTTTAATCATCAATTCATTTATTATTATAAATGGTTGATAGTTTCTTCTATCTCAATTTTCTTGACTTGATAGTTTAATCTGTAACTTCTTAAATACAATGTATAGAATATATAAGCATAGAATATCTTCAAATAGTAGTCTCTATACTTCAACAGCCTCACTATAAGTTTACGTGCGGTCAAAAATATATATTTGGCCTTCTTTTGCATGTTGATTTGTGAAGAAATTTGTATGATCATACTTTGATTTACCTTCTAGCTATTTCTTATTGCAGATAACTAGGCTTGATCTCGAACCTTTAAAATTCCTCCATGGATTCCATCAGATGGGTTATTAGTCTTATTTTCTCTCATCTACAATTAAGTTGTGTTTTTGTTAACAATGCCTTACAAGAAACATGTAAATTTTTTTCTTTTTTTTAATCAAAATCAATGTAAAGAATCTACGGTGTTGAGTAATTATAAATTTATTTATTTGTTTATAATTTTTATAAAGATCATGCTTTTGAGACTTCAATCAATAAATATATGCATTACTGCAATCCGTTATGTATGAGTAATATTTTAGAGATATGTTACTTAATTTATAAACAATAATTATAAACTACCCGCGCATCGTGCGGGACTGCAAACTAGTAGGTAATAAAAGAAAAAGACCTAGTTGCTTGTATCTTTGTTTATTTGTCATTAGCAAGTTAATACAAAAAACCACATACGAAAAAGGAGGATGTAGTTCTAGAACGATGTGAAAATCCTTAGAGAGATTTATCTATAAGCAAAAATTTGTTTAATTTTTTTTATTGAGACATGGTGGTTTTGTTTTGTTTGCTCTTTCTCGGAGCCAAAAAAAATAACTTTGAGAGAGAGGAGGAAAGAATAACAATGAGAGAGAATGGGAGGAAAGGATGAGGGAGAGATGAAGTGAAAAATATTATTTTAAGTTAAAATTGTTTTTTTTTGATCAAAAGCAAAAGCAGTGAGGTCTATATTTTTATTTTATTTTTTCAATTCGTGTGAATTGGTAAACCCAGTTCACACTTCAATGGCACACGTTATATCCAATTAGCATACTCATCTTTTTATTGGTTATTATTAAACTCGTATGCAGAATTGACAGCATTGCATAAAGATAAAATATTATTATGTCACACTTCATTGCAAAATTAGTATATAAAGTTGTATAATAATAATAATAATAATAATGACAACAACGATGATAATGATGATGATGGTGATAACAAAGAATTGACATGGTCCACACGTGTACAGCCCGGATCAGTTGTGGTTTTAGCAAGTCTTATATTTATTAAAATAATTATCTATTTGGGCTCTCAAATTTCAAAACTCTCAAAATACTACTTTGTGTATGGTTAAATATACGATATTAATATTAATTATCACATAAAAAATGTCTATATGTGGTGAAATGTTTAGACACAAAGTCATATTCGCAAATTACAAATCACAATTAGTTGCGAAATCTTTAAAAATAGCTAAATTTTTCATTGAAGCAATGCAATTAATTAGATTACAAAAATGTAGTAACAAATGCTTTTTGCCCCTCAATGTATCGTTGGGGAAGTTGAATCCTTAATGAGAATTTGAGAGTGGAAAAAAAATAAAAATTTGCTACTGCAACAGCAAAATTTTGGTTCAAAATTCGATTCACATGTAGTATGAGTTATATGTGTTTTCGTCCCTACTCCCCACACCAACCACCATAACAAAGCTTTAACTCGTGGCTCTATCCCCGAGTGCGGGCGAACATCGACAAAAAGATTCAATTATTTTTAACTAGCTAAGTTATCGTGGGAGGTAAAAATTGTACATGGGTTTTTTTTACTAGGCCCACCATGGAAGTACACATCATGATCGGCCTACAATGCAGAGTCCTTAGGCTCATTTCCATTATAAAAGAGAAACTGTAAGGCCGAGTAAGATATTTCCATATAACAGCTGACCACTACTTGGCTAACGCAACTAGCCAACCAATGTGTGTAAACTCAATGACGACCAACCAATCCTGGATGGCCAACAGGTAGAGGAAAGCCGAGGTTGAGGACAAGTGATTGGAAATAATCACTTATGCAAGTGTGAATAGGATTAGGGATAGCAGTTATCTCAGAGTAATGTCCAAATTTACCCTTTATAGTAATTTTCATATCCCACAAACTCTATAATAATTGTCATATCTTACAAACTCTAATGTAACCTTATCCTATACATATAATTAGGAAGGGAAAACCCATAGGTAATTGACTTTCTACCTTCTACGCTAACTCTCACACATTTTCCTCCTACGTCTAGCAAAACCCTAAATTCTTTGCAACAGTATTCTTTCAGGGATGATGTACTGCCGGATTGGGAATTAAAGTCACTGAAGGAACCTACCCTTAAGCAAATATGTTATTCTTAACAAAAATTATATTTGCATTTCCTTTAGCTTTTAAGGTAGATACACAGTGATTGCTTATATTGATAATTTTGATATAATTTAATCTTTTAGCTAAATTTCCCATTGATCGATAGAACTCAACACCACCCTGAGAGGTACACAATTAATCCAATAGCAGTTGAATGAGTTCTTATATCTCTGCAATTTATTACATTTTCTTTTGTTTCCTAATAATGTTTTTAAAGTCAGATATATAGAAAAGCCCAAGTATATCAACCTGAGGAATTTTTTTGCAGAAGTTTGGCACAATAAGCATCAAAGCAAATTTACGCGGCTCATTTTATCCGATAATCCAAGCATTGATGGAAGAAAAGCTTGCCTATAAAGGGCAACAACATTTATTCTTATTGTTTGTTTATTTATTTATTTCTCACTGTTTTTGATACATGAATGTGAATAGGGATCAAATCAAATGAAATACAAGAAAATCCTACATGTAACCATATAGGGATTGAACTGAAATACGAAAATGAAAGGGCAAGAAAAATGACACTATTAGTCAAATTGACCCTTGATCCAATTACAAAGCAACCTTATTTGCATATATGGTGATTCAGAGATGTGTATGGACCTGTTTATGGTGATGTAGAGATGGGGCATGAGCATGCGAATGGTGATGCATATACAGGTATATGGGCTCTACGCGGGGCCTCAGGGCCTTTGGACCGAGCTGCGCACGGGCGAGTGCACTGTTAAGTTAAAGGGGCACACTCGCATTGTGTGGGTGTGGTGCTACGCATGGTCGATGAGCACAGCAAGGCTGAAGTGTGTGCCAGGGCACTGATGTGTGTACACAGAATCGTTGTAGTGTGGATTGGCATAGGGAATTGCAGGAGACACCCTATGACACAAAGGCAGGGCTCGACATTGAGAAATCAGAAATAGCAATATTTATCAGAATCAACAAAAAATTATTATGGCAGAGACTGCTTAATCACCAAAGAACCGCAAGGGGGCAAAACCAGCAGCAGAGAACTCTGTTAGGAACAGCATCACCTACTGGTGGAGCAGTGAGCAGTAGAAAATCTAGCACCATAACTGAAGCCAAATCTTAGTTAAAGCTACAGAATCTTTCATCTTTTAATAGTGCTCAGTGATGAGGTTAAATTGTCACCAACTTGGAGCAATAAAGATCCCAACTGAGAAAATTTTGCAATTGAGTTGTGTACAATTAGGGTGACAAGATCTAAAAGTATGCCCACAAGGGAAACATCTTTTCCTATTGATTCTTTCTTTCTTTTTTGCTTTCTCACTTTGTTTCATACATGAATGGAACCCATGTGTATGGGGATGATCAAAATAAATAAAATGCAAGTAAATACCATATATAATCATAGGAGTTCAATGGAAATAGATTAAAGGGTTCGAAACATTACACTACTAGTTGGACGTGGCAAGTTGAACCGTGATCAATCTGATGATATCCACGGTTAGTGGTGTCATTGATATTGTCATCTTCAAGAAATCAAGTAAACAAACAGAAACTTAAACCAAAGTAGCTTTCCATGTATGCATGACATAAAGAAATGCTAGCTATCAAATTACTAACTTCAACTCTGACATAATTAAAGATTTATCATGAGAGAGGCGTACCACTTTAGCACCAACAGCGGCATTGGCAGCACAGAACTCTAACATAGACAGCGTCGGCAACCATAGCAGTAGCAAAGCTGGCACCAGAATTGAACCAAAGCTTAGTTAAATACAATAACGATGGGATAAAGACCCATGTTCTTGTCTTTATCGCAGGATGATACAAAAAAGGAAAAACCCGAAAGTGCTAGAGACAATTAACGTAACGATTTTAAAAACATAAGCTGTATTAAAGGCTGAATCATCACCAAAAGACCCTTGAATGGAAATCAGCAATTTTATGCCACTCCAAACCTATTCCTTCTAAACTAGGACAGAAAGAATTCCACTGTGGGCATAGTCAACATTTTATTGCGTTCCCAAATTTTCAGAGATCGAAGAGACGAAAGGTTTCCCATATTAATTTACATCATATCTTCAAGTAGTTTGGATAGGCAAACCATATTAATTTTCTTACGATATAAACTATAAAATAAGTATATTTAATAGCCACAACACCACTAGAGGAAGTACCTATTAATCAAGAAAGGAAAAAAAGAGTTCAAGTGAATACAGAAGCTTGTAAAACTTGATGAAAGACATTCAATCAATCGATCTTGGGATCAGCCATACAAAGATAAAAGACAGTAGGTAATTTGAACAAGAAACAAAACGAGAATGTTTTTGGAATCCGTAATATTCTCCTCGATCTCTGTATATATCACCATTAGTGAATCAGATAAAAGAAGTAACTTTGAGTAACAATTGCTAATTGCATAAAACACAACTTCTTTAATGCTAAAGCTTCAAAAACAAATCAATTTAGAATCCTCTTATCTCCCAGTGAAACACTAGTCCACAACCAAAACTGAAAATGATACAAAAATATATCTAGATTACTTATCCCAAATATGCTCAAAATGAGAATCGAAAATCAAGAATAAAAAGGAAAAAAAATTAATGGAAACGGGAATAGATATGTTTTTAATAACCAAATAAATAACAACACACAACACAACAAAACCAAATAATATTACCTAGTCTACAGCAACATACTACAGAGGAAATACAATCATCAAGACAGAAAGAAGTTCTAAAAAGAGTAGCTTCTCCAATAATCGCTCCGAACAAGCGTCCACGTCTTGGAATCCATTTGTCATGCATTCAACATAAACAAAAATTAGGAGAAAATGGTGGATATATTTCATCAGTTCAAACATGAGCATGTTCTTTATAAACAGGATAAACTTGTAGTTATTCTTATCATAGGTTTCATATTTTAAGAGTATATATAAATTATAGGAGTATATGGACTATTGTAAAAATAGCTAAAGCAAAAAAATCAAAGGATGAAGAAGCATTATTTCAAACTACTAATTAAATTCAAAAGATAGAATAAATGGTGGCACAATTTGACTTATATACTCCTTCTGTCTCTAATCAGAGTCGCAATTTTTTTTTCTAGGACTTCCCAAATAAGGATTGACCTTTGCATTTGAGATATAAGCAATGGACAAAGAAAATCATAATAGTAAAAATATAGTTTTATCCTTAATCATTACTTATGTTGAAATCAATGTTTTCTTAAATTGGATGGAGTACTTAATTAGCATGGCAGTTTAGTTGAGGTGGAAATATGAGTAAAATGTAAAGGAAAAAAACTAACAAATAAGAAGAGCATACTAACCAATTATCCCCTAAACTTCCTCCACACTCTCGCCATATTTACTGATATTGTTACATAGATCCAATCTTCCAAATCTTCAGTATCTTGTCCACAAATTTAAAATACGCGGATCTCCATGAGCTTCGGAGCACTAATGGACCAATGAATACCCAAAATCCAACAGCAAAACCAAGAACTAAACTCCCATAGAACCCTGTTGTTACAAGGGTATCCTCATCCTTGCCATGATCAGTAGGTGGGGGAAACGAAGTTGTTTCATCTTCTGGGCACTTATTTGGCAGCGGAAGCCCACAAAGTTTGTCATTTCCAGCATACACAGAGGCATTGAAGGTCTGGAGTTGAGTGCTTAGTGGAATTTTACCGGAAAAATTGTTACTTGACAAGTCTAGGACACTAAGAAAATGCAAACTTCCCAGACCGATAGGAATCGCACCAGAAATCTGGTTCTTGGACAAATCAAGAATTTCTAGCATCTTCATTTGACTAATCTTTTGAATTATGTGTCCAGTCAAATTATTTCTTGAAAGGTTCAAGGAAATTAATCCCTCAAGACTTGCAAGTTCTTGGGGAATTTGTCCAACTAGTCTATTACTAGAAAGATCAATGCATTTTAGTAGCCCCAGAGTATTTTTGTACTCCGACAGTTTTCCTTTCCATTGCACCAATGCACTAGCCAAAAAAATGTCAATGTATTGATAAACCCAGTTTCCTCCATAATAAGTAGTGGGTAGCTCTCTTGAGACGTTTAAAGATGTGGACATACTTGAACTTTGTATTTGAATGAAAGAATAAATTTTGTCAAAGCATTGTGGAATGTGACCTGATATTTTGTTCTGAGAGAGGTCCAAGACTTGAGTATTATTAAGAAGACATATGTTAGGGGGTATGCTTCCATGAAACTCATTCCTTCGGAAACTAAGGACAACTAAATGTCTTAGGTGTGTCCCTATCCAAGCCGGTACTTGTCCCGATAACTTATTTTCGCTCATATCAATAACTCTCAAAGATGAACAGTTCTTCAAAGATGAAGGGAGTTCCCCTATGAAACTATTGTTACGTAAGTTCAATAAATTAAGCTGATTTAGAAAGCCAAAAGAGGCTGGAATTTTCTGGGAGAAATTATTGTTAGCCAAATCAAGAATCATCAACTCATTCGCACCGATCCAACAGTCTGGAACCTCACCTGATAAAAGGTTATCTGAGAGGATGAGAAAATTTAAGAAATTGGTAGCAATTGTGCACAATGAAATAATAGATCCAGAGAACATATTTTTAGAGAGATTCAGTGATGACATATCGCGAGGAAATAAAGGTATTGGACCCTTAAAACGATTAGAACTCAAATCTATTTGAACAGAACTAGGCAAAAGTTTATCAAACATGGATGTTAAATCAGGGAGCATGCCATGGATCTGGTTGTTAGAGATACTTAAGTACTGTAACCTAGGTGAGAGATGCCAAAACCAATATGGAATTGTATCCGAAATTCCAGCACTAGAGATAAAAAGTATGGAGAAATTATTTTGAGATCGAAGCCATTCTGGAAAGTGAGGTCCCAACGTGCAGTTTGCGAGTTTAATAACATCCAACTGAAAAAGAGGAGTCCAATCAAAGCTGAACTCCAAAGTCAACGAGTTAAAAGACAAGTCTAATTCCCTCAAGTTGGAAAGTTTCCCGATGCTTTTGGGTACTCTCCCTTTTAGATTATTGTTGTTAAGATACAGGTATCTCAACAAAGGAAATGATGTTAGGTCTGGGAATGATCCATTCAGTTCATTTTCAGATAAGTCAAGATACTCAAGAGGAGAACTTTGACTAAATCTTTTTGGGAAGGACCTATTCAATTTATTACGACCAAGCCGCAATTCCCGCAAAGATGAAAATCTTGTAAAATCAAAATCAAGTAATGAGCCACTGACCTTGTTCTCATATAAACCTAAAATCTCCAATGAGTTCTTTGATGCAAATAGTTTTTGGAAAATCTTCGGAAGTTGTCCGGTTAAATTGTTCTTAGATAGGTCCAATGACTTTAAATGACTTAAGTTCATGAAAGATTTTGGAATATCACCTTGAAGGGCACAACCTAAAAGACTGAGACTTTTGAGCGACATCATATTCCCAAAAGCATCAGGAATAAAACCTCCTAAAGGATTAAAAGACATGTCAATTTCAACAAGGCTACTACTGAAATTGAATAACCAATTGTAGCTTAAAGAATTAGTGAAACTGTTACTTGCCAGATCAATCATAGAAAGAGGAATATTAGAAAAGTTTGTTAAGTGAAGTGAAGGAGAAATGATTCCAGGGAGGTTGCATTCAGAAAGGTGCAATTCTGATAAGAAAGAGAGCCTATCAATGGATTGCAGCCAGTCGACCTTCTGAAGGTCAATTTCACCCAGATCAAGGTGTCGTAACAAACGAAGATCAGAAAGCCACTCTAGATTTTCGACAGTCAAGTAGCCATAATTTAACCCCAAGTTGAGAGAGCGCAAGTTAGTAAGGTTCCCAAGCTGAGGAGGAACTCTACCAGCAAAGCTAGACCATGACAAATTCAAGTGCTGTAATTTGCTGAGGGAACCAATGAAATTTGGGATTGGGCTGGACTGGAAATCATTGCGACTCAGGTCCAAATACTTCAAGTGATTCAATTCAAGTAAAGAGGGACTCACCTTTCCAATGACATAAGCCCAAGAATCAGTGGCTCCATCATACAAACCTTGAAGATCAAGAGATATTACATGACCAGTACGGTTGCTACACCGGATACCTATCCATTTGCAGCATTCTTTTTCTTGGCTCCCCCAAGAAGAGAGAATTGATCCATAGTCTTCCGCAATTTCTTTCTTAAAATCGAGGAGGGCTTGTCTCTCATTATCCCTGCACCTGATCAGCTTCATTGTATCACCTCCAGCTCCTCGTGAAATGACAAGTAAAAAAATCACTGCTACAAACAAAGGAAGGTTTTCACAGAACATTGGCTCTCTTATTCCTCTCAAAACCATGATTATCAAAGCAAACAGTTTGTTTGATTTTTTGAGTTGCTTAGAGACTTAATAATCGCCGGTATTTATACCCAAAAATTCCTTGGAAAGACCGTTCTTCTTGCTGTCCCCACTTCAATTTAATGTGATTTTGCATATTTGTGGCCACCACATATTTAGCACAACGGATGAGATAATTACTTTAAGGGTGCCTTTGATTGCAAGCGTGGAATTTGCATGGAAAGAAAATAAGTTACCGGTAATTGAATTGCCTAGAATTGAGTTGCATGGAAAATGAAGTGTAGTGTGTTTGATTGCCTTAATTTTCTACCCGGAAAATATTGGTTGTATTGTGGCATTTTTAATGTAGAAAAAATTATGGGTATTTTTTTTTACATAATTTTATAGTCATGATGGATCTTGTTTAATTGATCTTGATGAGTAGATTTTAAATATAAATTTTTTATTAAATTTTGAATTTTGTAGTTTAAGTTATAGCATTTTTAGTGTAGAAAATGGGTAAAATGTTGTCTCAAAAACCGTGCAATTGCCTGGAAAATAAAAACTAGCCCCCCCCCCCCAAAGAAAATATTTTCCTTGTTTACAAAGAAAATGTAAGTGTGTGAGCCAAAAGTGGGAATTAAATTGCCTAGAAAAAAAAGCCAATCAAACACCTTAAGTTGTCAAATCAAGTGAAAAATGGATATTTTCCATGGAAAATACTCCCAATCAAACACACCCTAAATTGTTATGAAAATTTGTACGGCATGGATACACATAATCTTTTTGGAAGGTTTTTTTTAGTCGTGCCTTTATATTTCGGGGCATGCCGTATATGTATTTATCTTTAATATTTTTCTGTTTTTTAAAGATTTTTCCCTGCGTCGTAAGATCCTTGTTTGATGTATTATGTATCTTTATGATATTTTGAAGTTCTTTGAAGTACTTCTTTATGCTAGTTGTAATATTCAAACTCTATTATTAATGATATTATATCCTTATTTCAAAAATAAAAATTAAGACTCATGTTGCTTTTGTGATGATTGATCTCTAGCTGTGATATATTCCTAACTATATATTGCATGTGCTAGACAACATGATTACACAAAAAAAAGAGCTTATAAAGAAATAAATGGCATGACAAAAATAGGTAAATATTATAATTTAATTAAATCGCATAAATTTTATTCATCATAATATCAACATTACTTATGGTTGGGAAATAAAGTGCTAAATAAGTTTGAAATAACTAGTAATTGTCGATGACATTCAATACAAAAACATATGTCCAAAATATATACGTGCATAAGTTCGATTTCAAAAGCTTATAAAAAAGATTAGATAACAAAACATCCAAAGATTGAATTAAAAACAACTATCCTCCTTGAAATTTTTTATAAAATTTAATATTGACAATTATTCGTGATTTATAGATATTGATTAGTAAATTTTAAAAAGTAAAATTTTTATAAAAAAATTGATTTTTTGCATTAAAAGTTATGACTCTTTAATTTTAATTTTATTTTTTATAAGGGAAGACTAATGTTATTTTTTATAAGGAAAATTCTAAGAAAATTTCTTTTGGAAAATTAAAATTTCTTCATATTAAGTGGTATGTTTTGTATATTTGTTATGTGTCCAAATGAGGTGAAATTAACAATTTATATATAAATAAACATATGGAAAAAATTTCTACTTTTTCGGAGCTAGGAATATGTTCAGCATCATGAACAAAATTCCTTACCGGTTAGAAGATTTGGATTTCATGCAAATCCGAAAAGTAATAAAACAGCTTATGTAGTCATTTTTCACATTTTCCAACTCCCATCAAAATTGGTCGTGTTTTTTTCCTGTCATATTGTAATTTTTGAATCAAATGTATGCTTGAAAAGAATAAAGTGAAACAGAATAGCTAAGGCCCTCTCTCTCTCTATATATATATAGCTGTGTGCAGTATTATCGAAATTAGATACTCAAGCACACACTGTGCATATGCGCACGTTCTTTTTTATTCACATGCATATCTAAATTAAATTGAAAATAATTAATAAATGTGTAAATTGCTTAATGGTAAGGCTTATCTTTCTCCAACATAGAGGTTAAGGGTTAATTAGAGCCCTTCAATAATATTTTTTTCCTAAAAAACCAATAATAGGGGCATAGAAAAAATGGAAGCACTAAATGGTGTGTTTTGTTTGTATCTAAATCAGGTGAAATTAAATTTTTTTTTGTATAACTATAAATATGAAAGAAAATTCTACACTATTAGGAGGTAGGAACAAATTTAGCATCATGTAAAATACTTATTACTTACCGTAGTCCGAAGAAATGGATTTCATGAAAAACAAAAAAAGTAATATAATAACTTAGGACCCGTTCGGTAACGTTTTCGAATAATGTTTTCTGAGAATATTTTCAAAAAATGAAAATGAGAAAATAAATTTTCCAAGAACGAAAATAGTGAAAACATTTTCCGATAACGAAAACAGTGAAAATGAAGATTACAGGAGTGAAAATGGTGAAAACATCATTTTGGCGTTTTTGCGTTTTATGCTTTAAACTTGAATTCATTTTTTGAAAACGTTTTTCGTGTTTTTGTCAATATCCCACCGAACGCATTTTTTATCCGTTTTTTAACTCAAAAAATAAAAACGAGTCTCTAAAAATGCTACCGAACGGACCCTTACGAAATCACTTTTCACATTTCCCAACCCCCATTTATAAGAAGATCAAGATTTTTAGGTGTGGTGATGCCCGTCCATCTATTCACCTTAAAAAAAATCAGGATTTTTAGGTATGATGATGCCTATCCATCTATCCCCACTTCACATTAAATAGGGAAGCCTAATTTTTTTTTTTTTTTTTTTTTTTTTGCCATTGCCACAGAGGTATCCCCACACCACATTGAGATGGGACTAATCCCCTGCCTGTTGTGGCCGGCCACCGCGTACCACAACCGCAGAAACGACACCGGCAGGCGCTTAGTCCGAAGACACGGTGCCTGATGGCTGGCCCGAAACCCCTATTAAATGAAAAATGAAGAAAATAGCGTGTTGTAGGTGCATAGCGTAACAACTCATTTATAAGAAGATCAAGATTTTTAGGTGTGATGATATCCATCCATCTATTCACCATAAAAATAAAAATAAAAACATATCACGATTTTTAGATATGATGATGCCTATCCATCTATCCCCACTTCACATTAAATAGGGAAGACTAATTGAAACCTCTATTAAATGTGATTTTTTATATTAAAAAAAATTCCAAGCAAGCTAACCACATATACGTTAATTAAGTGTGCACAAGTCTTAATCTTGACCAATACAACTTACAGAGGCTCTTAAAAGCTTGGAATTACGGTTCAAGCACTACCACATATTAGGTGTGATGATGCCCATCCATCGATCTATTTTGCATTAAAAAAAAAAGAGCACAAGAAGATTTTTAGGCCGGTATGATGATGCCCCTCCATCTATATCCACTTTACATTAAATAGGGAAGACTAATTAAAACCCCTATTAAATTTCCCTATTTAATGTGATTTTGCCTACTAAAGAAAATTACAAGCAAGCTAAACCTTGCAATTTTGTCCAATATACGATAATTAAGTGGCAAAGCTGCATTATTATGATCAACTATCTCTATTGGTCAATATTGAGACTTGCAAAAATTTTTTCACAAATTAAATGGTGTGTTTTGTTTTGTATCTAAATGAGGTCAAATTAACAACTGTTGTATAAATATACATATGAATCAAGTGGTACGAATATGTTTAGCATCATATAAAATATTTCTTACATACCCTAATCCAAGGAATTGTATTTCATGAAAAACCAAAAAGATTATTAGTTCACTTATTAGACTTGTTCATGTATTACATGGATATAATTATATGATGGGCAGTAGTTTCTTAATTGGCACATGTATATTAGATACATCTTAAGTTGAAAGTGTTATCGTCGTCATTGAATTTACCTACCTATCACGCATATATGTTTGATATATGAAAACTAGATACATTTTTGGTAAACGAAATCGTTTCAAAGAAATGATTTGATATGTGTGTGTGTGCGCGTGCGCATATATGAATATATTCTTTGGAGAATAATTTTTGCTAATGACTTTATATATATATATAAATCAATGTTTTTATGGTATATGTACATTCTGAGATACATATTTGGTTAATGTATTTGAACCTTATTAGATCTATATATATATTTGGTTTCTTTCGGATAGGCACTAATGATCCATAGTGTTGACTAAGCCTTAGTGGCTACATATCATGGTCCGCGTAAAGGAGCGAGAAAGATGATGTGCATGTGTAAATTGGATTTTTATTTTATACATGCAATCCTTTTACACAAATCATAAGTGTCAAAGTTTCTTAAAACACTATTAGATAACATTTTTTTTATGAAACTTGTAAATTTTACACAAACCAAATTTATAAAAGTCCATTGGAGATATCCTTATACTTGGCCCACTATTTACTACTCCTCATTTATAGTATTGTTCTAGTGACGGGGGAAACTTTGTGGATCTTGCATGGATGATCTTATTTAGAGGTATTGTGGCAAATTTGAAAATTGACCAACTGAACTGAACTAATTCAGACTGATCCATAAATAGTGAACTTAAAAAAACTAAATAAATTTGATTTGAGTTTGGAGTGTGCTAGTTCAAAATCAAACCGAACTATATGCAAAACCACGTTGTTTTAAATTTATTTTTGAGCTGCTGATTAAATTACAGTAACTCTTTTGTACTATTTAATTTTTACCTATCAGGGACAAATTGTATTCAGTTACAAACATATTGTATTTTACAGTGGCTCCTGATTTAGCATTTCACTTTGTTATTACAAAGACTCCTCCTTTTGGTTAATTATGGACTTACAGTGGCTAGGGGAATGGTACAACTGACTTGATTGGCAATCTGATTCGAATTAACTTCTTTTTAAAAAAAAACAGAATAACTAAAATTTGAATAAACTCGAATTGAAACTGAACCGAAAAGTTTAGTGCGGGTCTAGATTTGAAGGGTTCAAAAACTGAAACCAAGCTTAACCGAGACCGAATTTGGATCTTCCTAATTCATACCCCATCCGAAACCGAAAACACGTCTATGCTTATTTGTGTTTAAAAAAAACAGTTTCCTACTTTACTAGTACTAGATTTGGCCCACTAGTAGTAATTTTGTGACTGAGGATTAGTCGAGCTGCGTGAAAGTTGACCCGAACACTGCCTAGTATAAACCAAAAAAGCTTATTTTATAAATCTAAACTTAGTTATACCACTATTCTTTATATTTCTGATGAATTTTAGAGTATTAGAGAAGTGATACCAACTTTCGGAGGTTAATTTGTGAATTGTATATATATGTACATATTTATTATTTTAGCTCACAGTTAATTTACATACGACACGTGACACTTGATACGTATACGTGTAAAACTCTAATACATCTATTTTGAAGAGAATAGTTAACTAGAGTAATAAATGCATCATTGGCTTATTTTTATGAAGAAAAAAATGATTACATATAATTATCAAGCGCATATAAAAAATCTCTTCTATACATTTAATACACGCTTTAAATAATTGTATATTATGACTATGTTTTATTGCAAGTGTATGTAAAAGGTTGCAAGAGAATTCTATTTGCAAACGAAATTTATGACAATGCGTGTATGAAAAAACATACCAGAATTTCTTAATTAAAATATAATAATTTTATATATTATGCTTATATTTTGTTGTGATATGAAAAAAAAATGCATAACATAGCAGCTTACCATTTTTGATTTACCACTGGATTAGTTGTCTACTCTCCCTGTACAGTATCACACTATTGACCCAAATACTAGTACAATTTTAGTGATAGTAGTTATCGTCCTTGCGCAGACGTGCTACTTGGGTTAAAATAAACAAATCTTATTTTACCATTATCTGACTTAGTCCAATAGTTATTATCTTTGGTTCATTTTTGGGATCAAATATAAATTCTCTAGGTCAAACTCTAGCAACTACACAAATATTACGTGGCAGCAACGAATTTGGTTTAAGTTGTAAAAAAAGATTAGTCAAAGTGCGCAAAAACAGGCCCGGACTACTTCATTCCTTTATGGTACAATTTTAGTGACAGTGGGAAACTTCCTTGATCTTGCGGACACGCTTATTTGCGATAAAACAAAATTAAAGAAAGAAAAAAAACCCTATTTTACTATTATTAGAGTTGGCTCACTAGTTATCATCTTCAATACAACTATGTGTCGACAGGGAGCTCTACTAGTCGAATCTCAGAGTTGCTAATGAGGATTAGTCGAGCTATGCGAAAGTTGGCCCGGATACTGCATGGTATAAACAAAAAAATCTTATTTTATAAATTTAAACTTGTTTATATCACTATAATTTATAGAGCGATACTACATTTACCATGTATTCTTACCGGAATGTATTACATGAGTTGTATCTTCAAAAGATACAACAACAATACTAGCCATTTAATGCACCCAATAAGAATAAGCGACAAGAATTGTATGTAAGAAAATCATTTTCCTTCTTTATAATTCCGATGCATTTTAGAGTACTAGAGGACTCAACCACTTGGAGGTCTAATAGTGATTGTGAATTGTATATATATTTATTTATTTTAG
Organism: Lonicera japonica; assembly: GCA_021464415.1. Classification (NCBI taxonomy): domain Eukaryota; kingdom Viridiplantae; phylum Streptophyta; class Magnoliopsida; order Dipsacales; family Caprifoliaceae; genus Lonicera; species Lonicera japonica. The sequence goes on along the minus strand of CM038471.1, from coordinate 5,770,661 downwards.
CCTAAACTTGATACACATACGGCACGTCACACTTGATACATATACGAAACTCTTACACGTCTATTTTAAAGAGAATAATTAACCAGAATAAGGAATGCATCACTAGGTTATTTTCATGAAAAAAATTGATTACACGTAATTATCAAGCATGTACAAAAAAATGCTTCTCCACATTTTCATACAAGCTCAAAATAATTTACTTTACGACTATGTTGTAGTGCATGTAAATATGCATATAATTTGTAATAGCGTCTAAAAAATCGTTTCTCTACATTTCATACAAGCTTAAAATAATTCTATAATATGACTATGTTTTATTGCAAGCGTATGTTAAAATTGCAAGATGATTCGATTTGCAAACGATATTTAAGATAATGCGTATGACAAAACATACCAAAACTTCTTAGTTAAAATAATTGTATATACTATGCTTATGTTTTGTTGCGATATAAAAAGAAATATTAATAACATAATTACTTATCGGGAGGAGATATTGGCACTCTCAATATCACTTGAAAATACTTTCACTTTTCATTCGGTCTTTAACAACCGAGTAAAGTGTATATTACTCGGTTGTAAAGATCCGAGTATAAATTTGATAATATTTTATTTAGTTGTCAAGAACCGAGTATATAAGTTTATACCAGACCTTTAAAAATTGAATAGCAGACACCTTAGTTAGTAGCGAGAGACCAAATTAAAGTGAAAATATTATCAACTATTTTTTGAAATGCCAATATGTCTTCCCTTACTTACTATGTTAAAAAAATTAAATATGAGATCCAAAATAATTTAAATTTTTAAAATAAACAAATAAAAATAAGGGTGTGTTTGGTAGGCGTTTATTTTTATTTTTTTCTTCCAAATTTTAAAAACTCAATTCAAAATTAATTCTACTTTTATACTTCCTAAAATTTGTTTCACTTTACTTTCTTTTTTAAAAACCATAACTTTAAATTCAAAAATCAAAATTAAATAAAAAATATATATTTAAAACCTACTTGTCGAGATTTATAAAATAAGATCTATTATGACTATTTTTTAAAAAAAAATTTATAAGATTTTTCAGTTAGTGGAAAAAAACTCAGACAAAAATCAAATTTACTTTTCAACATACTTTCAAATTCTATCAAACATTAAATTTTTTAACCCCAAGGGGTTGGCCTAGCGGAGGCGGGCCTGGATGTGTGGTGAGGCGCACGTCGCAGGTTCGATCCCCCGCAAAAGCATAATCACTTGGGGCCAGCCATCACCCATGAAGCACGGGCCGACTCTTAAACCAATGTGTCCGCCATGGGGTTTAGTCGCCTGGTGCAGCGGTGGCCTGTATGAAGACTGGAGATTAGTCGGTCGGACCGAAGATGCGGATACCCCGGGACATGGCCAAAAAAATAAAAATAAAATAAAAACATTAAATTTTAAAAACTCAACTTAAAAAACAAACTCAAAACATCAACTATACATCACCTAAGTGTCTGAACCAAACTACTCATATTAGTTTTTAGTCATCGTTAGCTGGAAAATATGACAATTTACCACTGCTAGCCTTGGTCTACTCGAACCTTTACATCATGTCAATAAATGCGGGTGGGTGGGCCGGTGAAATTCAATCTGCATTTAATGAAAATTGACCGCTGAGAGAGTCACTCTCCGCTTAACTACCTTCACACTTCACAGTCAATTTTTTTGTTTCCCTTCGTAACTACTACGTCCGTTCTAAATTGTTGATTTTTTTTTTAAGATATCTCAAAATAAATATTTATTTTTCATAAAAGATAAATACATATATATTTTGTCATTTTATACTTTTATTTTTTAAGTAAAAGTTTTAAATAAAGAAATAGAGTAAAAAGGAAAAGTCAATGTATATTAAGCAAAAAATACAATAATAAAATTGGGTCCTTAATAAGTTGGAATTCTCAAAAGGGATCAGCAATTTAGGATGGAAGGAGTAATTTTTTTCTTTCACAATTTAAAAGTGGACAAAATACTTATCTAAAATTTTAAGGGACGAGAATAATTAAAATATATATTGAATTTTTAATACACTCACTTCAAATTTAAATTTTTTGATAAAATTTTGTAAACTCCATCAAATTTTATAAAAAATTTCACCTGTTTAACTTTCAAACCAGACTATATTGGATAAAATTTGGAGATAAACCAAGTGTAAGAATGATAAGGACTCCTACAGTCAAAGAATAACAATTCTAACAGAAGACAACTGAATATTCATAGATAAATCTCAATAGATAAAAGATAAATACCATAAATGAACTAGTATAGTTATCGAGCACAATTTCAATGGTAGTTAAATTATGCCCTTGTATGTCTATATAAAGGGCTCATTTATCATGTAACATGTATTTGAAAGAGATATGTCCTAGGACTATTCATAGATTATGATTTGTACTTGGATATCTTATGCTTATTTTTATTAATAAAGTTTATTTATTTTACTTTATAATCTCTTGTAAATAATATTTATTAATACTAGTTCATCAAGTACGTGACTAGATTGTGGGATGCTAGTAATGTAATAATAATATTGTTTAGATGTCCCTAATCATGTATCAATAACCTAGGATCACATTGATATAATGATTAGAGTATGGGTCAGCTGATGACTATGTTCCACAAGTCATGGATATGGAGATATCAAGCTGAACATACTGATACTTGTTAGGGAACAAAGTATTGGACTGACCCGCTTTGGGGACACTGCGAGGAGTGTTACATAATGTCATCAGTGATGTTCCCCATTTGTGATATCGTATTATCCTCAGACCTGAGATCGCCATGGTTACCAACATAGGGATTAGCATGTCAGGCATTATCAAACGTTGCTCTTGACCGAGTAATTATAAAGATGATGACCGAGCATACTATGAACTATGTAGAGGTATGTGGTTGATTAAGATGGGATTTGTCACTCTCATATATTGAGAGAGATATCGTTGGGCCCCTTGATAAGTGTAATTAATATTTGCATGGCCATGCACAAATGAGATGTCATTTGTTTTGGATTAATTATACTTAGAGATCAAGAAATAAAGATTGAACTATACAAGAATGACACTTGCCTAGTCTTGTGTTCAATCTAGATATCGATTGACAAAAGGAGTTAATGTGTGAAATATCAATTTAAGGTTGTGTCGTTTTTGACCTTTATACCCTTTGGATAATAGTAATGTTTTACTAGAAACCGCTTACTGTTCGTATAATAAAACGGGTTTTAATTGTACGGCCAAAGAGTGTAAAACCTACAGGGTCGCACACCAAAACGAGTTGGATCAAAACGAATTAAAACGGGCCAAGTTGGACTTGGGCCCAGTTCGTTTGTTGCTTAGGGTTCTCACTAGGGTTCCCTTATAAAAGGGAACCTTTGTTCTTCTTGGCCGTCAACGAAATTGAGAGAGGCAAGAAAATTCGAAATAGCAGAGAGAACCCTAGAGGGCGCTAGTACACCAAGCAAGATCTCATCTCGTTCGTGTGTGCATACCGTAGAGGCGTCGTGTTTTCTACGCTAAGGACGACAACAACAGAAGGATCAGATCCATCCTGTTCGTTTCATTGACATCAAATCTCGATTAAGGTATGTCATCTGTCGATTTTATTGAACTGCATAGATCATAGGATTCAATGATTAGTGCGTAAATTAGTGTATGCGATGCATGATTACTGCCCTAATTTACTAACAGTGGTATCAGAGCGAGGTTATTGCTGTTCTTTAATTTCGATCATGATTATAATCGTTTTATAACTTGAAGATCTGTTCTCGTTTAAAATTTCGATTAATTTCATATTCGGATTTTAGTATCATGCTAGGTTTTAGTAATATCGATTAATGGGTTAATCGTTTTCTGTAGCATGTTTCTGTTTTCGTTAATCAGTTTACATATACGATATGTCCCTTTATAATCTGATTAATAGAGATCTGATATGTCAAAAACGTGATTATTGTATGACTGTTATCGACATGTTCATGATTCTGTTAAGTCGTTTTTGATTAGGGTTCATCATATGCTGTTGTGATTTTAATTCCGCAATTATCATGTTTAGCGTTTTTCAGAATCGTTCGTTTAGGGTTTACGCAATCTGATAGACTTGATGAGATCACGGCTATCGGGTTCGTTCACGTTGATTTGATTAACGAGATAGGGCAGATTAATGTGATTAGTCTAGACGAATCTGTCTGATAAGATCAGACACGTTTCTGGAGGAAATAATTTGAAATCGTTCAAATTTTCCACGGTGGCAGAAGTATGATTCTCTTGCAGGTCATACACCGAGCCCGCTGACCGGTCAGCGGGACCGCCGCCGGGTGTCCACCCCCCGGACCCCGGTTGGGGCGCTGCCCCAAACCCCGCGGGGGCGCTGCCCCTCGACCCCGTTGGGGCGCTGCCCCAAACCCCGCGGGGCGTTGCCCCTCGACCCCTAATTGTTTATTTAATAATTGATTAAATTTATGTTTCCTTTTATAAGTATGCAATGTGTTGTGTTATGGGATAATACTAACTTGCAGGGTTATTATTTATAGTGATATAGTATGGCCAAACTAAATACGGCCTGCGTGTCGTCTTGTTTTTATTGTAATATATAAATACGGCCTGCGTGTCGTTTTTTTTTGTTTTGCAATGTAATTTCAATTACTAGTTTCAATTACTAGTCTCTTGTATTAGGATGTACAATTGATTGTATAATTACCTCGCATAGAAGATGGAGGATCCCTCATCACAAGAGAAGATAGCCAAGAACTTTGGAATGTCCAAAGCTACAAAGGATGGAGAGCATAGTTAATTAGTAGCTTTATTTCTCTGGCCATACTATATCACATATTTTTGGTTGATGCATGTTTAAATATTATGTTGTATTATTGTGAGACTGCATATTCATGTCCCTAGAACAAATGAAATTATTTGTGCCTTTCCAATACTGATAACTATTAATTTTATGATTATTTTAGAAGACGCCTGCCAAAACGGGGTTATCTTAAATCATCATAAATTAATAGTATGGAAGTCGGACATCCATAAATCAGAAAAGTGTTGGTTTGATTTCACGGGCCATCAAAACGGTTTTGGGCCTTGAGGCAAAGTGTTGAGAAGCCGAAACATAAGATGTAAAACTCAACAAACCAAGAATTACATAGGATGTAATTAACAAATGTTGCTTACCTAATTAACAAAGTTTAAGTGAAAAGCCAAAGCTTTCTTAATACCTTGTGTAATATGGATCTTGGACCTACTATGTCCTATTGGGACAATTGTGTGTAAGACATAGTAGGAATTTTTATAAATAAGCATATTAAATGTTTGCATATGTTATTTTGCTGTAGATAGATGACGAACCATAACACAACCGCTTTTTCGTTGCGATCTGTCCTTGAGAAGGAAAAACTAAATACAACCAACTTCCTAGACTGGTTTAGGAATCTGAGAATTGTTCTCAAACAGGAGAGGAAAGATTATGTCCTCGAAAATGCTATTCCTGAAGAACCAGCAGCTAATGCTCCTCGTGCACAGAAAGATGCATATCAGAAGCATCTGAATGATGATTTAGATGTTTCATGTCTCATGCTTGCTAGCATGAATGCTGATCTGCAGAAGCAGTTTGAAAACATGAATGCATTCGACATGGTTAAGGAACTAAAGAGTTTGTTTCAGGAACAAGCTCGAGTCGAACGCTTCGAGACTACTAAGTCTTTGTTTTCTTGCAAGCTTCCTGAGGGAGGCTCAGTTAGTCCTCATGTACTCAAAATGATTGGGTACATTGATCACCTAGAAAGGTTGGGGACAACTATTAGCCAAGAGTTGGCCACTGATGTCATTCTCCAGTCGCTGCCTGAGTCATATGATGGTTTCATTATGAACTTCAATATGCACAGCTTGGAGAAGACATTAACTGAGATGCATGGGATGCTGAAAACAGCTGAGCAGAATATTGTTAAGAAAGGTAAGAATAATGTTCTGATGGTTCAAAAGGGAAAGGGTTTCAAGAAGGGTGGAAATGGCAAAGGAAAGTCCAATGCCAAAGGCAAAGGTAAAGCTCCAGTTAAGAACTGGAAGAACAAGAAGCAAGATTCTGAGCCCAAGCCTAATCCACAAGCTGAAATGATATGTTTTCACTGCAATGAAAAGGGTCATTGGAAGAGAAACTGCAAGAAATACCTTGACGACAAAAAGAAGGGACTAGCCCCTTCGTCTTCAGGTACTTACGTTATAGAAGTAAATGTTACTTCAGCTTCTTCTACTTCTTGGGTATTAGATACTGGTAGTGCATCTCACATTTGTGCAAATGTACAGGGACTCAAAAGGAGTAGGAAGCTGGCTAAAGGAGAAGTGGACCTACGCGTTGGAAATCGAGCAAAAGTTGCCGCTCTAGCTGTAGGAACATTTGAGATTCTTTTGCCTTCAGGATTAATTTTAGAATTAAATAATTGTTACTATGTGCCTGCTTTTAGCAGAAACATTATTTCTATTTCTTTGTTAGACGAAGAAGGTTTTGAATTCAATTTTAAGGACAAACGTTGTTCATTTTCTTTGAATAATATGCAATATGGTATTGGACAATTATTGGATGGTCTTTATATTCTAAATCTTGAAATACCTGTTTATAACGTAAATAACAAGAGAATCAAGTCTGATGATTCGAATCCTACTTATTTATGGCATTGTCGTTTAGGCCATATAAATGAGAAACGCATGTTGAAGCTCCATAAAGATGGTCTTCTAAATTCATTTGATTTTCAGTCTTTTGAACGATGTGAATCTTGTTTACTGGGAAAGATGACCAAGAGCCCTTTCAATGGAAACAATGATAGGGCAAGTGATCTTTTGGCCCTCATTCATACTGATGTATGTGGACCACTAAACACAACTGCCAGAGGAGGATATCAGTACTTCATCACATTTACTGATGATTTCAGTAGATATGGTTATGTTTACTTGATAAAACATAAATCGGAATCTTTTGAAAAGTTCAAAGAATTTCAAAATGAGGTACAAAATCAACTTGGCAAGACTATTAAAGCTCTTCGATCAGATCGAGGAGGAGAATACTTAAGCCAAGAATTCATTGATCATCTTAAGAGTTGTGGAATTGTTTCACAACTTACTCCACCAGGAACACCACAATGGAATGGTGTATCTGAAAGGAGAAACCGAACACTGTTAGACATGGTTCGATCAATGATGAGTCAGACATCTCTTCCAATATCATTTTGGGGATATGCTCTTGAAACCGCAGCGTTCACACTAAATAGATCTCCATCTAAGGCTGTAGAAAAGACACCTTACGAGTTATGGACTGGAAAGGTTCCAAGTCTGTCTTTTCTAAAGATTTGGGGTTGTGACGTTTTCGTCAGACGACTAATCACAACTAAATTGGAACCCAAATCTGATAAATGCTTCTTCGTAGGATATCCTAAGGAAACAAAAGGATATTATTTTTATAATCCAACTGAGAACAAAGTGTTTGTAGCTCGGAATGGAGTTTTCTTAGAAAGAGAGTTTCTTTCCAAAGAAAACAGTGGGAGCACTATACATCTAGAAGAAATTCGAGATGATAGTAATCTTAATGAAGAGCCTCAACAAAGTATGCAAATAGTTGCAGAAACTCCTGAAGAAGTTACAGTCTTACGAAGGTCAAGTAGGCCACGTCGCGAACCTGAGAGATTATCACTTTTCGTCTCAGATGAGCAAGACATAGTGTTGTTAGACAACAATGAGCCCTCGACTTTCAAAGAAGCAATGGAGAGCTCTAGTTCCGAGAAATGGCTAGAAGCCATGAAATCCGAAATGAAATCCATGGATGACAATCAAGTATGGGACTTGGTTGACATGCCAAATGGCTGTAGAGCCATAGGTTGCAAATGGGTTTTCAAAATCAAGATTGATAAAGATGGCAAGATCGATGTCTATAAAGCTCGATTGGTTGCAAAAGGATATCGACAAATCCATGGTATTGACTATGATGAATCCTTTTCGCCAGTTGCCATGTTTAAATCAATCCGGATCCTTTTAAGCATTGCCGCATATTATGACTATGAAATATGGCAAATGGATGTCAAAACTGCTTTCCTTAATGGATACCTAGAAGAGGATGTGTACATGACACAACCTGAAGGTTTTGTCGATCCAAGAAATGCTAACAAGGTATGCAAGCTTAAGAGATCCATATATGGTCTTAAGCAAGCATCTCGGAGCTGGAATCTTCGTTTCGATGAAACTATCAAAAAGTTTGATTTTAGAAAGAACGAAGAAGAACCTTGTGTATACAAGAAAACTAGTGGGAGCGCGATAGTCTTTCTGGTATTGTATGTAGATGACATACTACTCATTGGGAATGATATTCCTATGCTTGAGTCTGTCAAGACCTGGCTTGGAAAATGTTTCTCAATGAAAGATTTGAGCGAGGCAGCCTACATATTAGGGATCAAGATCTATAGAGATAGATCAAGAAAACTAATAGGACTGAGTCAAAGTAATTACCTTGACAAAGTTTTACGTAGGTTCAACATGCAAGACTCTAAAAGAGGGTTCTTGCCAATGACACATGGCACAACACTAAGCAAGACTCAGTGTCCTCAGACACAAGATGAGCGAGATCGCATGAGTAGAATCCCGTATGCTTCGGCTATAGGTTCTATCATGTACGCTATGTTGTGTACTCGTCCCGATGTAGCATGCGCATTGAGCGTGACTAGCAGATACCAGTCAGATCCAGGTGAGAGTCACTGGACCGCTGTCAAGAATATCCTCAAGTACTTAAGAAGAACTAGGGATATATTCTTGATTTATGGTGGGGAAGAAGAGTTGGTTGTAAATGGGTACACGGATTCTGGTTTTCAATCAGATAAGGATGATTTCAGATCACAATCCGGTTTTGTGTTTTGTCTCAATGGTGGAGCTGTGAGTTGGAAGAGTTCTAAGCAAGCCACAGTTGCTGATTCTACAACAGAAGCTGAATATGTTGCTGCTTCAGAAGCAGCAAAGGAAGCAGTATGGGTAAAGAAGTTTATCACTGAACTTGGTGTCATTCCTAGTAGCACCAATCCAGTGGATTTGTATTGTGACAACAATGGAGCTATTGCTCAGGCTAAAGAGCCAAGGTCGCACCAAAAATCCAAACATATTCAGAGACGTTATCACCTCATTCGTGAGTTTATCAGTAATGGTGATGTGAAGATATGCAAGGTTCCCACAGACGAGAATGTAGCTGATCCTTTGACTAAGCCACTTTCTCAAACTAAACATGATCGTCATTTTAGTGCATTAGGCATTCGTTTTATGAATGAATGGTCCTAGTACAAGTGGGAGACTGAAAGAGATATGTCCTAGGACTATTCATAGATTATGATTTGTACTTGGATATCTTATGCTTATTTTTATTAATAAAGTTTATTTATTTTACTTTATAATCTCTTGTAAATAATATTTATTAATACTAGTTCATCAAGTACGTGACTAGATTGTGGGATGCTAGTAATGTAATAATAATATTGTTTAGATGTCCCTAATCATGTATCAATAACCTAGGATCACATTGATATAATGATTAGAGTATGGGTCAGCTGATGACTATGTTCCACAAGTCATGGATATGGAGATATCAAGCTGAACATACTGATACTTGTTAGGGAACAAAGTATTGGACTGACCCGCTTTGGGGACACTGCGAGGAGTGTTACATAATGTCATCAGTGATGTTCCCCATTTGTGATATCGTATTATCCTCAGACCTGAGATCGCCATGGTTACCAACATAGGGATTAGCATGTCAGGCATTATCAAACGTTGCTCTTGACCGAGTAATTATAAAGATGATGACCGAGCATACTATGAACTATGTAGAGGTATGTGGTTGATCAAGATGGGATTTGTCACTCTCATATATTGAGAGAGATATCGTTGGGCCCCTTGATAAGTGTAATTAATATTTGCATGGCCATGCACAAATGAGATGTCATTTGTTTTGGATTAATTATACTTAGAGATCAAGAAATAAAGATTGAACTATACAAGAATGACACTTGCCTAGTCTTGTGTTCAATCTAGATATCGATTGACAAAAGGAGTTAATGTGTGAAATATCAATTTAAGGTTGTGTCGTTTTTGACCTTTATACCCTTTGGATAATAGTAATGTTTTACTAGAAACCGCTTACTGTTCGTATAATAAAACGGGTTTTAATTGTACGGCCAAAGAGTGTAAAACCTACAGGGTCGCACACCAAAACGAGTTGGATCAAAACGAATTAAAACGGGCCAAGTTGGACTTGGGCCCAGTTCGTTTGTTGCTTAGGGTTCTCACTAGGGTTCCCTTATAAAAGGGAACCTTTGTTCTTCTTGGCCGTCAACGAAATTGAGAGAGGCAAGAAAATTCGAAATAGCAGAGAGAACCCTAGAGGGCGCTAGTACACCAAGCAAGATCTCATCTCGTTCGTGTGTGCATACCGTAGAGGCGTCGTGTTTTCTACGCTAAGGACGACAACAACAGAAGGATCAGATCCATCCTGTTCGTTTCATTGACATCAAATCTCGATTAAGGTATGTCATCTGTCGATTTTATTGAACTGCATAGATCATAGGATTCAATGATTAGTGCGTAAATTAGTGTATGCGATGCATGATTACTGCCCTAATTTACTAACAGTATTAATTGTCATTGAAGATATAAAGAAACCTAAGCTTGAGTTTGGAGTAGGCACAATATGGCTAAACCATGTAACATCTTAGTGTTGCATGATTGGTTGCATTTATTTGTCACTACTTCCATAAATTCGTTTCTCTTATAATTCACTCACCTGAATTAACGTAGTCCATGGGAATGATGTCAAGAAATGTTGAGAACCTAGATTAGACTGTCAATCCCAATATTCTTTATTTAACCAAATTATCTCAATATAACTTGCCTATGGCTATTGAAATTCTAAGTTTGTCTTTTAATACTTTAACATGATCCTTAGTAACACTTGTTTTTAATTTTAGGACACTTTATTTATATTTATAATGGATTTTAAAGTGTTAGAGTACTCGATTGATTACTTGGAGTTACAATAGTCATACCAACTTTTGGAGCATAATTTGTGAATTAAATACATATATATATATATATATATATATATTCTACCCTATCCTACACAGTTATAGGTATACGACACATTACATTTGATATGTACACCATATGCAACTCTTACACATCTATTTTGAAAAGAATAACTAACCAAAATAATAAACTCATCTTTGGCTTATTTAATAAAAAAAATCGATTGTGAAGGCAAACTAAGAAATCAAAAGTATGATGCAATTTCATAGTGATTGAAATCCATCTTCGTTATATATAATAGTATAATCATACATATTGATGGTGCAAATTAAATACTAAGATTACTCTTCCAATCACAAGCTGACAGGTGGTTATCTACGTTAGCGATCAGACCTATCCCGATTGAGGGAGCTCGGAGGAGCCCTATTTGACCACTAAAGAGAAAGTGAAGCCTTCCATATGTTGGGCACCTGCTCAAGAGTCAATCGCACACAACGAAATACTGAGCTTGAGCCCCAAAGCTCTCTTAGAGAGCTCTGGAGCTTTATCGTTCAACCACTCTAACAGAGTAGTTGACGAACGGTATGGGTGACTGCTATATACTCTGCAGGACATGCGAAACCTCCTTCACTTTCATTAAATACACATCAACTACATTTAATGCACCAAAATTCATGAATAAGCAAGGTCAGAGTTGGTGATGATCAAAGCATGGTTTCAAACCTGCTCTGGGAGTTATGGCCTCATGTTTCCTCCTAATCATATATATAAAAGAATCATTTACTTCTCCCAACAACCAAAGAACAAGAGAAAATCTAGCATTCAATAGCAATGAGATAAGCAAGAAATATAAGCTCAGAGTACTCAGCATAGCTCTTAGAATAGAGAAGCCATAACTCATGTAACTTGAGCATACTCTTGTTGTAATATTGTGATCATAGAATAGTTAGAGAGGCCTTTGTGAGTTTGTAATTGTTGTTTGTTTATCATCAATATAAAGCAAACCGAGGTCCTAGCTATATTCCATAGAGGAGGACTGTGAACACCTCATTTTGTGACCCCCGCAAAAATCCTGATCTCCAAAGAAATAAGCACGCATGCATGTACGAACATTTTTAGATGCATATATTATGTACATGTGATACATGTCAAAGAAGAAAGTCAAAAGGACCCCGGATGAGGAGTTACAGAATTATCGAAAATTATCAAAACCAAAAACCGTCAAAACACCTGAAAACTTGTGAAATGAGAGTTAAACATTTTGGATCATCCTCAAACTTTGAGAGTTGTTAGACATTACCATGAGGAGTAGCATACTTGAAAATCAGCTCAATCCGACAGTCGGATCTCCAAAAATTCAGAAAATCGTGAGTTAGATTCGGGTGGTCAAATGGAGGTCTTCTCGAAGTTAAAATGGTTTGAAGTTTGGTAAGTAGATATCTATTATTGTGGGGAAGAACATATTCTAAATTCAGCTTTGTCGGACATGGGATCCTCAAGAATCAATTTGTCTATCGTGCAATTCTAGTCGAAATATCCTTCGTAGCAAATTAAAATAAATAGTGGCCTTCCCGATTTCTGATCGACCTCAAATTTTAACACAAGCTATAAACTATTTGGTGGGAAAACATATCAAAAAATCAGCATAATCCAACGGTTGGAAGCTCAATTGTCGAGATTTTTGTACGCAAGTACGTTTCCTACGCGGGAACAAACTTTTTGTACCAAGCCAAGGAAACCGAGTTCTTCCCGAACTACGATCGTTTTCAATTTTTTACAGAGTCTAGAATACTTATATTAGCAATATATATCCAAAATTAAGCATGATCCAACGGTTAGAACCTTACGTTTAGTGCAAACAAGGGACCTTGTCTACAACAAGTACCTTTCCTACGCGGACACAAACTCTTCGTACCAATCAGAACGAAAGGATACCTTCCGTAATTATGATCGACCTGAAATTTTTACACGATCTAGAAGACTTATATTTTCAACACATATCCAAAAATCAGGATGATCCAACGGTGGTAAGGCTTCGTGATAATTTCCAAGAGTCCTAGTTGCAATCTCTGTTTTTGCTCTCCAAGTATTTTGATAACTATAAATAGACCCCTCCTCCATTCATATTTTTCATCAACAATCAAGGGAATTTTGTGGTACACACCAAGAGATCCTTACTCTCTCCTTCCAAGAAGGCTCAGGTATAATTTTCTCTCTTCTTTTATTTATTCGTCAGTTTTATAATTCATACTCTTGTCTGCATAATTTCTATCACTTTATAGCTTTTCAAAACCCTTTTTCAAATTATTTTTCAAAACCAAAGGCGTATAATAAACCCTAATCCAATTTCAAAATAGTATTATTACTTTCTTACTTTTTCAAAAGCCCGGATTAGCAGTATTGTTATGCAAAGGAATCGATAATCGCTATATATTCAATCTAACTCATAGATTGCGGTGTATATGTGATAAATACTTGATTATGAAAGCGATATTGCCATCTATACCGGTTTAATCAATAGACTATGGTACACGATTGGTTAACTCGCCTCATATCATATCGAGTATAAGATTTCACATTGAATCAGTTTTCGAAAAGCCCAATACTTTACAAAATCACTTGTTTTACTGCATCTATTATTATCAAATTCTCTTTTTCAAATCACACACACACATTCTTATTTTTAAAATCATGGGTGAATTAGGAAACACATCGTTTTCATTCCAACCCCAAAAATCCGATTTTTAAGGCAAGCACGAAAAGCTGTAAAGTAATAGCAATAGTATGCAATAACTGAATTATAACACACGCATATCCTACTCAAGAGACCGAAAGGGCGAATTAAATGCCTAATACCTTCCCGATTCATAACTTAATTCATGAACCTTCGAATCAACTGGTTTCGCATATATTGTGCATAAGAGGATATTTAGTCCACAAATACGTCTTTTTTAGACAAACCTTTTGAAAGAGATATGTCCTAGGACTATTCATAGATTATGATTTGTACTTGGATATCTTATGCTTATTGTTATTAATAAAGTTTATTTCATTTTACTTTATATTCTCTTGTAAATAATATATATTAATACTAGTTCATCAAGTACGTGACTTGATTGTGGGATGCTAGTAATGTTATAATAATATTATTTAGATGTCCCTAATCATGTGTCAATAACCTACGATCACATTGATATAATGATTAGAGTATGGGTCAGCTGATGACTATGTTCCACAGGTCATGGATATGGAGATATCAAGCTGAACACACTAATACTTGTTGGAGAACAAAGTATTGGACCGACCCGCTTTGGGGACATTGCGAGGAATGTTATATAATGTCATCAATGATGTTCCCCATTTGTGATATCATATTATCCTCAGACCTGATATCGCCATGGTTACCAACATAGGGATTAGTATGTCGGGCATTATCAAACATTGCTCTTGACCGAGTAATTATAAAAATGATGATCGAGCATACTATGAACTATGTAGAGGTATGTGGTTGATCAAGATGGAATTTGTCACTCTTATATAATGAGAGAGATATCTTTGGGCCCCTTGATAAGTATAATTAGTTTTTGCATGGCCATGCACAAATGAGATGTCATTTATTTTAGATTAATTATACTTAGAGATCAAGAAATAAAGATTGAACTATACAAGAATGACACTTGCCTAGTCTTGTGTTCAATCTAGATATCGATTGACAAAAGGAGTTAATATGTGGAATATCAATTTATGGTTGTGTTGTTTTGACCTTTATACCCTTTGGGTAATAGTAATGTTTTACTAGAGATCGCTTACTATTCGTATAATAAAAACGGGCTTTTAATTATACTGCCAAAGAGTATAAACCTACAGAGTCGCACACCAAAACGAGATGGATCAAAAACGAATTAAAACGGGCCAAGTTGGACTTGGGCCTAATTCGTTTGTTGCTTAGGGTTCTCACTAGGGTTTTCCTTTAAAAGGAAACATTTGTTCTTCTTGGCCGTCAAGGAGAGTGATAGAGGCAGAGAACGAAATAGGTGAGAGAAAAACCCTAAGGCGCTAGTACACCAAGTAAGGATCTGATCTCGTTCGTGTGTGCATACCGTAGAGGCGTTGTATTTTCGACGCTAGAACGACAACAACAGAATGTTCTATCCACCGTGTTCATCACTTTTAATTCGAGATCTCATACAAGGTATGTTTTTTATCGATTTTTATTGAACAGTATAGATCCTAGGGTTTAACGATTAGTGATTAATTTAATGTATGTGATGCATGATTACTGCCCTAATTCCCTACACATTTTTGTTTGTTTATTAAAACAAACTGGCGATTCTTATTCTTTTCAAAACCGATTTTCAAAGCAACAACGGAATCGCCACCCACGAGGACCCCCGGGCGTCGAGAACGTGGGTTCTCACAAGGACTAACCCATATCTTCATACGAGGTCAACCTCCTCTATATATCTCTAACCTTATTGGATTGTCTCATTCATTATATCAATCATTTGATCCGATCATTTGACTGTGTGATCTAAAATACCCTTCCAGTTTTTAACATCAACACATATAATTATTAAACATGTCTAAAAATTCGCTTTTCTACGTTTCATACACACGTAAAATAATTATTTATTATGACGTACTATGTTTTATTGCATGTAAGGGTTACAAAAAAAGTTCCATTTTGAGACAAAATTTTAAAAAATGCCTGTATGAGAAACCATACCAGCACTTCTTAACTTAAATTATTATATATTATGATTATATATGTTTTATTGTGATAATAATAATATTCGAAAAAAAACACAAAAACAACGCATATCAGAACTTCATCAAAATGCCAAATTTAAGTTTTCAAAATTTTGAACATATTTGAGACACTTTGTTTTAGTCTAAAAGTTTTAGAATTATTAAAATTGGAAAAAGTGTTGTTGGTAAACTTTTAATTTGGCTTCATGTTTGTATACTTGGACTTTATTCAGCTTTGGTCTTATATGTGCTAATGTGGACCAGTCCGACTATAAAATTTGGGCTGAGTATTTTTATCGTAAAATTTCCTTTCTAAAGGTATTTTCCTAATTCAAAAAAGTTTATGACTCAAGCTTTTTCCTATAAATAAAACCAATTTGCCTTGAGTAAAAAACACACTTTTACACATGTTTTGAGAGAGTTTTTAACACCTTAGGGAGACATTAAAATCTCAAAACATAAAACCACCTTAGGACTTTTTATTTATGCCAAAGCAAGCGTTATTTTTTATTCAGGCCAAAGTTAGCGTTCTTTTTATAAAGAACAAATTAGATTCCAAAGTGTGTGTGATTTGCAAACGGAGTTGAAGAATGGTGTGATATCGTAGCGAATGATTCGTTGTGAACCTATTCGTGCAATTCAAATAGGAAGACTGTACATGCAGAAAGTGGAGACTTTTGTAGGCGGCATGTGCAATTCAAGTTTTGTAAGTCTGTGTGATTTGTGATTAATCGAGTCTGTAAACCTTTGTGTATATAATGGATTGTTGAGGATTTGTCCCACACTGCAGGAATACCTCGTTAATTCTGGTGTTTGCTTATCTATTTAATTGCTTTATTATTTGATGCGTATTAGAAATTGTTGACTTGATAACTCAATGATCTTGTTTTGATAATAACAATAAAATAAACTATGTGTAATTTAACTTAGTTGATGTTTGAAGTTATAGCCACTATAATTGATCATACACGGATTTAAATCAAAAGAACCGGAATCAAGATCATCCATCTACAAGCATTACACCTCAATCAAACTTCTTGACAATCACGCCTATGAAGAACAAAAAGCCAAGGAAGAAAAGGAAACGAAGACAAAATACAAAGCTCTCGAAGACTCATTGATATTTATAAATTAAGTGAGTGTTTAGATTTTGTATAAAATATATCATTGTTGATTTATATAGCTCATACAATGCTTTAACATGACTAGATTGATCAAAACTAGTTTTACCTTTAAAAACATTTTTACCAAAAACTAGTAATCTTAAAAATATTCTCTATAAATTTATATGAACAATTTTTGTTACAAAAACTACATTGGGAGTCTTAGATACTCATATTTTAACTTCCCAAAGCCTCAAAATTGATTTTGGAGCTAAATTGCAAAAGTGTAAAAAATTGGTTTTTTTGGCAAAATTGGTTTTTTTGGCAAAATTGGCCTAGACCAGTGGACTCCATCAGTCGACTGATGGAGCTTGCTCAGTCGACTGATGGCCACTCAGTCGACTGATGAGCTTGCTCAGTCGACTGATGGCCCAGAAAATAGCCGTTGGATTTTTCACTTTTAGCACTTTTTGCCCATAACATTCTTCTCTCTTTTCAAACGGCTCTAAATTTTTATACCCTATATAAATGATGTTTTGGAGTCTTTTTAAGACACTTGAATGATCATAAAAACTCATATTTCATATATCCATATTATTCAAGTTTTGAAAGCTAATTCATTGATCAATCTTTTCATTCATTGAGCTTATATTTATTGATCAATTTTTGATATCTTTTAGTGTGAGCTTCCTTTGTAATTCATTATACACAAGAGCTATTGTACATTGGTGTTAGTCACCAAATCTCGTTCAAATCTTTATTGTGAGAGGTGTATCTCATAAAAATAGCAAGATGGATTTCTTGTGAAGGTATTGAAAGTGTTTTCAATACTTGTGAGAGTGTGTGATAAGAATACACTTGTAGAGGTTTGATCTTCACCCGGAAGGAGATCGATTATAGTGGAAATTCTCGGGGAACTAATCGAGCGCGGAGTAGGGGTTTTCAAGCCGAACCGTGTGGACAAAAAGTCTTCGACTTTGATCGGTTCTATCATTCTGTCTCTTACTCTATTATATTGTGTTAGTTATTCACTTTGCTTGGAATTATCTATGTTATTGATTGCTTGATAAATATAGATATAATATTTTCAAATTGTTTTTAAAAATCCGATTAAATTTTAAAAACCCTATTCACCCCCCCCCCCCCTAGGGTATTTTCCGACCTACAGAAAGGATTAAACTGATTTTCCAGAATTAAAATCCATAAACTATTAGGATTTACTGTTTGATTCGAATAAAATTTGCCTTTTAGAATTCAACCACCGAATAACAAACCTAGGGTTGATTTAATTAATTCGCTTTCACACACGTGCGCCCCAGTTTTTTCACTTGGTATCATAGCAGGTTACTTTAAGTTGCTAGGGTTATATCTTAATCTAGGATTGCGTTTTTTTTCTTGCTTGCTTTTTGTTTGTTTGTTTGTTTACTATGGGTAAAGATCAAATATCTATCGCTCCTATTTTGGATGGTTTCGATTATTCATACTTGAAAGCCAGAATGCGAATTTTATTAAAATCTAAAGATGAACACATATGGTTTGTAGTAGCAAATGGTTGGAAAGCACCTACCGCAAGTACCGTGATTAAGAATGTTGCTAAAGATGATCTCAAACCTGCTGAATCGTGGTGCTAGTGAATTCAAATTGGTTAAATGGAACCCTAGGTTAAATTTAATCCAAAGTCATGTGACAGAGGATGAATTTAAAAATATTGCCACGTGTGAGATTTCAAAAGAGACATGGGAAATCTTATATGTGGTTTATGAAGGTACAAACATTGTTAAAATTTTTAAAATTCAACGTTTAACTTCAGAATTTGAAACAATTATAATGAAAGACAGTGAAACCATCACATAGTTCCAGAGTAGGCTTAAAGATATAATTAATTCATTTTACAATTTGAATGACGCAAGCGGGAGATTGTAAAGTCCATATTTTGGTTGGCTTTATTCCTTCAACAAAAACACGTTTGCTTGTAAGCTATTTAAGTTGTTCGAGATTACATCTGAAGTATTGCAACAAGCTAAGCTATCAAAGCAATGCATTGAGGGATTACATCGAGAAATATATGGTGAGCATTGGCATTTGAATTTGATTCTTTCTAAGGTGGTTGTTTTTATAAAAGTTTACTTATAAGTGTTTTTAAATCAACTTCGCAAAGTGTTCAAAGAATTTTTGAAAAAGACCAATTCGAACAAGTGCATGGTTTGGCTGTTAGATCGGTCCGGCTATAGTTAAGATCTTTCATGGAATTTGATTCCCTCGCTGGTGAACTAGTACACATTAGTCTTCTTGGACCGGTTCGGTAGTAAAAGGTGGACCTGTACAAATTAGTCTTCTTATACTAGTCTGGCAGTAAAAGGTGGACCAGTATACATTATGCTAATGTAGACCAGTTCGGCTATAAAATCTAGGCTGAGTATTTTTATCGTAAAATTTATTTTTTAAAGGTATTTTTCTAATTCAAAAAGGTTTCTAACTCAACCTTTTTTCTATAAATAAAACCCATTGCCTTAAGTCAAAACCATACTTTTACACATGTTTTGAGAAAGTTTTTGACACCTTAAAGAAAGATTAAAACCTCAAAAGATAAAATCAGCTTAGGGATTTTTATTTATGCCAAAACAACCATTCTTTTTATAAAGAACAAATCAGATCCCTGTTGTGGATGTTTTATATACTCGCAAGTTCACCAATCGGATACTAGTATAGCTTAGGCAAGAACGAGGTCGAATCCTAGGAACTTGATGGATGGAACATACGTATTTCATTCACTAATTCTAATTAATTCCTAATCTAACTTAGAAATTAAGTGGGATGATTTATCAACTAAAAACACGAATAAAATAATAAATTAATAAAATACTAGTGAAATAATTAATTAATAAAATACTAAGGTGGTGGAGTCATATATTTGATATCATGCTCCTAATATTCAAACCAAACAAACTCTACTCTCTATCTCGCACTAATTTGGTCTCTCAACTCTATTATATACAAAAAATAAAATCAATTAAGCTCAATTAAATTTTAAAATTCAATTATTAATTCTCCCACAGGCAAACGCATGTATAAGATCAAAATACTCACTATATCTATCAAAATACACCCTATATCCGCTCTCAACAAATTATAAGGTGAATCCAACAAAAATAATAATGAGAATTTGATTTTATTTTTATCAATTAAAATAGGCATTCAATAGGAAGAATTATTTTTAACATTAAAGTATTAAATTGGTAGAGTCAATTGGCATGAATACGTGCAAAGGAATCAATCAAATATACTTATCTTCAACCCTAGAAAATAACCTAGCCTAGCATGCTTACAATTAAAACACAATACATAATTATATAATGCATAATTAAATAAATAAATACTTACTTGAGTACTCACAGATTAAATTGAGGGGAAGAAAAAATTTGAATTAATATTATCTCTCACTCTAATTGACAAGAAAGAAAGAAAAATAAATAAATAAATGAATAAAAGTAAAGGTTGCTCCTCTCTCGAAAATTGTGTAGCAAGAAGAGAAAAAGAAGAAAAAATTGTAGCTATGTAATCTCGATAACCGTGCAAGAGCAAAAAATAGAGTTCTTTTTTAAAGTATGATGGTTTTGAAACATATTTAGGAGAATAGGGCACTTTGGAACTTAATTGGGGAAATGGGGTTCGTTTAAAAACGCTAGTCAAACTAGCGTTTTTATGGTTAAAAACGCTATTGCACACAGCGATTTTAAAAAAAAAAAATTCGTGTTGTAAAAACGCTGGTATCTCTAGTGTTTTTATGGTTAAAAACGCTATTGCAAACAGCGATTTAAAAAACAAATTCGCATTGTAAAAACGCTGGTATCTATAGCATTTTTATGGTTAAAAACGCTATTGCAAACAGCGATTTAAAAAAAAAAATTTCGAGGTGTAAAAACGCTGGTATCTATAGCGTTTTTACGCGAAAAAACAATTTTGTCCCTAGCGTTTTTACGCTTAAAAACACTAGCTCAACTAGCGTTTTTAAGGCGACCACTTTTCACCTATTTTAACCTAACAGCAGGCGGCTTAAGAAATATACCGCCGCCTGCTCATCCGTTGCTCACCTGAAACTCTCCATTTTTAATTAAGCTCCATTCTCATTCCACTTCAAAAACATCCATTACACTCCAAAACCTCCATCTATTTACTTGAAAAGAAGAAGGTTAGTTTATTATAAAGTTGATTTTTTTTATATATATTGTTATATTTCACATAATATCAAGTTATAATGGGAAAGAAATATGTTTGATTGTAATGTATATATGTGGATTTATGATATAGATTTGTGAATTTATGATATAGATTTGTTGATTTATGATATAAATTTGTGGATTTATGATATAGATTTATAAATTTATGATATAGATTTGTGGATTTATGATATAGATTTGTGGAATGAATGTATGTATGTATGTTCAGTATTTATTTTCTTTGATAAATTTATTTTATAATTTTAAAGAATGTATTTGTTAGTATAAATATAGAAAAATGATATTAGCATTCCATGCTTATCCTAAGATACTTCAGTCTCATTATTATAAATATGCTTAAAAATAAAAGTTGAGTACCTTAAGACAAAAGTGGAACAAATGTTTTACATTTTTTTCCTATAGGACAAAACTATAAAAAAAATCTCTATTTTTTGCTAAATATACTACATTATAATTAAATTTTTTTGTGGAAGAGATGATTTACAATTTTGAGTAAATTATTTATTATCATATTTTTAGTAGGGGTTTGTGTTAAAAAAAGTGTTTATCATCATATATTGTATATCTTACCAATTTTAAGTATATTATTTATTATCATATTTCGTATGGCTTAATTTTTATTATTTTATTTTGAACAATTATTTAAGTATGTTGAAGATTTTATATATGTATTTATTTTAATAAGAAATGATTTTTATGTTAAAGAATGTCTTTATCATTATTTATTGTACGTTTTGGCAATTATAAGTATATTATTTATTATCATATTTCGTATGGCTTAATGCATAATTTTCTATTTTGAATATTTAGTCAAGTGTTGAAGAATGTGTATATGTACTTATTTTAACATCATATATTGTACATGTTGACAATTGAAAATATTGAACTTATTATCAGCTAGTAATAAATTTGATTAATTGTGTTGAAGGTGAAAAATGGCAAGCCGACAAGTTTTTACGCTTTTATATTGGGGCGGACATATTATTAGCGGAGAGCATGACTATGGTTACGTTATTCCGCATAAAAGTGGCATTATCTTAAATGAAGATATTACCTACTCGGAATTAGTACAAATTATTTATTCTACTATGGATGCGGACCGATCACCTTCGATGCTAAAGATTTTCTGTAGATGCCCAATGTTTGTGTCTCCAAATACTTGTAACTACTTTATTCATGAAATTAACGATGACGGAACCTTACGGTTTGCAATGGGTACTATTTTCAATGCTTCGTTTGTCAACGTGATCGAGTTGTATATAGAAAAAATTGTCCTGAATTATGATGTAGGGGCAATTGGAGAAAATTTTCCATTGTTTGGGTCGTACAGCTCACCATCAGCGACACAATGCACTTATATTTCTAAGTTGCCGAGTAGTTCACAGCCATCACGAAGGCTTGAATCTGGTGGGAGTAAGAAGAAAATTTACAATTCGAATCTACCCACAACCAAGGCCATTTATGAATGTAGAGATGGTGGCCCCGAGGCCATGTATGACTGTGGAGATAGTGAATATGATGATGCCACTAGAGAGGATACGGATTGGGGCTCAGATTCCGACAGTTTTACAGAATCCAGCGACAGTGAAAGTGATGAAAGGGAAGAATCAAAGCAGTTTAAGCAGGTTGCTGAAAATATACCATCGTTCTACACACAGTATAATGTTACTTTTGTGGACCAGGAGTTGACGATGAATGAGAAGTTTGAAGATGAAAATGAATTGCGAAAGGGGCTGACGTACGAGACTAAAGATGAGTTGAAGATTGCCATAAAACATTTTGCAATTAAGAATGCAAATGAATTTATCGTCGATGAATCAAAGGCAGATACATGGGCAATTAGGTGTAAATTGCATGAAAAATGGTGCAAATGGCGGCTTCGTGCGTGTAAGAGGAAGAAAAAACACGGGCAATTTGAGATAACCAAGTACGAGGGTCCCCACACATGCACGTTTGATCGTTTGAAATAAACTCACAAACATTTAGACTGTAAATTCATTGCCAGCAAAGTAAAACACTTGGTTGAGGTTGATCCAGGCCTTAAGATTCGCGTTATCGTTGCATTTGTTAAGGATAAATATGGCTATAAGATTTCATATTGGAAGGCATGGAATGCGAAACAAAAGGCTATTAAAAAATTATTTGGCAATTGGAAAGACTCTTATGCTATTTTGCCCAGATATTTGGCCGCCATTAAGTACAACAACCCACGCACAATCCATGAGTGTAAAAGCAAGGTGTATGATGGGCATTATCGTATTTTCGACAAGAACTCTTAGGCCTTTAATGCGTCTATTGAAGGCTTTATGCATTGCCAACCTGTTATAAGTATAGATGCGACACATCTACGTGGTAAGTACAATGGGAAATTGTTTGTTGCAATGGCCATGGATGCCAGCGAAGGGATATTTCCACTTGCGTTTGGATACGGCGATGAGGAAAGTCACGACACATGGAATTACTTTCTCACGCGACTTTGGCATTATGTCGTGAAGGGAAGAGACGGGGTATGCTTGATTTATGATCGCCATAAGGGCATTCTTTCTGTAATTAATTCCCACCCACAATTTCAAGAGCCGATGACGTACTATAGGTTTTATATGCGACATGTCCGCAGTAATTTCACAAGTAAATATAAACCAGATGAAACGTTAAGGATCTCAATGTGGAAGGCTGCTACTGCTTACTGCTTACCCAAATTCAATAAGTACATGGACATGATAAAAGAATACGAAGAAAAGCAAGAGAGCGAAGGAAAGAAACCATGGAGGTGGCTCAACCAAATTCCCCTAGAGAAATGGACTTTTGTTCACGATGGAGGGTTTCGATATGGGATAAAGTCGACAAATATTTCGGAAGTTTTTAACGGGGTTTTAATTGGAGCCAGGTCTTTGCCTGTTACTGCGTCGGTGCAGATGATTTTTCATCGCCTTGTTTCGTACTTTTGTAATAGAGGCGAGGAAGGGAAACAAAGACTTGTCAATCCTGAGCTGGATCACACGCCATTCATGGCGACTAAATTATCAGAGGTTACGAAGGATATCAGCAAATATATTGTTTACAGGCATAACAATTCGAAGGGAATAGCCTCCGTCACATCAGCTAAAGGAAAAATGAAGAATGTAAACATCGAGGAAGGCACGTGCAATTGCGGTAGGTGGGAAATTTATAAATATCCTTGTGCACATGTCATGGCGGTGTGTGCTGAACTAAGGGTAGATCCGAAGTATTTAATTCATCAAGACTTGAGTCTTGAGGCATACGTAGCTACATATTCTCGTACTTTGTATCCTGCTTTGCCAAGTGAATTTTGGGAAACCCATATGCTTGATACCGGTGCAGGTGTTTTGATCCCTAATCCAAATTTGTTGCGTCAGAAGGGTCGTCCATCTAGGCGCATTCATAATGAGATGGACGTAAGCGATCGTCGAAGAAACAACCATTGTGGAATTTGTGGGGAGGCGGGACATGATCGATGCACTTGTCCTCGGAAAAAAAATAAACAATTGTTGTTGCCTTATAAGTAGACATGTTGCCCTTTTTGTACTTAGTTTATCTTTCAGTATTAATAGTTTATGTTACTAGGATTTTCGGTTACTAGTATGATGTATTGTTACTTTGCACACTGCGTATATTTTTATTATGTGTTGTATTTGTTAAATATGAGTGTCACCCTGTACCAGAAGTATGTCAGCCTCCACTATAATGATGACAGCTCATGCATAATGTATTATCATATGTTATTATGATATTTACGTTACGTTATGATTGTTGACGCATAGTATGCCCTTATTTAAATTTGAATTTAAAGTAACAGACATCATTGTCAGCCCGTCTTTGTCAGGATAACTGTTAATGCATAGTAGGGGTGGCATTTTCGTACCGCAAACCGAAAACCGACCGAACCGACCGTTTTATTTCGGTTATCGCTTATTCGGTTACCGACTATATGCGGTTGCGGAAGCGGTTTGTAACTTTCATAATATCGGTATTTACCGACCGACCGACCACAACTTTAAATATATTATTTTTATAAAAAAAATATTATACTTAAAAGATGAGCTCTCAATCATACACAATCACCACTCACCCATACCTGCTTTCTCTCTCTTGTCTCTTCACCTCTCAAGTCTCACCTCTCATCTCTTATTTCCTATCTATCTACAGATTTTACACACAAGGTTTGGCACACGCATGACACAACCTCTCTCATCTCTCACTGTCAAATCAAATCTCACTCTAAGAAACACACTCGCCGCCTCACATTTCCTTCTCGTCGTCGCCCCTCAATCCCATCCCTCACTGCCTTCGTTTTCTCCCTCACTGTCTCCTTCTTCGACCTCCGTCGACCGTCCTTCTCTCATTTTTCTCGATCTGCTATATTTCTGGTTAGATTAGAAAATTATGGATGGAAGTGAGTATTTGAATGTAATTTGTTTGGATTAATATGCTTGTTTGCAACTTGGTGGTTCACATGTAAACGATGGTTTATGGATGGAAGTGGTCATTGGCTACTCTAAACATGCATTCCTGGGGGAAAGATCAATTTTTTTTTTGCAATTCAATGGTCGGTTTTAATCCATCGGCAACTGAATCGACCGATAATTTCGGTAAAACCGAATGTCGGTAAACCGACAAATGTGGTTCGGTAGCGGTTCCCTTAATGTGTAAACCGACCAAGTCGGTTCGGTTTGAAAACCGACCATTTTGGTTCGGTAACCGAACCGTGGCCAGCCCTAATGCATAGTGTACTGTCACATTATGATAAATTAAAGCAGCGTATTGTCATCTCAGGCAGGCATTTGAATTTTGAGCGTAATGACACTGCAATGCATTGTCATATCAGTCACGTGAATATGTACTGTAGCAAACCATGCCTATGTAAACATTATAAAAGCATCATATGTACATACTTTATTTTCATATCACTCTCAATCAATAATGGCTTCTTCAAGCTCAAACAATAACCAATCTGAAAATATAGATGAATTCTCAATACCTGACGAAATCTTGTTGTGCGAGGCTTGGAAACAAATCACCCATAATGGAAAATGGTGTGAGCGGGATAACCCGCGAACATGGGAGCAAATGGCTGAAGTTTTTAATTCGGCACCTAAGCAATCAAACTCCTTGTGGAAAGACAGGGTTGTGATGCCTGCTCAACTTGCAAGCCTGTGGGCAAAGGTTGAACCAGCGGTGAAAAAATTTAACCGGTTTTACAATGAGAAGGAAATGCCTACTCCGCATCCTAAAATTTCAACTTTATCTCCTGCAAATCGAGGCCACTACCTCGCGAAACTTTACGGAACTTTTAAAAGAGAAACGGTAAAAAAAATACCTTTTGCAATTATAATATCTTTTAATCTTGAGATATTAATTTTGACGATATTTAATGCATAGTTTTTGATCTTGTATTTCCTGCAGAAAGAACACGCATATCTCATGTACTTGGTGGAAGAAGGTGTCAACTTCCCATATATAATCTACTGGCAATTTCTTAAGGACTCTATCAATTAATATTTTATTGTAATATGTAATATGTAAGTTAATGTTTTAATATGCTTTACTTTGAATCGTGTGTAATGTTTTTATTTTAACAAGCGTAATATTATATCCTGAAAGTTTGGTTATGTAATATGTAATATCATTAGTATGTAATATTATTCGTATGTTAAATGCGTGGGTTATTTATACTCTAACAAACTAAAAAAAACTTAAGAAAGTTTAAATTTGTAGATTAAATATTACAATTTTTTAATGAACCAAAACAATGCAGTCACGTGAATATCTTAACATTGGTATTGAAAGTTTTCATCTCAGTCCATGTTACTTGTTTGGAGGCAAGAAAACTTTTTCAGTGATTCGTCATATGCCAATGAATGAATAGTCCAATCTCAATTTTTTTTCAGTGATTCGTCAATTCACTCATTTGTCACATAATAAACAATTGAATGTATCTATAAAACCACCTATCACTGCACCCTGTACATTTACTGTTTCAAGCATTTGGAATCAAAATAAAAAAAAATTCGTCAATAGTTATATAAACCCATTGTCTAGGTGGAGTGTATCCATTGTCTAGGCACATCATAACCACTGTATAAACCCATGCTTGTCAGTTGTTTCACTGCTATATAAGAAGTATGTGAATGTACCACTCATCTCACTCCAATCTCACCATATATGTTCAACTATATGGTTTAACCTTTTCTTATTATAAACAAAAAATATGAGCAACTCCACCTCCTCAATTGATGATTTGGTTCCAGTTCTTCCTGTAGAACTTCAAGGAGAAATACGAGCTCGATTAAGGAGGAATCGAGCTCGTACAATAATAGCTATGTGCCAAGACTTGTTATTAACACCACCTCCTCGGCTACTTCGTCCAAAATCTTTTCTATATCAATGGCCGAATCTTGACTTCCCCTATCGTTCACCGCTGGCGTTCGTGCCTTTGTACTCATGGACGCCTTTGTTCTATGTCTATCTGTGGTATTTGCTAAATACTTATCACATGCCTATTGTCTTCTCACCACATTTGTATATTACATGGGATAAATGGGTACACTACGACTACACTCTATTTGACAAGTTCTGGTTTGAAGTGTTTGGTGAACATTGGAGGGTGGTTGCATCCAGCCAAGGCTCACTGCATCCATTGCCGGGGCCAATCGATAGACATGTTCTTTTGATAGCAAAGTTCAACTCGAATAACCCTCCAATGGAAAACGGCATTCATGAAGCAACTCAGTTTGAATGGGTAACCAATGCAAATGGATCCTTGCACGGACATGACCCAGAGGACTTGCTAAACAATGTTTGTCAAACTGCCATATGGAGAGCTGAGTCGTTGAATACCGGTGTCGCATATAATGCTAAAGAAATGGCAACAACCCCTGATGCGCAAATGCAAATGGAAGCTGATTGAACCGAGAGAAATATGGCATCCCGTCTTGGTCAAGTACTACTGCTTATGTAATGATGTTTAATGCATTTTTCGTATTTCGAGTTTTATTGATGTTTTATTTACTATGTGTGTGTTCAATTTTAATATTATGTAATAGTATTTCGAGTTTATTTTAATTCGCCTCTGGTAAGATATTTCTTGTTATTAATATAATGATTTTACTTTGCAAAAGTTATGACTGTAAAGAACGTATATATGAAATTACCTATCACTGCACCCTGTACATTTACTGTTTCAAGCATATGGATTCCAAATACAAAAAAAATTCGTCAGTAGCTATATATCAAATAGTTTGCTACAACCCAGTGTATCATCTAATAAAGTAATACAATTAAGCAAAACCAATATCCATGTAACAACGGTAATAACTAACATACAACCTACTACAACCTACTACGTACCACAACTAGGTTTTTTTCTCTTCCTCTTAGGCCCCTCCTCTCTCTCGACCTCTGTATGGGTGTGTGCCTCTACACCCTCACCTCTGCCCCTGTCCTTCGCCCTACCCCTCGGTCTACCCCTCCCTGGACCCATAGCGATAGGTATAGAAGGTACATCTACAACATGAGCTGGCGCCAACTGTGTCAGTCCCTCAGCATGGTCCGTGGGTGTAAGTGGCGATGACTGTGAATGTACCACCGGAACCTGCTGTGACATGGGTGGTGATGTAAATGATGACTCTGTCGTCAGCATAGACATATAATGACCCATGTCGAAGCCCTCAAATATAGTAGGAAGTGTAGAAATGTTTGTCGTACTGGGCTGGGATAAACTAACGTGCGGGGGTGAAGATAACGTAGATGGATGTGATAATACGGGGTCTGGTGGTGAAAAAAACGTATCTGTCAATGATAGTCTAGGGGGTGATGGGGAATAAAATGTAGTAGTACTAGTAGTAGTAGTGGTCGTGGTCATGGGTAACGTACTAGTAGTAGTAGTAGTAGCAGTAGTAACAGTACAAGTAGTGAGCTATGATAGTATAGGGGGTAATGGAGAAGAAAACGAACTACTAGTACTACTAGTGGTGGTCGTGGGTAGCATAGTAGTAGTAGTAGTAATAGTAGTGGGTAAAGTAGTAGTAGGAGTAGTAGTACTGGGCTGTGATAAAGTAGGGGCTACCGGGGAAGAGCTATGATGTCTAGCGGTAGACGGACCAGCATGATCTGAATCTAACGTAGGCTGTGATGAGTCGGTGACAGCATGATCTGATAATGTAGCAGGCTGGGATGATGACGCACCCTTACTGGGTCGCCTCTGACGACGGCGAGTGGGGCGTGGGACCGGGTCTGGTATAGGCGCATGGACCACAAATGGATCAACAGATAGCCTGAACTCTTATCGCGCAGTAACAAGAGCAGAATGTGCCAAGTTGGAAATCGCCTCCGATGTGGAATCTCCTGTGATCGACCGCAATGGATGGTTCATGGCCAATGCATATATCTTAGCAAGCGCGTCACCCTGTACCAGTAAAAGTACTACATCAAAGTCTTAAAAGATAATTCGGTAAAAACAGTTATGATATATAGTTAAGGAAATTAATATCTCCAATGTAACTCCTACTGGCTCAGGGCCGAACTCAGGAGGATGCTCTGGTGCCGCAAGTATGAAACGCCGAGTAATGGTGCGAAACCAAACCATATAAGGATGGTCGTACTGAATCGGGCCCTGCAACACATCTGCAGTAACGACATGCTCATGTCGGCGGTCCCAAAAAGCAATGAAGTCATGGTGATGCTGCGTCCAATCAATAGGATCTCCTCGCCCCCTCCCCCTAAGATCTGTATCGTGCAACTGCTCACTTGTGTCAAAATCGACCGGAATATTTTGTTCTAAACCAAATTTCCGCATCACTCTATCGAGGAGGTGCCACTCCACAATCTCAAAGTATATTAGGGGTGAGCGGGTCCGCCATATAGCCTGACCAGCAAGACAATAGGGAGGTAATGCTGCCATAACATGTGCGGTGTAGGGCTGCCAGATCATCTGAAAATTATATAATACAACTTATAAATATATAAATTTACAGTAATAATAATAGTTCAGCGTAAACAAATGACAAAGTTGTCTAAAATTCGACAGAGTTTCATTTATTTTTACAACATTCCAGAATTTTAATATTCACCTGTTCAATAAGTATATATAATTTAGCAAACAATTCAACTCCCAATCAATCCAGACGTAATCAAAAAAACAATAATCTAACGTAAACAAGTGGCAAAGTTATCTAAAATTCTGCAAAGTTCCGTTTGTTTTTTAAACATTCCAGAATTTTAAGTATGACCTGTTCAATAAGTATATATAATATAACAAACAATTTAACTCCCAATCAATCAATGTTGATGTCATGTATACTCCCAATCAACAAGTATATGTTCATTATCAAACAATTTGAAGTCGCAATCATCCCGAAATGAACTTAGCATATAAATAAACTAATTTGTCTAAACATGCAAGTTTGTCCAACTTAATAATTAATTGATTATAATTAGAATAACCTGCTCTGCTCGCATTCGATCTAGCTGGTCCCTATAATATGTCAAAACATGTATGGGAGTTCGCTCAAGTGAAAACCTCGTCCGCCACCTGTATTAAGTAAATGAGGTGTGTGAAAAATGAAATTGTGTCATATATTGTGAACAATCTTGTTACATATCATCGAACCTGCATCCATGTGGTGGTCTAATCAATCGAATGAACCACCTCCTCCTCAGCAATAGCTAATATCGACTCGTTGCGCGCCGAAGGTGGGACAATCTCTCCCAAGACCATAGCTAACACAAATTAAATCACAATATATTATCGACTATCTAAACACTTTATATAATTGAACACTCAAAATTATAAGCGATCACCTTTAATACATACCTGCAACAGCATCAATGGACCAGCAATCTGCTTCGCTCTAATACGACTGGCTCGACACATCTCTCTATACAAACACCGCAAGGGCGGGCGCATCCCCGCAACTAATATCTGCCCACTTTATTTAAAATCCTAGAAGAAGTGGGAGTAAGGACACTCTTTGACCGCCAATATGCTGAGGATTTGTCCGCCAAAATAGATCCGCTTAGTGACTGAATAATCCACGCACGCGTGTATCGCTCCACCTCAACATCCTCGGCATCATGGGCAGGTATGTCTCGAAATGTATTAGCAATCCAAGATAGTTTCAACTTTGCATTCCTGAAAGCATGGTCTAGTGGTCGGATGCCCAATACACGCTCACAAACGTCGGCCGGTGGGGCATCTAATGGAGGGGCAGTAACAGCGTGGCCATCAATTGGTAAACCGAGCAATACCGCGACATCTTGGAGTGTGATAGTGCACTCTCCGACCGGTAGATGGAATGTATGTGTTTCCTGCCGCCACCGCTCAACTAGAGATGTAATAAGAGCGCGATCATACTAAATATGACCTATACGGTACACTCCGTAAAATCCCGTAAGTAATAATAAACGCTAGACCCTCTCAGGTAGGATAACATGCTCTCCATCGGGTCTCATAAACTCTGTATCGCTCCTACATGGCTCCAACAAAGTAGGGTCATCGCCATCCCATATAGCGGAAGATCTGTGCTGGGCCTG
The DNA here is from genome assembly GCA_021464415.1 of Lonicera japonica. Classification (NCBI taxonomy): domain Eukaryota; kingdom Viridiplantae; phylum Streptophyta; class Magnoliopsida; order Dipsacales; family Caprifoliaceae; genus Lonicera; species Lonicera japonica. Next base: position 5,738,972 of record CM038471.1, on the reverse strand, counting down.
TAAGTATAATTGTAACGACCCGGTCCCACCTCAGTACGATATTGTCCGCTCTGGGTAACGTCCTAGCCAGGCCTCAGCCCCAGGACATCTACCCTCATGGCTTTGTTTCTGGGAGCTCACGACCAGCTTCCCAGGGGGTCACCCATCCTGGGATTGCTCTGGCCGCCTACTCGCTTAACTTCGGAGTTCTTATGGGATCCGAAGCCAGTGAGCCCCCAAAAGGCCTTGTCTCGTATCAGAGTACTACGCCGCGGAAGCTAAGCGCACCCCCCACAGGGGAAGATCGATATTGTCCTCTTTGGCGACTCCGCTCCGGCTACAACCGGGCAGCCCTTTCCGCAAGGTTTTGTCCCTAACCGGCTCCAACTGGTCTAGAGGGCCTCGTACTTAATTAGCGACCATATCTTACTTATATGAGTTTCCAAGGATCCCCCAACTTCCGGTGTGGGATGCCCCCTTTGAGCTACCATTCCTCCACACAAGGGAGTACTCATCGCTCGAGCTACCATTCCTCCACACAAGGGAGTACTCATCACTCAGGGCGTCACAATAATACACGTCGATCCTGTGGACCAGGATCCATTGACGAATACCTGTTTCATGTACATGTCCATTAGATATAAACTAATAAAGAATTCATATGCAATAGTACATTTGTGTATATATGTTAATAAATGAAGTCTACGATTCATATCCATAGTTATAATTCAAAAGTTTACTGCAATATTGTTAACAGTTTAATTTGTAATAATGCACAATTAATAGAAACTTAATTAATTCCTTTATTTCTAATAAAATGATCTTGGATAAAATTTATCTTCCTACATGACTTTGCTACTATGGGAACACAACTAAAATTTATTATTTTCAACCCATCAAATAAAAAAACTCAAAACAAAATACCATTGAAGAGTTTGTATATTTAAAATTTACCAATAAAAAAATTTATATTTTAATTTTAGATGTAAAGTTATATATAAGACCAAAATTATAGAAAAATATTATAATGGACTTTCCATATTCTTATTAAAAAAAAACTCACATTACTCTTAAATCTATTTCATTTTTTCTAGCGCCAATACGTAGCTACAAATTTGTTGTCAAATAATTGTAGATGTAAAGTTATATAAAAGTTTGTTTTGTTATTATCAAGTAATTGTCACAATTTGTTTACAAACAAAAAATAAATGTGAACCCTTTACATGTGTTTTCAAAATTTCTAATTGTAAAATTACATAATACTTTTTTATTATCTTTTTTCACCTTAATATAATGATAAAAATATACAATTTGAAATTTGAGATTAAAAATATACTTGATGTGTGTTGAAATTAAAATAGGTGTTAAAATAATTCATATATCTATAGAGTTTCAACACTAACAACCGAGGGCGGAACTGGGCCCTGGCCCAGCACAAATTTTTTTTCCCACTAGTTATATAAAAAAATATTATTAGACCAGTAAATTCTTTAGTCCAGCCCACAATTAGCCCAGTCCATCTTTCTCAAATTCTCTTGAAACGGAAAAAAATTATGAGCTAGCTGGCCCACACCACTATACAAGAAAACATAATCAAATAAATTAGAAAGTTTTGTGTTGTTGTCAAACTAGAGCCTCTCTCTCTCTCAATATAATTTTTATGAATACTAATTTTCTTCCATAAAAAAAATTACATTTAACTATATTATTTTTATTTACAAAAAAATTCATTGTAGGAATAAATTTTTTGCTTAAAAAATTGTCATAAATTTTTGTGTTAATTCAGCTCACACCATCGAAAAATCCTGGGTCCGCCCCGACTAACAACCACTACAAAAGCATTACAATTTTAATGCACAAAAGTTATTTAATTATTTGTGCCATCGATAAAAAAAATGACATATATCAAAGCTAATTAAATTCCGTCAATAAATAAATAAGTAATTTAAATAAACAACCCCTTATTTTCTACACATAAATTTTATATGGTCTGCGCCATTTATTTGGTCATCAACTCATACACTAGTGAAACACTATACAATCTAATCCGCTCAACCATACTATAATCCAATCATCTAAATCCAAAGCATGTTCTCAAACACATACATATATACATACAAACGTACATAAAGCACCGACCAATATTCTAATTCAAATTCACCCACATTATATAGCAAAAATTAAAATCAAAAAGTATATATAAGCTGTCCATCTCATACCACAAAGATTAAGATACCTGGCGCGCGACAATGACGAAGAGGAGACCGGCGGCAGACAGAAGGAGGGAGAAGGAGGAGGATACCGGCGGCGGGTGGGAGGGAGAAGGAGGAGGAACCGGCAGCGGGGGGGAGGGAGAAGGAGGAGGAACCGGCAGCATGGGAGGAGGGAGAAGAAGGGGGAGGTCGGCGGCGGGGGAGGAGGGAGAAGGAGGAGGAGGAGATGGCCGGACGGTTGGCGTCGGCGGAGGCGAAGTAGTAGCAGAGAAGAATGAAAAAGAGAAGAAATAGGCTGCATTTTTTCCTGTAAAAACGTTGTCATGGTTGGCGTTTTTACAGGTAAAAACGCTACTTTGTTTGGCGTTTTAACGTCGTTTTTTTTTTAATTTTTTTTAAAATCGCTTAAAGGACCAGCGTTTTTTATCTAAAAAATGCTTATCTGAACAGCGTTTTTAAAAGAGCCCCATTTCTCCAAATAAGTTCCAAAGTACCCTATTATCCTAAATATGTTTCAAAATCAGTTTAGTTGGCAAAAGAACTCCAAAAAATAAATTGTGGCTACCCTCAATTTGATTGCTGCGACTGCTATTTATAATGAAGATGATAGTTTAGGCTTTTATCAAATGGGGTGGGTAATTAATTAATTAATGAGCTTGGACTTGGCTTATAAGCTTGAGAATTGGGTACCTTGCTGGGCCAACTTCTAAGATAAGATGGGCTCAAGTGGGCTGGGGCAATTAAAAAAATTCACATCTTCATTAAATTAACACATTCCCACTAGAATTAATTTCATTGGTGCACTAATTGTATTTCAGCTATAACTTTGTGTTCTGAACTCTGATTGACGTAAGATTTTTGCCCACGCGTTACTAACTCAAAGGTCTAGAACATTTGTCGCTGTAGTTTTATTTAAATTCCTTATGGATTAATGCTATAATTTTCTTGAACACAGGCGTTGCGTGCAACTAATTTCTTATTTATTCGAAAACTTCTCGATTTAATTTTAACACCTGAAAAACTCCAAAAACACAACAAATGTAATAATATATGCTCTCAAAAGTGTATATTAATGGACTACAATGTACCAATTTCTTGGCATATTAATCCCAAAGTGCGTGTGATTCGCAAACAAAGTTAAAGAACGGTGTGATTGCGTGGCGAGTGATTCGTTGTAAATTTGTTCGTGTGATTCGGATAAAAGGACTATACGCACAGAAGGTAGAGACTTTTGCACACGGCTTGTACAATTTAAGTTTTGTAAGTCTGTGTGATTTGTGATTAATCGAGTCTGTAAACCTTTGTGCATATAGTGGATTGTTGAAGATTAATCCTGCGCTGCAGGGATACCTCGTTAATTCTGGTATTTGTTTATCTATTTAATTGCTTTATTATTTGTTGCATATTAGAAAAGATTAAATTGGTTTTCCAGAATTAAAATCCATAAACTATTAGAGTTTACTTTTTGATTCGAATAAAATTGGTTTTTTAGAATTCAACCACCGAATAACAGACCTAGGATTAATTTAATTAATTTGCTTCCACACGTGCGCACCCCGGCCTTTTCATATTTTATTGCAAGCGTATGCTCAGATTGCAAGAGGATTCTATTTGCAAACGAAATTTAAGATAATGCATATGGCGAAACATAACATAATTTCTTAATTAAAATAATTGTATATATTATACCTATGTTTTGTTGCGATATAAAAAATAAAAATAACTAAAAACATAATTACTTACTATGCTAAAAACGAAGTTAGATATGAGCTCCAAATTAATATCAGTTTCAAAAAGAAACAAATAAGAATAAGTGAATAAGAACATACTACCATCTCCCTTCAAACACTTGATCTTTACCATATTGCTTGAATTAAAATTCAAATTATAAAACTTAGGTTTTTGTTTTAAAATAAAAAGAAATGAGTACCTTTTCTTAAAAATAAATAAATGTGCCCTTTTCTTTATAATTCTTTTTTATTATTATTATTTAATGAGTTGTGTTGTTAATTTAGAAATTTAAATGCATTTAAATTAGAAATTTTTTATCTTGATAAAACACTTAATGTCATTAAATAATGTGTGGTTAAAAATGAAAGTTAAAATAACTCCGATAAAAAGGGGTGTACAAAATTAAATTCAGTCTAGTCTCGAAACAAACACCGCTAAGAAAGAGATTAATACATTTAGAGGGAGGATGTTAACTATTAATTTGAGAAGCAATATTCGTTATATCAGTTTGCCAAAACTAGTGCAATTGTATAAAAGGGTCCACAAAATGTAACTCTACAAATACGATTTAGGTGAAGTGATATAATCAGAATCCAAGATCAATATCTTAATGAGAAGTTTGTTTGTAGAATAACATTTTGTAAAAACTTATTTTGTTCTTATTTTTTTTCTTTTTCATGTATTAATTTTGGGTGGTGATGTTGGCATGCCAAAAATACTTGGTAACACTTTCACTTTAATTCGGTCATTCGCAACCGAGTAAAGTGTCTATTATTCGATTTTTGAGTACCGAATATAAGTCTATATACTCGGTTCTTGACAACCGAGTAAGGCATTTTCAAATTTTTTCAAGTTTTTGCAAGTTTATACTCGGTCCTTTACGTTATTCGGTTGTTAAGGACCGAATGAAAAGTGGGAGTGTTTTCAAGAAATTTTGAGAGTGTTAACATCACTACCCTTAATTTTTAGGTTTTTTTGAGTTGCCCCATATTTTTAATAGAAAATTAGAGTTGCCCCTATTTTGTAAATACTTTGACTTAACCCCTAGGATTCAACATATTGCTAACTCCGTCCAAACCTTGTGCAACATGAAGAAAACCTCTAGGATTCAACTTATTTCTTCTGTCTGCTCCCACCACCAATCCTTTGCCGATTACTCTATCGGCGTCGACATTGTGGACGAAAACCTCGCAGCTCTGTCCCATGTTGTCATCTTCATAAACCACCAATGACAAAGTCAAATTTTTCACATTTAGAAATTAGGGCTTTTTATTCTAAAATTTTCAATTGAAGAGAGAAATTGGAGGAAAGATTGCAAAGGTAAGAGATTCATAATCAAAATTTAGAGAGAGAAGAAGAAGAAGATTGTGTTCTATTGTGTTCTATATGTTATATATATATATTTTTTTTTTCATGTGCAGAAAGATGAAGAGGGAAGTAAATGAGTGATCTTTTCGTCAATCTTGGTGGTCAAACAAGGCCGATGTCGTTGTCAGTGGTATGCGTAGTTATTTCCACGAGTAGATAGATGAAGAGGGAAGAAGAAGCCAGGGGTTTGATTTCAATTTTAATAGGTTGAATATTCAAAGTGTATAGATTTACAAAAGAATAAACTACTCTAATGGTCAATAAATTATTTATATTATTTCACTTTGATCTTTAAATAAAAATTTGTCTCATTTAAATATTTAAATTATTTATCGAGTTTTAAATTGATCCTTTCGTCCAATTTACACATTAACTTAAAGGAATCTCACTTCCCTTCATTTTTAAAAGGGCAAAATGGTTATATCAGCTACAAAATACTTTCCCTCCATTTCCACTAACTTCCCAGCCATATATCGACTCACCAAAAACCCATTAATGACCGTAATGCTATGTTTTTCTTCAATGAATGTAAATGAATCATAACTCCATTTCCCTCACATTTATTTTTATATTCCCCCACATTTATTTTCTTAAATCAATGAATGTAAATAAAATGTCATCACTTCCTACATACTCTCACTCTCACTTTGACTCTCCTCTCTAAAATGGCTTTTCTTCTCCTTTCCTCTATTCGTTATTTTTTCTTATTCTTCATCTTCCTCATCCTCAAAACCCTAACTCTCTCAGCTGATTAGTCCGCTAAAACCTACATACTTCAAGTTGATGGCTAGTCAAAACCCTCTAGTTTCCCCACTCACTACCACTAGTATAGCTCCGAGTTCACTAATCCACTCACCATCATCCATGAATACGACACTGTTTTTTTTGCGGCTTCTCAGCTTCATTCATTCCATCTCAGGCCACGGCCGTTCTCCAGCACCTTTCCATCCTCGCCGCCTTCAAAGACTGCCGGCGCCACCTCCATACCGCCCGCTTGCTGCAGTCCCTCGGCCTCTGAAACCAGCAAGGTCTATGGTCCAAATCGGATTATGGATCCAATGTAATCTTTGGTGTTTTCAACACCAGAATCTGGCTAGAGTGATGAAGCTTCTCCTATATGAATTGAGGCCTGTTCCTCGCCGTTGAGAAAGGATTTAACTCTTCCAGAAAATTGCAACTGTGGAAGAAATGGCAAATAGATTAAAGCAAACGCAAAATATTCTCTGTCTCTCCCCCTATCTTTTCTTTTGATTTTAGTGGTTTTGGTGAATGAGTGACATTTTATTGTTGTTTGGTGAGAAAGTGGGTGGAAATGGAGGGAATGTAATTTGTAGCTCATACGATCATTTTGCCCTTTTGAAAATGGATTGAAATAAGATTCCATCCAAGTTAACGTACAAACAGAAGGGTCAATTTAAAACTCGGTGAATAGTTTAAGTATTTAAATGAAGTAAATTTTTGTTTGAGTGCTAAAGTGGGACAATATCAATAATTTAAGGGTCATTATAATTGTTTACTTTTTGCAAAATATAATGTTACTTTTTAGGAATTAATCTCCATATTTCAATTTTGATTTTGGGGTCTTGAGTATAATCAAATGGGGAAGCTTACAAGTATCTTGTGAAATTTTTAGTATTTATACTTACATATATATATATATATATATGAAATTTCAGTAAAGTTTAGTGAGATTTGTTTGAGTTAGTTTTTAATTTAGGTTTAGGTATAGATATATGGGAAAAAAATTAAGATTCTTGTTTGTAGGATAAAGGAGAATGGCTCAAGGTTGAAGATGGAGTATTTTGGTCAAATTGTACAAAAATTGGACGGAGTTAACAGTCCGTTAAATCCTAGAAATTAAATCAAATGATTAACAAAATAGGGGGTAACTCTAATTTATTTATTTTTTTATTAAAAATAAGGAGTAACTAAAAAAAAACTTTTATTTTTCTAGTTTAAACCAAACAATTTCCAAGTTAACTTTTCACCAAACAATTTTCGGGCTATCTTTTCACGCTCTTTAACAATTTCGTTTTGATAACTTAGACTGTATTTGTTACAGCTACGCAATGATTTTGTAGATGCGCCGGAGTCACACTAGAAAATGAACAGTGTATCGATAATTAAGTCTAAAAATGTATTTAGATGACTTCTAATCTCTTTAGAGCATCTCCAATAATAATGTAAAAGTTAAAGTGTAAATTTTACATGTCAATTAACTTTTACACAAAACATGAAACTTGAAAAAAAAAACTAGAAATTAGGTAGAAGGGCTTATTATACATTGATTTTTACCAAAAATCCAATGAATAATATTTTTTTGAATGAAGGGCCTATTTTTAATTGGTAATTTGAATAAAGGGCATACTTTTAATTGGTAATTAGTGTAAGAGGATTATTTTGTTTTATATTTTAAATGAATGTATTTGAATAAATTTGAATATCATTTAATTAATAAAAACATGTTATGTATTACCTAAATTACCCCTTTTTATGAAATTTTCACAAAAAATATGGACTGCAAAGTTCATATTGCAATAAAATATGAACTGCAAAGTTCATATTGTAGTGAAATATGTACTGCAAAGTTCATATTGCAGTGAAATATGTACTGCAATATGAACTTTGCACTAAAAATATTGACTGCAAAGTTCACATTGCAGTAAAATATGGACTGCAATATGAACTTTGCACTAAAAATATTGACTGCAAAGTTCACATTGCAGTGAAATATGGACTGCAAAGTTCATATTGCAGTGAAATATAGACTGCAAAGTTCATATTGCAGTCCATATTTTAATGCATATTGATATTTTTTTAGTTTATTTTAAGGGTTGGGATGTCATTTTATAATGAAAAAAAAAGACACATGTCATATTATCAATAAAATAAAAAATAGGCCCTTTATTTTAAAAAAAATTATTCCTTGGCCTTAGTGTGAAAATCTTTTTCTAATAAGCCCTTTTTTTTAATTGCCCCAAAAAAAAATTCTCCAACAGTTTTGTAACTTTTTCATGTAAATTTTGAAATAACCAATAAAATATTGAAATATGTTAGATGTAATTTTATACAATTTTACATTTTTTTCCTTAACATTTTTAAACATTATCTTATAGTCAAAATGAATCTTGATTTATAGCCGTTAATGTGTATATTTTAAATATATATTTTTTATTAAAATATAAATTTTGAATTAAAGTTATATTTTAAAATTTTAGTAAAAGAATGGAGAACGAAAAAGTTGACGTGAAGTGTAAAATAGAAGTGAATTTTATATATTCGATCAATTTTTATAAAACTCACTTTTAAAAAATTGTTGAAGACAAAATATTTTACAGAATTTGTAAATTTTAGGCAAAACGTAAATATACAACTACCGGACATGCTCTTAATAGAACTCAAAAACGGCCAAGTTCTTCGTCATCATCCCCAGAGAAGAAATGATACTAAGGGTATGTTTGGTAGGTGATTTTTTTTTTTCAAATTTTAAAAATTTAATTTAAAATCAAATTTATTTTTATATTTTTTAAAATTTATTTTATTTTACTTTTTCTCTCTAAATTTTTTTTAAAACAGTATAACTTTAAATTCAAAAATTAAAATTAGATAAAAATATATATATTTGAAATCTACTTATCGAGATTTATAAAGTAAAATCTATTGTTACTATTTTTCAAAAATTTTGTATGACATTTTTAGTTGATTAAAAAAAATTTCAAACAAAAATTAAATTAACTTTTTAAGGTGTTTCCAAATTCTACCGAGACCTATATTTTAAAAACTCAACTAAAAAAATCATCAAAATATCCAACCAAATATCACCTAAATACTATGAACCGTCTCCTCTTCACCAAAAGAGCTCTTGACCCAACTTTCTCTCTCTACAAAGATCTCCACTACTTCCAACAATATCAAACCCAAAAACCTCCCCCCCCATATTCACACGTTCAATTCCTCAATTGAAAACCAATCAGACAGATTTTGAGGGTGGATTAACAAGAAAAACCCAATTTCTGAAAATGGGTCTTCAAGAATGGGAGAGAATCCGGATGATGATGATGATAAGAAAAACCCTAATTTAATTTTGGTGACAAGAAAAATGAGGTAGATTTTGGGGTCGGAATGACAAGAAAAGTTTGAATCATGAGTTTAGTGATGTGAAAAATGAGGCAGATATTGGGATCGGAATTGACAAGAAAAGTTTGAATCAGGATTTTGGTGATTTGAAAAATGAGGTAGATTTTGGGGGTGGAATTGAGGGGGAAAAAAAAAGTTTCTTATTTTGGTGATAACAGAAATGGGAAAGAAATAGGGGGTGGAATTCAGGAGGAAAACCCAGTTCCTGGATATGGGTCTTCAGGAATGGGAGTGGAAATGGTGGAGAAGTTAAGGAGTTGTGATATGTATAATGGAAGTGGGTGAAAGATGCGGAAAATTACCCAATATATAAACCACGGACATGCCCTTAGGTTGATGAGGCCTATGATTGTAAATCCAATGGAAGGAAAGACACCAATCATCTCCAGTGGAAATGGAAAACCCTTGACTGTGGCCTTCCCAGGTTTTTGATGTACTTAATGCTAAAACTTGTGTGCGTACATGTATATGCATTTATGATTAAGCTCCATGTGAATTATAGACTAAAGGGTGTTTGTTTTTGTAACCTCTGATTGCTGATCACTGAATGTTGAATGGAGCTTTTTAAACATGTGTTTGATTTTATTTAACTCTCAACTAAATAGATGATATTTCACAATTTTTCCGTTATTTTTATCAACAAATAAGGAATAAAAAGAATGAGGGCGCTGCGGAATAAAATTTCTTTACAAGTTAAATTAAGCATTCAATAATGGATTTGTCCAAAAAAAATAAATAAAATTAAGCATTCCATTGACCAAAAAAATAAATAAAAAATTAAGCATTCAGTACTGGGTTTATTTGTTAATACTAAATACTGAATTTTAATCCAGTTCAGCATTAAGAGGTGAGAAACAAATACCATATCTACCTTGTACTGCTGAATAAACTTTCAATTAGCATAAAGAGGTTAAGGTTAAACACACACTACCTAGGTTTATTTGTTGTGCCCTTCAACTATAATAAAGAGCATAAAACTCCCCTCAGGTTTTACACTTTGCTGTATTTGCTTCCAATATCTGTTGAAAGTTCAATGAAGTTGCATTAGTCTTGAATGTTTTGGAGGGATTTTGGACAATTTGTTGAACTAATTAATTTCTCATATGACTTTGCTGAGGTTTATATTCACACCTGCACACACGCATAGCTACGTGATACGGTAGAATGGATTTTGAATCTGAAAAAAGGTATAATAGATAAAAGATAGGAGGTTTGAGATGAAAGTATATGTGATAAAAGATAGAAAAGCTTTGGTGGAAGATGTGTTTGTAAGAGTTAGAATTAAGACTCATGGGAGATAAATTAGATCCCTTATGCCTTTGGCATGGTTAGCACTATTATATACAGGTCATTTATAACAGAAAAAGTCGCTAAAGTGGTAAGGAGTTATTCAATGTACCAAACGACCTTTTGTCTTTGTATGATAAATTGATAACATATATATATACAAACGCCAATCAATTAAATTTTAGCTAATTTTTGATAAAAATGGGAACAAGTGTGAAAAAATGAATGTTGGAATTTGTTTTCACTTCCTTTGTTAGTTTAAAGAAACAAATTACAAATGGGCAACACTTCAGGGCCTTAGTGTAATTTACCCTTTACCTGTTTTGTGCTTTTACTTATTTATTAATTTATAATCCTGGTTTGTATTGATTCAACCCAATTCCAGCGAGGTTATTCTTAACTATTGTCGGCCAATAGTGCAATATTTTTCTCTTTAATGCCCCGAAAGATAGAAAGTTACTGGTTTGTATTAATCATTTCTTCAACAAATCTTCAACCTGATTCTGTAAAATTTCATGTTGTTGCTGGCTTGTACGGTAGTGCGGTAAATTAGGCAAGCTAGCCCCTAGAATGAGGTCGATTTGAAGTTGAATATCTCACAAGGGAGGCAATCCTGCTGGAAGCTCTTTGGGAACAAGTTCTTGAAATTCTGAAAGCAATGGTTTCAGCGAATCTGGCACTGTAGTAGGTTCAACCATCAGATCTTTCGTTAGCAAAGCTATTCCAGCGTTGCTTCTGCAATATGTTCTTCAAATTATGGCCCTCCAATTTTAAGAAATAAATTACCCTCATCTTTTAAAGATTTTGGTACACTATAGTCCCTTTTTTTTTGGATAACCATGGTATCGAGGCCCCACCCTCACTAATCCCATGAGGCCTGATTGCTTGACTGGGAGACGCTCCCAGTGGCCCAAGAAAGATTTCACCCAGCGAAAATAAAACCTGAAATTGTGTGCCTATCCACACAGTCCCAAGTTCGCCCTTACCACTGTGACAACCCCTTAGGTTCACTTTTGTCTCTTTTCAACGATCACAACAGTATTTTCTTGCTATTCCAAGAGAATTCGTAGCTATTCTCACTTCTCTTGTGAGTAGCATCAACATCATATTGCCAGGGTCTTCCTAACAAAACATGACATGCATCCATATCAATGACATCGCACGTAACAACGTCCTTGTAATTCTTCCCAATTGAGAATGGGTCCTTGCATACTTCAGTTATTCTTGCCTGTGTGCCCCTCTTTATCCAGCTGATTGTGTAAGGGGTTGGATGTTTCTGTCTTCAGACTTAATTTTTTCACCAAAATCTTCGAAACCAAATTTTCCAACTCCCACTGTAGATGATAACATGACACACCTTATGTTGAATAGTACAACGGGTTCTAAGAAGATTGTGACACTGTTCATCAAGTTCCTGATTAGAGGACAACAAGACCCTATCAATAACCAATGTAACGTGTTCTCCCACATCTGCGGCTGCATATTTAACCTCACCATCCTCTTCCACAGGGTTAACAAGAGTTTCATCCTCATTAACTTCATCCACAACCCCAACCCGAGGCCTTTATGGCCATTTATTGGAGTGATGACCCTTGTGTCCACATTGGTAACTATTGATAATTTAGTATTTTTTATTTTAATTTAGGTTATGTTATTTTATTTATTTTAGGTAAGTTAGGAGTCGTGTCTCCTCTATATATTAAGTTGCTTTGTATTCAATTTTAGCATCATGGAGTAAAATTATTGTTCTCTCTAAATCTTCATGGTATTAGAGGAATAGGTTAGGAGCTCCATAGGCAGTCTAGTGTCCAACCAAAACAAAAAAACACTAAAAAACATAGGCAGTCGCAGTTGCCGTCGCCTGACTTAAAAACCCTAGCCACCGTCGCCGTCACCTGAAACCAACCACGTACGCTTGGTCAGAATTTGTAGACGAGTGTACCCTAAAAGCAGCGTCGGAAACCGTTGCCTCACGCGCCCACATGCGCCACCTCTTCCTGCGCGTGGATCTCACGTGTCGTTGACAACCACCGTGAGTGACGGCGCGTGGTAGCTCCGATCACTGCCAAAATCTCCGGTCCAGGTCGTTTCATTGTTCAGCACCTGGTTCTATCCCTATTTTGGTTTTATTCAGTCCAGATTTGGCGTGGTTAGTTGTTTTTAATTGGGTTTAATGTGTGTTTCTGATTTTGTTCAATTGGTTAATTGTTTTTGCTGGGATTTCAAATTTGTTTTAGTTTTGGTGTTTGTTTGTTGAGTTGCTGATCCTCTTGCTATATGAATTATAAACTTGCTATGGTAGGTGCTACTACTCCGGGTTTCATAGATTCGACTAGTGGTTCCACCACAAGCCCGTCTTCTACGATCACAGATCCTATATCGCAGTTTACTTCTATCTATTCAATGAGTGAAAATCCGATAGCGAACATCAGCCATAAGTTGAATGGAAAAAACTATCTCGAATGGGCACAATCAACGAGGTTGTTTATTGACGGAAAAAGAAAATTAGGTTATGTGAATGGCGAAGTGGTACCACCACCATCTAACGACCCGGGTTTTAAATCGTGGCGCGAGGAGAATTTGATGATTATCTCGTGGTTGATCAATTCCATGGAAGCTGGACTTGGTAAACCCTACATGTTCTTGCCAACTGCTCAAGATATCTGGCAAGCTGTTAAGAAAACGTACTCTGATCTAAACAACCATTCTCAAATGTTCGAACTCAATAACCAGTTGTGGAAGATGCAACAAGGGGATCATGGGGTTACAACTTACTACCACAACATGATGGCCATATGGTAAGAGTTGGATTTGTTTGAAACCGAAGAGTGGAAAACCCAAATGATAGTGCTCGTTACAAGAAGAAGGTTGAGAGAGGTCGTGTGTTTGTCTTCTTGGCTGGACTAAACAAGGATCTTGACGAAGTTCGGGGTTGTACTTTAGACAGGATACCCTTGCCTACTATCAAAGAAGTGTTTTCAGAGGTACGAAGAGAAGAAGCTCGACGAGGTGTGATGTTGAGAGATGAACGTGAACCTCGTGCAGAGGGTGAAGGATCTGCTCTAGTAGTTCATGATAGAGCAGTAGACGGTGATAAGTAGGGAGGAAAGCAGAGATTATAGTATGATCATTGTAAGTGATCAGGTCATACTAGGGATAGTTGTTGAAAGCTTCATGGCAAACCAGCAACTTGGAAGAAGAGAGATAATAAAACAAGGGGAGGAACACGAGCATTCCAAGAAAGCAATGCAGATTCAGAGCAGCAGTCTTCCTCAAAACCACTTCCATTCACAAAGGAAAAATTGGAGCATCTGTGTAAAATGGTTCAATCTTATTCCTTAGGAAACTCTGGCTCCTCATGTTCCATAGCTCAGTCAGGTAATAAGTTTATAGCGACAATTGCCTGCATTAAATCCCATAGCAACTGGATATTAGATTAAGGGGCCACTGACCACATGACCGGTATCTCGGAATTCTTTTCTTCATATACTCCGTGTGCAGGAAATCGGAAAGTTAAAATTGTTGATGGTTCGTTCGCTGCAATTGGTGGCAAAGGAACCATAATTGTTTCTCCATTTCTCACTCTTAAAAATGTCTTACATGTCCCTCATCTATCGTATAATCTTATATCTGTTAACAAATTAGCTCTTGATCTCAATTGTCAACTTGTGGTCTTTTCATTGTGAATTTCAGGATTCAAATTTAGGGAAGACGATTGGGGTTGCTAAACAGGAGGGGGGTCTCTACTTCTTCAATAATGGGTCTACCTCTGGAAGGCAAGACCGGCAGACTTGTTTTAATTCTATTTCTGTTTCTAGTGATAGTCAAATTTTGTTATGGCATTATAGGTTAGGACATCTAAACTTTCAGTATTTAAAGCATTTGTTTTCTAAGTTATTAATGAATAAAAATTTGCTTAAATTTTGATGTGAATCTTGTTAATTAACGAAACATCAACGCACAGTTTTTCCGTCTCAACCGTATAAGAAATCACAACCTTTCACCTTGATTCATAGTGATGTTTGAGGACCCTCTAGAGTGCTCACTTGGTTTGGCAAACGTTGGTTTGTGACTTTCATTGATGACCACACTAAAGTATGTTGGGTCTTTCTCTTAAAAGAAAAATCAGAAGTTGGGAGTGTGTTCCAAAACTTTTACACCATGATACACACACAGTTTCAAACCAAAATTCAAAATTTTCGGAGTGATAATGTGAAGGAATTTTTTAATAAGATGTTAGGGGATTTTTTCGTCAAAAATGGGATAATCCATCAAAGTTCTTGTAATTATACTCCTCAATAGAATGGAGTTGCCGAAAGGAAAAATAAACATCTACTTGAAGTTACTAGAGCTTTAATTTTTCAAACTAAAGTTCCTAAATACCTTTGGGATGCTATTTTGACAGCTATTTATCTTATTAACCGGCTTTCAACACGAACTTTGATATTTAAAACACCTATCAAATTGCTTTCTGACCTATTTCCCAACACTCGGTTATTAGGGGATCTTCCCTTAAAAATATTTAGAAGTATTGCCTTTGTTCATAATCATGACCCAAAATATTCTAAACTTGATCCAAAGGCACACAAATGTATTTTTGTAGGCTATCCTACAAATTAGAATGGGTATAAATGTTTTGACCCGATTTCTAAAAAATTGTACATCTCTATGAATGTTACCTTCTTCGAAGGACAATCCTATTACAATGACTCCCATTTTCAGGGGGAGAGCACGAGTGAAGATGGTGGTTATGGTTTTGATAATTCGGTGGTTGATGTTTTGTATGAACAAGTACCTAATTATTTTAACACACAATCTGGGAAAACAAATGAATTAAATATTGAAGATACTTGTGTTAGGAATGGTGAATAACCAGGGCTAGTGTCATCCCAAAATCTGACTACAGATGAACCAGAGATGTGTGCAAAACAGTATAAAGGTCTTGTTTATTTTAGAAAAAAGTCAGAACAAGGAAGGAAAGAAACCATCCCTTAGCAACCCCAAGAATCCAACCTAGAGGTGGATCATGATACTCACAATGACTCTTCCGAGATACCTAAAGGTAGCTCTCAAGATAATACCGAGTCAACTGAGTCTGATCAACTTGATATTCCTATTGCTCTTAGAAAATGAGTCAGATCGTGTATGAAATCTCTTAAATATCCCATTTTGAACTTTGTGTCATATAAAAAAATCTCACCCTCCTATTCTACGTTTATCTCTCGTGTGTCGAATATGGTTATTCGTAACACTGTTCAGGAGGCTCTAAATGTTCCAGAGTGGAGAGAAGCGGTGTTTGAAGAGATGAGAGCGCTGGAGAAGAATGCTACTTGAGAGAAAGTAAAGCTTCCAGAAGGAAAGACAGTTGTTGGTTGTAAATGGGTATTCACTATGAAGTATAACTTAGACGGGTCAGTGGAATGGTACAAGGCTCGCCTGGTGGCTAAAGGCTTCACTCAAACGTATTGAGTGGACTACTTCGAAACCTTTTCTCTAGTGGCAAAACTAAATACAGTCCGGGTTCTCTTATTAATTGCAGCTAACCTGGACTGGCATTTGAATCAGTTAGATGTGAAGAATGCCTTCTTGAATGGAGACTTAAAAGAGGAAGTCTATATGGAACCTCCACCTGGTTTCACTGAGGAATTTGGGACAAAAATCTTCAAGCTAAAGAGGTCTTTGTATGGCCTTAAACAATCCCTTAGGGCGTGGTTCGAAAGATTAACGAAGTTCCTCAAGGGCCAAGGATATAATCAAGGGCAGTCTGATCATACTCTCTTCACAAAGACGTCCACAAGAAACGAGCTTTCTGTTCTCATTGTTTATGTGGATGATATGATTTTGACCCGGGATGATGTTAAAGAAATGAGTCGCTGAAGCGAAATCTTGTTAGAGAATTTGAGATTAAGGTTCTTGGCGACTTATGATATTTCCTTGGAATGGAGGTGGCCCGTTCAAAAAATGGTATTGTAGTCTCACAACGGAAATATATATTGGATATGCTGTCAGAAACTAGGATGAGTGGGTGTAAGCCATCGGAGACTCCCATAGAACTGGGTACCAAGTTAGGAGATGTTAAAGACGGTGTTCCATTCGAAACAGGGAGATACCAAATGCTAGTTGGGAAATTAAGCTACTTGTCTCATACACGCCCTGGCATTGCTCTCGCTGTGAGCATGGTTAGTCAGTTCATGCACTCACTGTGTGAAGAGCATCTAGAGGCTGTGTACCGTATTCTTTGTTACCTCAAAGGCTCCCCAGGAAAAAAGTCTTTTCTTCAGGAAGAACGACAAAAGAGGGATAGAGGTGTATACCGATGCCGATTGGGCTGGATCGGTTACTGGTATACGGTCCACGTCTGGCTACTGTACGTTTCTTTGGGGCAACTTGGTTACATGAAAAAGTAAGAAGCAAAGAGTTGTCGTTAGAAGCAGTGGAGAAGCTGAGTTCAGATCAATGGCTCAAGGGTTATGTGCTACAAAGGGTCTTAGAACTCAAAAGGCCAATAAGTCTCCTGATGAAGCTATACTGCGATAACAAGGCTGCTATCAATATTGCCCACAATCCGGATTGATGGCACTTCATCAAAGAGAAGCTAGAAGGCGGAATCATATTTACTCCCTTTGTTCCGTCTAATCAACAAGTGGCAGATATCTTAACCAAGGGCCTGTTAAGGCAACTGTTTGAATTTCAAGTGAGCAAGTAAGGCATGACAGATATCTTCGCACCAACTTGAGGGGGAGTATTGATAATTTAGTATTATTTATTTTATTTTAGGTTATGTTATTTTATTTATTTTAGGTAAGTTAGGAGTCGTGTCTCATCTATATATTAAGTTGCTTTGTATTCAGTTTTATCATCATGGAATAAAATTATTGTGCTCTCTAAATCTTCAGTAACACTTATCAGTAGTTGGCCGCTTATAAATATTGTTGGAAATGCGTTCTGGTTGTGCTGATTTAGAAGGGTCACTGGTTGAAGCACTCGTAGTATTGTTACTTCAAGGAAGATTAGCACTGCAGGATTGATTTGTAGCTTGCTGCATATTCTTTTCAGTGGCTGTACCTGAGTCGATCTGCCAGAAACACCTCTATATCCGAACGGAGATTTATAACCTGACTCTAAGTGGGCCTCCACCTTGTTGGCAACGTTCACAGATTCAGAAAATGTGCAGACTGTTCGTGTACCTAAATCATCTATAAATTCTGGTTTAAGTCCTTTGACGTACCGAGCTCCTGCTGATCTTCACTCTCTTTCAGATTACAATGAGACTGCAATCGATAAAACTCATCTGTATATTCATTGAAGTGATCTTGCTTGGAATTTTGATACTATTTAAAGAGAGTCTGTTCATATTCCAGAGGTAAGAATCTTGCCCTAAAGTACTGTTTCATCCTCCTCCAAGTTACTTGTTGCTTTCTCCTCTATCTTTCTGTTTCCGCCAAACATAAGCTCCTCCCCTTCAACATATTTAACCTGCATATCTTCCGGAATATTCATATACTCGAAAAAATCTTCGACGAACGTTAACCACTCCAAGAAGTCTTCTATATGCAAACATCCATCGTAATTAGGCAAGTTCATCTTCATCTTGAAGCCCGAATTTTCCGTAGCTTCAAATCCTTGAAATCCAGGGCCCTCTCTTTGTTTGTGTCGCACAAGGTTCCTTCTATTTCCATGCTGTCCACCACCCATTCGTGGTTGATTGTGAAATAAACCCCCCTTGATTTTTCCAGTCTTCAACTTCATCGAAATCGTGAAATCCTTGTTGATTTTGATGATAAAAATTTCGATTGAAGCCCCTACGGTAATTATTTTGAGGCCTAAATGCTGCCTGCTGGATACCTACCCTGGAGTTGGTTCGCATCAGGACTTGCAGAGGACCGCCTCTACAATTTTGTTGGGGTTGCTCGTCCATGTAAACTTGCTGCCTATGGTTCGCTTCTGGACTAAAGCTTCTCACCCTGAAACCCCCAAGAGTTTCTTCTTCATCTGAATCTTCAAAATCTGCCTGATCACCCTCAAAACACCGTGGATTCATGGCGATTCCATGATCTGGACCATGCTGCATTCTGCGATTCTGATGTTGATGGATTCGGTTGATGTCAACCTTCATCTCTGCCATAGTTTTGTTGATCTGATTTAAAGTTCGAGACTGAACATACAAAATCTGCTCTAACGAATCCATCTTCTCCTCGAGATCATTAATTTTGGCTTCTTGAACTTGATATGCGGCCGATAAGGCCTTCACTCCAGGATCTGCATCCTTGGAATGGTGGCTACCCTCACCATCAAGCCAAGGGAAACAAGGGCTCTGATACCTCCTAATGTAGAAGCAGCGAATAATAAAGAAATTGTAGAACTCTCTAAAAGTGCCTCGAATCCACGAGGTAAAACTGATAATTTTGAGAAATAAAGCTGCTTTAAGAATGTACGCAAGTTAAGGAAAATAATATATATCGGAAAACTAAAAATCTACCAGAGGATACAATAATATTTGTATTAGGACAGTTGTTGTACCATTAATATTAAGTAGCTGTCCAATAGAATGCCTTTCGCCTTTACTTTATGAGTAGTACTTAAGTAGCTTATGGCTTAACTAGACTCCTAATACTACTATGAAAAAGGAAAAAAATGCGTAAACAAATTAATCTACTTCTAAACTACTAGGAAACTGAATAACCCAAGTAGTACTAAAACAATGAGGAAACTATACAAATCTAAAACTCCAAAACATTAACACGTTGAAACTTCAGAATATGAGCTGCACCTGGAATTCTAAAAAATGACTGCTATCCCAATATGACCTGCGGTTGCACATGAACTTGTACTACATCAAAAACTAAATGGGTACATTTTCCAAAAACGATTCAATGAAAATGAGCCTACCTCCTCTTGACAAGCAACCCATCTAGTTTTTTCTTTACCTTTTCCAAAATTCCCAAAAGTTTGGATTACCTCCGAGAGGCAACCCGAAATATTTCGAAGGTCCATTTCTCAATCTCACATCCCACTCTCGAAGCCGACTCTAAGTCTCTAATAACTTCACTTCTTCTGCGTTAATACCTACAAGTTTACTTTTTGGTAAATTCTACTTCAAGCTCGATAATGAGCAAAAAATCGATGATAATTTCAACAAATTAGTAAACTTGACTTCATCATCCGATACAAAGAAAATCGCGTCATCTGCAAATTGTTATTGTGATACCTCCACCTTATCCTTCCCAATCTCAAACCCCTCAATCACACCTTTTACTCTAGCCTTCTCTACTAATCTACCCAAACAGTCCTCAACCAATGTAACTAAAAAAGGGGAGAGTGGATAACCCCACCTTAATCCCCTAGACACCCCAAATTTCCCATCTATCTATTTCTTTTAATAAAAAACAAACGCTTTTATATTGATATAAAATAACAATACAAGTGATCAAAAAAGAATCATCTGGTGGATCAGAAGTTCACCCTAGCAGCTACCCAGAATCATCACACAATCACACCATAACAATAGATTCTACAAAAAAAATAAAAATCCCAGCATACTCTAGAATAATGAATCCTACAACTCTATCTCATAGCTGCACCCCAATTTTTAGATATTTCGGATACAGATAATGTTGGAGTTTATGTGTATTTAAAGAAAAAATAAAACCAAGACAAGGTGATTTAATGAAATGTGATGTTATCCCAAGTCCCACATAGGAGATATAAAACTTTTCATGGGTTTTTATATGGAAGAATTTGCTTAAGGGTTTGAGCCCTTTGGGCATTACACTTTTGTGCTATTGGGTGAGGACTTGGATGAATGTGGTTCTCCACACGCGCGCCGACCGACCCGGTCCGGGCTCGGGCTTTGGGCTTGTCTTGCGTAGTGTATTATCTTTTTATACAAAATACATTTAAAGAATTTTATTTATTAAATTAAAATTAAAGGGGGACTAGGCTCCCTCACTTTCCTCCGCGATTTCCTCCAACACGCTCCATTATTCCCTCCGTGTTTTCTTGCGGATTTTCCGGAAAGCTGTCTTTTGGTCTCCACACTTTCTCCTTTAAACGGTTCAAAATAGCTTTCAAAAATATACTCTCACAGAACCAAAAACCGACTAAGAGATTAACCTAAAAAGGATTTTCCGGCAGTAGAAAATTTTTCGATCCCGAGCAATTAAAAGAGTGTTATTGTCAAGCGATCGAAAACGTCCACATCGATCGTACAGAGAGTTTCTGGGCTGTTTCATCCTGGGGACGGCGTGGCATATTCAGAACTGCTAGCACAATTCCGGGCAGAGCCGCGAAACGTCTTAAAGAGAGCGACTTAGTCCGCGACTCAACTCGGTTTACTCTCTACCATTTCTATTCTTGATTCTGCAGTTCATATATTTTCCAACAGTTTTAAGACGATTTCTATTTTGCTATTTTTTTGTATAACTGTTGTCATGGCTAATGAACATAATCAAGCTGCTGCCTCTGGCTCATTGAATCAACCTTTTAAATTTGAGGGTCTGCACTTTAGGAGGTGGAAACAAAAAATGTTTTTTTACTTAACTCTTAAGAAGGTGGAATCTACTTGTGTTTCTGAAAAACCCACCTTCCCTAGTCCGATTTCTGAGGCAGATCATAAGACTCTCAAAACTTGGGAAGACAATGATTATGCATGCAGAAATCTGATATTGAATGCTTTTCATGATGAGCTTTATGATGTTTACCTCCCGTGCAAATCCGCAAAAGAAATTTGGGATTCATTTCAAAAGAAATATGACACTGAAGAGGCTGGGTCTAAAAAATACGCTGTCAGTCGTTATCTGAAATATCAGATGACGGACGACAAGTCTATTGTTACACAGTCTCACGAACTTCAGAAAATTGCACATGAGATTATTTCTGAAGGAATGAATTTTGATGAGCAGTTTCAAGTGGCAGTTTTGATTGACAAATTACCCCCTGGCTGGAAAGATTTTAAAAATAGTTTGCGTCACAAATCTAAGGAGTTTTCTTTTGAAAGTTTGATTACAAAATTCAGGATTGAGGAGGAAAACCATAAGCAAGATTGGAATGATGAGGTTCTGGTTGTTTTTAACAAAAATCAGAACCGTAATCAAAATCAGAATCGCTCGAACAACACCCCTCCTGCTTTGAGGCCGAACCGGAAAAATATGAAAAATCAGAATGATGGAAATAATGCGATCCGGTTTGGGAACCAGAATAGGAATAACCAAACTCAGAACCAAAACAGAAATGGCCACGCTAATAATAATAATAATAATAATAATAATAATAATGCTAATAATAATAATAATAATAATAATAATAATTCTAATAATAATGCTAATAATAATAATAATAATGCTAACAACAACAACAACAACAACAACAACAACAACAACAACAACAACAACAACAACAACAACAACAACAACAACAACACAACAACAACAACAACAACAACAACAACAACAACAACAACAACAACAACAACAACAACAACAACAACAACAACAACAACAACAACAACAACAACAACAACAACAACAACAACAACAACAACAACAACAACAACAACAACAACAACAACAACAACAACAACAATAATAATAATAATAACAGTGTGTTCTCTTGCTATCACTGTGGAAAGCCTGGTCATATGGCAAGAAATTGTCGAAACAAACGCCGAGTTCCTCAGGCGAATGTTACTGAAGAAGAGCCTTTAGTGGCTATGATAACAGAAATTAATCTGGTATCGGGTTCTGAAGGCTGGTGGGTAGATACTGGCGCCTCTTGTCATGTCTGCCATGATCGTGCTCTATTTAAGACCTATTCTGATGCTGTTGATAAGAAAGTGTTGTTGGGTGATTCCCACACCACTAATGTTGCGGGGACGGGTAATGTCGAGTTGAAATTCACTTCTGGAAAGACTGTCAGCCTTAAGGATGTTCTGCATACTCCAGAAATTAGGAAGAATCTTGTTTCGGGCTACATCCTTAATAAAGCTGGATTTGTTCAAACTATTGGGGCAGATTTGTTTACTCTTACTAAGAATGGTGTATTTTATGGGGAAGGGTTATGCTTGTGATGGGATGTTTAAGTTGAATGTTGATGCTAATAAAGTTGTTTCTAGTTCTGCTTATATGATTTGTTCATTTAATGTGTGGCATGCTAGACTCTGTCATGTTAATAAGCGCCTTATTAAGAACATGAGTAAACTGGAAATTATTCCCCCTTATCATTAAATGATTTCAAAAAACGTGAATTCTGTAGCTAAGCAAAGATTACTAAAACACATCACAAATATGTTTTAAGAGAAACTGAACCTTTTGAATTAATTCATTCGGATATTTGTGAATTTGATGGTGTTTTAACGAGAAATGGAAAAAGATATTTTATTACTTTTATTGATGATAATTCGGATTTTTCCTATATTTACCTTATGAAAAATAAAAGTGAAGCAATAGATATGTTTAAAATATTTTCTACAGAAATTGAAAATCAGTTTAATAAGAAAATAAAAAGATTTCGAAGTGACAGAGGAACCGAATATGATTCAACTGATTTTAAAAATCTCTATACTTCACTTGGTATTATTCATTAGACGACTGCTCCATGTTCACCTGAAATGAATGGAAAAGCCGAAAGGAAAAATAGAACTTTTGCCGAATTAATTGTTGCTACGCTTCTAAATTCAGGGGCTGCCTCACATTGGTGGGGAGAGATTTTATTAACCATTTGTCACATTCTTAATAGGGTGCTTAAGATTAAATCTAATTTACCCCCTATGAGATTTTAAATAATAAAAAGCCTAATATTTCTTATTTACGCGTTTGGGGGTGCCTTTCTTTCGTACGTATTCCTGATCCTAAAAGATCTAAGCTTGCTAGTAGAGCTTATGAATGTGTTTTTATCGGATATGCAATTAATAGTAAGGCCTATAGATTTTATGATTTGAAAAATCATGTTATTATTGAATCTATTGATGTTGACTTTTTTGAAGATAAATTCAAGTTGAAGAATAGTGGGGGTAGCTCACTACCTTCTAGCTCTACTTTACCTACTAGTACTGTGCACCATGATACATCAATTGAACCTAGGAAAAGTAAAAGAGTTAGAATCACTAAAGACTTTGGGCCTGATTTTTATACGTACACTTTAGAAGATGATCCATCCACTATTCAAGAAGCGTTATCTTCTTTAGATGCTGACCTTTGGCAAGAAGCCATTAATGATGAAATGGATTCCTTAGAATCAAATAGAACGTGGCATCTAGTAGACCTTCCTCCTGGTTGTAAAACCATAGGTTGTAAGTGGATACTTAAAAAGAAATTAAAACATGATGGCACTGTTGACAAATACAAAGCACGTTTAGTTGTCAAGGGTTATAGACAACGTGAAAATGTAGATTTCTTTGATACTTATTCTTCCGTTACTAGAATAACGTCTTTACGTGTTTTGATTGCCCTGGCTTCATTGCATGATCTTGTTGTGCATCAAATGGATGTTAAAACCGCTTTCCTTAATGGAGAATTAGAAGAAGAAATTTACATGGAACAACCTGAAGGATTCATTATTACAGGCCAAGAACATAAAATATGCAAATTAGATAAATCCCTTTATGGTTTGAAACAGGCTCCTAAGCAATGGCATGAGAAATTTGATGAATTGATTATTGCAAATGGATTTAGAATTAATGAAAGTGATAAATGCATTTATTATAAGACTGAGAGTAATGCTTGCACTATTATATGTTTGTATGTTGATGACTTGCTTATTTTTGGTTCTAATATCCATGTAGTTAATAATGTGAAATCCATGCTATGTGCAAATTTTGATATGAAGGATTTGGGAGAAGCCAATGTAATTTTAGGGATTAAAATTACTAGGACGGAAAATGGACTTTCTTTGGATCAATCTCATTGCATTGAGAAGATTCTAAGAAAATATAATTACTCAGATTGTAAACCAGCATGTACACCATATGATCCTAGTGTGAAGTTGTTCAAGAACACTGGAGACAGTGTTAGACAAACTGAGTATGCGAGCATCATTGGTAGCCTTCGATACGCTACTGATTGCACTAGGCCTGATATTGCTTATGCAGTGGGGGTACTATGTAGGTTTACTAGCAGTCCTAGTATGGAGCATTGGCATGCTATTGAGAGGGTCATGCGTTATCTAAAAAGAACCATGGACCTAAAGTTACACTATCAAAAGTTTCCCGCTGTCCTAGAAGGATATAGCGATGCTGACTGGAATACCCTGTCAGAAGATTCCAAGGCCATAAGTGGATATATTTTCAGCATTGCTGGAGGTGCAGTTTCTTGGAAATTCAAGAAGCAGACCATTTTGGCCCAGTCTACGATGGAGTCTAAGATGATAGCACTAGCTGCTGCTAGTGAAGAAGCAAGCTGGCTGAGAAGCTTTCTTGCAGATACCCCTCTGTGGGAGAGACCGATACCAGCTGTCCTTATCCACTGCGATAGTACCGCGGCTATTGCAAAAGTTCAGAACCGTTACTACAACGGTAAGAAACGACAGATTCGTCGTAAACACACCACGGTTAGAGAGTTACTCTCCAAAGGTGCTGTGAGAGTGGATTATGTGCGGTCTGAGAAAAAATTGGCTGATCCTTTGACAAAAGGACTAACGAGAGAGAATGTGCTTAACACCTCGAAAGGGATGGGATTAACGCCCAATGAAATTTGAGTCACTGTAATGGTAACCCAACCTATGGACTGGAGATCCCAAGAAATAGGTTCAAAGGGTAAACAACAAGTTACAAGTGATACATTAGAAATCATGTAGTATTATCTCATCCCTATAGAGCATGATATCTTGAAGCGGCGAAAAGGTTGAGCATTTGCTCTTAATGAGTTCTATAGCTCTATGTGGAGTGGGGTACCAATGCTACAAGAGTACTCTTGATAGACTCACCTATGTGAATGTGGAAGAGAGGTCGCTTCCTATGAAATTTTGGGCAAATTCTCTAGAGCATTCACTAACCGGGATATAATCACATGACCATAACGTGCTGGCTTTTGGACTACACTCTTGGGGGTAGTGTATGTTGTGATTGTCAGAGATAGAGTTCAAAACTACGAGTTACTCTAGTATAGTCTGAAACACAAACACTACGTAAAGGTTCAAATTAAAAAATACCTTTACTTATGCACTGTCTATGGGATATGCTCGATGAAAAAGTTTTTTCTAAAATACAAGTGGGGGATTGTTGGAGTTTATGTGTATTTAAAGAAAAAATAAAACTAAGACAAGGTGATTTAATGAAATGTGATGTTATCCCAAGTCCCACATAGGAGAGATATAAAACCTTTCATGGGTTTTTATATAGAAGAATTTGTTTAAGGGCTTGAGCCCTTTGGGCATTACACTTTTGTGCTATTGGGTGAGGACTTGGATGAATGTGGTTCTCCACACGCGCGCCGACCGACCGACCCGGCTCGGCCCGGTCCGGGCTTGGGCTTTGGGCTTGTCTTGCGTAGTGTATTATCTTTTTATACAAAATACATTTAAAGAATTTTATTTATTAAATTAAAATTAAAGGGGGACTAGGCTCCCTCACTTTCCTCCGCGATTTCCTCCAACACGCTCCATTATTCCCTCCGTGTTTTCTTGCGGATTTTCCGGAAAGCTGTCTTTTGGTCTCCACACTTTCTCCTTTAAACGGTTCAAAATAGCTTTCAAAAATATACTCTCACAGAACCAAAAACCGACTAAGAGATTAACCTAAAAAGGATTTTCCGGCAGTAGAAAATTTTCCGATCCCGAGCAATTAAAAGAGTGTTATTGTCGAGCGATCGAAAACGTGCACATCGATCGTACAAAGAGTTTCTGGGCTGTTTCATCCTGGGGACGGCGTGGCATATTCAGAACTGCTAGCACAATTCCGGGCAAAGCCGCGAAACGTCTTAAAGAGAGCGACTTAGTCCGCAACTCAACCCGGTTTACTCTCTACCATTTCTATTCTTGATTCTGCAGTTCATATATTTCCCAACAGATAATAAGCCAAAAACTCTGGATGAGAATGCCCAAAGAGAAGTCATCGACTTGATTTTGCTCCACATCTCCTGGGCCTCCAGTTATCTATCCTCAAAAATCCTAGCGTTGCGTTGTGTTCCTGCCACGCATTCTAGGCTACTGCCATACAACACCACCTCCACAACATCCTTGCCTTCTTATTACCTTTGAAGCAACCATTCAATAGCCAAAAGATCATGCCATGACTTTTGCAGGGATGTTATCAAATCCAAATCCATTCGAATCTCATTCCAAATAACTTGTGCAAAATGACAACGAAGTAACACGTCGTCAATGGATTCCATATGTCCCTTTTAAAAACGTATGTATTAAATAAAACGGTTTGGTTCAGGTCTAGCCGGATGTTTATATTACGAAACTAGTAGCTGAACTGACTCCTTTCGGTTCACAAAAAATAAAACTGAACTGAACTGAATTGTTATATTTAAAAAACTGAAAAAATTGGCGGTTTAGGCCAGTTTGGTTCGGTTTGTCGGTTCATTCGGTTTTTTGCAATCCCCTTTTTATGAGTGGTGAGAATAACTGAAGCAAGAGGCAATACAGGAAAAGTGATTGTAAGTCTTACTTGGCTCATATGAAAGCCAAACTCCCTATCCAATTTTTCTTAGTTCATACACAAATCCACCCTCTCGATTCTCGAGCCACCACACCGTCGATTACCTACAGTTTTTCTTGGCTGTCGAGAATTTAATGTTCAATTCTGTGGACAAGGGTACAATATATGCTACTCTTTTTGACTAGTATTTATTACTATATAATAAAATGGAGGAAGTATAATAATTAATATAATTTTTAATTACTTATTAATACAATAGATATAGTAATTAATGCAAATTTTTAATTATTTTTATAATTCTTTTGTCTTTCTTTAGTTATGATAATATTATGTACTTAATTTATCTCTATTTATAATTCTATTATTTTCTTGTAACCAAGTATATTAGTTATTTTTTACTAATTCAAATGTCTTTTTATACATATCATTTTTTATTTTTATTTTACATAATTGGGTTGCTGAATTACATGCTTATTTGTAATTAATTTATCTTTATATTTGTGTAGTTACATTACATGGGTATTTTTACATAAATATTTTTGTTTACCATTATACACTATATTTTTATATTTATGCAATTTGAAGCATTTACATATTTTGTTAATTAAAATGCTTACGCATTGCGTGGATTATACACTTATTTTATACAAAGAGAAACAAAGTCCACGTTCTCTCTTTAAGCGCATTCATTCAATATAGGGTGGGGATGGGCCTCCTAGCTAGATCAGGCTCAGCCCACCAAAAAGAATTATCCCATAGTTCCTTACCATTTGAATAACAAGTTAAATTTTACTATCAATTTATATATTATCAAAATAATTGAGTTTATACCTTACTCCTTTAGATAACCCTTCTCTCAAATTCTACGTCTGCCTATGTTCGCACAAGTTAATAACATAACTGTTTGCACTGTTGTTAAGATAAAATTATATTTAAGTTTCTCACTCGAAAAGTTTATTAGTGGGAATGTAATGTCTCTCTCCCCGTATGTGTTAGAAATGGCTATACCAAGTATTTAGTATATCATCCAATTCCTTATTTATTTTTGATATAGCTATTTGAGCTAATAAATACGTACCCAATGTATTTTATTTTTCATGTGTCTTGGAACATTAGCATCCGTATCATCTCAAGAGTTTTTTCAACATTATAGTAGGTCGAGTAACCATTTAGCCTAAAATAATACGCTATGCATTGTAGAATTCTAATAAATTTTTTTTATTCCGCATTAAATATTTGTCTTTTACTTAATAAGCCTTGGATTTCCATTTTCTTTTACTCAATATATAAGGCATACGATGGTATTCTCCTTATTTTTTTAATGTAACTATACAAGAAAGTATTTGGAATCAAGTATTATACGGTTACTTTATCTTCTTGAATGATTACGTTATGTTAGGTGATAAAAGCGCCTACTCGAATTTAAGAAAACTCATATTAATTTAAGTCCTATCTAGGATGGAAATGGTTTATTTGTTATTGTAATTAAAAAATAGATGTAGATTTTTTTAAATCAATAATAATAATAATAATCAAAACTATAGGTACAATATATACAAGGGAGCAAGTTGTTATTGTTAGGTATAAAGCAGTCAATAGCTGGTAGCTAAAATTGACCGCTTGATGTGGCTATTAGTCTATTACTATCTTTATATTATTTGGCAAGAGAGGCCCAACTCAAGTGGTTCAAGAGATTGAACACAAATGAAATTTTTATAGGAATTTTAAAAAGTAACTCAAATGAAATTTTTTATTAATGAGCAAATGAGTGATAAAAGTGTGTATTATATCAATCAATAAAGCTATGTCAAATCATCTGATTCTATTTTGAGTCTCAAAATTAAATCTGGTTTGTTTTAATAAGGATTTGAATTACTACAAAATTAATATGCCCCTTTTGTTTTTATTTTTTATATTTATATTTTTTAACATTTGTGCCTTCAACTAATAAAATGAATGCATAATCGTTATTTTGAACTTTGAATTGAAATTAAAAACCAAAAGATTCTCTCTATAAATCTCTCTAAATATATTGTAGCATTTATTTAAATTATATTGAAACTACTGGCTACAGGTACTACAAATATACAAATAAACTAAAACAGAGTAGTACAAGTGCATCAGCATTCAACATTCAGCAGTAATGTAAAATAGATAATTTTATTAGTTACATAACTTTTCACTGCCATTTCACTGAGATTGTACGATTATAACCCATTTATTAGTTTAATACAAACACTTGCAAGAAAAATTGAAACACATTCTTCGTTCAACACATCATATTACCAGTGTGAATGGGATAAAAGAAAAACAACTCTAAGCCTTCATAAGGAGGTTGGATAAGATAGAATAAATGTCGGATATGATAAGAGTTAAAATTAGTTGGAATTATGTGGGAAACAATAGTAAAGTACTGATCAATCAGATAATGATTAAGCCGGATTGGATATGACAAGGACCGGCCGGATAAAGATTTAATAAATTTTTTATTTGATGAAATCTCGAATTACAATTTCGGATATTATATAACACAACTCGCTTTTGTTTTTAAAATACATGCAATTTTAATTGTTGTTCACAAAAATATATTTTATTAATTTTGCTAATGCGATTTTCCTATTTATAAACAAGCATAATAAAAAACTCTTCCGGGAGAAAAGTTACATATTACATACAATATATGTGAACTAGGCATCAAGTATAGTTTTAAATTCTAATGTAAATTTTATTCTTTTTATAAAATTAAAGTTTCTTATAAATACCTTCATTTAATAAAAGAAAAATAAAAATACCATATTATACGAGAAATGGATTTTATTAGTTGAGTTATTGTGATTTTGGATGGTTGAAAATTTTCATTAATCAATTTGATTATCGAAAGGGTGTAAAGAAGAAGAATGAAATAATTTAATTAAAAGTTTATTTTTATTATCACCTATGGGTGGTATAGTTTTATCCAAGTCTAATGGGATAAAAAGATAATTAATTCTAAGTGCAATCATATCTTGTGTTACACCAAAAGTATGAATATCCTATCTATCCTTCTACCAAATAAAGGATATAATTTGTTTATATTATCATTTCTAACAACAAGTACCTTAAATAATTAATTAATCTAATTTTACGCGATAAATACAGCCTAAAAAAGAGTTGACCGCTAGTTTTAATTATAAATAAATATAATTGATTTCCTTCCTTTTTTTTCTTTTGGATTTTTGATACTTGCGAAAAGTAACTAAAGATCAATGTTCTGGATTGGTCAAATAAACCGGCCCATTGGCCATTACCCACGGACTACTCAATCTCTTCTCTCTCTCTCTCTCTCTCTCTCTCTCTCTCATACATCTCTTCTCTTCTGGGTTTTTGATAATTGCAAAGAGTATTTAAAGATCATTGTTCTGGATCAGTCAAAAAAAAAAAAAAGACTCCATTGGCCATTACTCACAGAAAGATTAATACTTTGCTGGGAATCTATGCCGTGTTATAATTTAAATATATTTATTTATAGTTGCGTAATATGTGTAGTTTTATATGACCCCCCGGAAGTGGAATACATTAGTGATACGATGGAGGATGCATTAGAAGAAGAAACCCTCGGAGTTGATGATAATAATGATTTATTTTACAATTTTAGTGTTTTTCATAAATCTTAGCTTCGATATTTCATTCTAATTCTAGGACTATCACCGGTCCACTTGATCTTATTTGGGGGACAAAGTTTGTAATCTTACTATTTTAATTTCTTTATACTTATTTTTTTCAACATCAATCTAAAAGGTTATTTATTTTTCTTTGTACATGTTTGTGAAATGTGAATATACACGTTTATACAAAGGCACAGGCGTATTCCTCCGTGGGGCCAACGCACACAATCAAGGTGTAAAGTTACACTTTGGAACTATTTTTCTTATACACAAAATCAAGGCGCAAAATTACACTCTGGGAGATTGTTTCCAATATTTAACGTATATTGATGGCGCAGAATTTGTACAATGCAAATGTCTGGAAAACTTGCTCCAGTACGTGGTTGTGCTCCTTTTTATTTGTGGCAGTGTGGTAGTCGAAACGGAGTAAATGTCAGATCGATAAATGACATGATACTTGAGTTCAACTTTGATGGGGGAGCTACATGCTTGAGGAACTTAGGCAGGAGCTAGTTGATGCAGAATTAATCTTCTGTGACGTTTTTGAAAGATCAATGGATATCATCAAGAATCATCATCGCTGCGGTCAGACCATATAATAGTACCAGTTTGTTTTATTTTTGCTCCCATTTCAGGTTTCAATGTCACACCGATGCTTGCTGTGGTGGTGGTAGGTATAGGGGTTGGATAGGCGCCCTGCACACTGAAATTTGCTACCCCGTGAATTTGCGGGACTTGTTAGCTCAGAACGCCAAATGATCGGATCCAACTGTTCACCTGTGGCCAAATCTGCGAACTCAAGATACGTTGTACAGATTTTGCTGCATTCTGAGCTATCACAGTAGTCTTGTATAGAATTTTTTGTAGAGGAAAGCTTAGCTATTATATAAGCAAATTAACTTTAAACAAATAATAGCAAGCAAGTTGGGATACCCATTCGATATCCGCAGGGTAATAGTTAATTCTTTTCAATGATAGTTGTTATAATCTCATCTTCAAGTTCTGATTTCAGCATGAAACTAGGAAATGCAGTTGTAAGATCCCTGCACAATAATTAAAATCCTGACCATCTGTTAATAGGATTATCTCAAGCATTATCTAATGTGAAGATACAAGATAAGAGAGACTTACTTCAAATAAGGAATTGTCAAGTTCTTTAACAAGGATGGATGACGAGTCACAAAATCCTTCCACTCATCTGTATCAATCTTTCCGTCTCCTTTTAAATCTGCTTCCTCAAAGGTCTTGGCAAATATAAACCATAAGTTGAGCTCAATCATAATATTAACATTTGGGAACTGTTGCACGTGATCCGTACCTTATCAATAATGGTCTCAACAATGTCGTCGGAGAGGATCAAGTCTGACTCGCATAGAAGAGCCAAAATCAGCTCCTTAACCTTCATGCATAACTAAAATTTTAACTAAAATCCATTTAAAATATTTTGC
The DNA here is from genome assembly GCA_021464415.1 of Lonicera japonica. NCBI lineage: Eukaryota > Viridiplantae > Streptophyta > Magnoliopsida > Dipsacales > Caprifoliaceae > Lonicera > Lonicera japonica. The sequence continues at coordinate 5,706,571 of CM038471.1, read as the reverse complement.
TACAAATATATAAGCTTAATTAATATGCCAATGGTTAGGCCATGATGAGCAACCAGCAGAAAACATAATTAAGCTGATTATGTTTAGTCACAGTTTCCCTCTTTACCTCTTCCCGTTCGATGAAACCTGTTTGCCATATGTCATATAGTTGAAATGCAACTGTGACAGCAAATATCAAAGCTTTAGTACAACCTTGTGTGCGTCCGTCTCTATCCACGCACACGAAACATAGAGAAAAATAAAATGAATCTGTAGTGAGTACGACGTGTGAAAGCACATGAAACATAGATAAAATGAGTAGACTATCATACAGGCAGCTTTCTCAGCTTGAGGTGCATCGGGGTGGAAGACGCTCAAAGATTTGACAAACTCACAAAACTCTATCACTCCATCATTGTTGTAGTCAAACAAAGAGAAGATCTATGGAAGCACGTACCAGAAAAACAAAAACCAATCAATTAACCTCGGAACGCATAAAAGATGGGGTGAATTGGTATATATTATCTGGCATATGTTAAATTAACCGTATCCAATTATTAAATTATAATAACAAGAAACTGACCCTATCTGCAAACAGAGACCTCTTCTTGCTATTCCTAAACAAACCAAGCTGAAACTCTTCCTGCAAATCCAAAATCATGTCCAAATTAAGTATCTCCTTTAAGTGGAAATGCATTTTTTTTTCGACTTCTTATCTTAATTTTGTAATCAGTTTGAGTTACTTTCATGTATCATCAATCGGCGTAAAATTTGTGGACTAGCTACATGGTAGGAAGGTCACTGATTTAATATATATATATATAGTTGCAAAGGTACTAAGAGATGAGATGATGAAATTTACTTTGCTGATAAAACCATCATCTACTAAAGAACTGCTTAATTTCTTGAAAAGCTCATACAATGCTCTGACATCTTTCACATTAACTGCAAATATAAAAACACAAAGTGGAACAATATATAGCAAGCAAGAACAATTAATCTATGACCCAACAAATTAAATTAAAGAAAGATATATATATATAGCTTACAATAAGTTTGATCCGCAAGCAAAGCTGGGTCTTCGTATACAGGCCGATGCTTCATGCAAGCACAACCCATCAAGCTAGGAGGAACTTTATGTATATGGTACGTATATGTTTCTACTCACTCAGCTCGTGTATATATATATATATATAGAGAGAGAGATGAATTGAAGGGCATCATTTCAAGAGCTGGAGCCAGTGGTTTGTTAGGATAAACGACCTTTTACTTGTGTAATATATAAATATATATAAAGAGGACTGCATGACTGCATGAGCATATGCATCATTTGCGAAAAGATAAAAAGAGTAGTGCACTAGTGCTTTTGGGTAGTAACAATTGCAAAGGGGCAATGGGTTTAAAGGGTCTTTTCCAAAATTACAATTAGTGAGAGGACATGTTACTTTTTATTATAAAATAAGGACAACCAATTTTAAAGAAACACTTGGCAGTGCTCAAATTATTACAAGACGAAAAACACTCTCTCATTTCCCTAAATTCCAATTGTCCACCATCACAATCTAGCCTCTCCTCTCTAGCCCCTCAATTTTCTCTTCAACCTAGATTTTGTTCATTATCAATCATTTACATCATCTAAATTTTTATTTTTTACTCTTAATATACCTGATTCAAAGCCGATCCAAGGAAGATTGCTTCCTGGTAATTTTTCAAAGATAAATGTGTGATTCCTTTATTAAATCGATTTGATATACTTTCACATACTAGTATATATATATAAAAACATATGTATATATATTACAAAGCTATTGCAATTTTACAATTTCTTGATGTTTTATATATATGAACATATATATAACGATTTCGTTTTTGCGTATATATAAACAATTAAAACTATATCACTAAGTAGGTAGGTAACCAACAAACCAAATTTACAACTAAAAGAATCACTTCCTCCGCCATTGACTTACTTGTTCACTTGTTTGTTATGCTTGCATTACTATTTCATTGATGTTGTGCTAATAAGAGTGAATACCTATATATTTATATATAAGCAAGCCATTAATTGTTGGGTTGCTTGTGGTACTAGGGGCCTCAATTCAATCTATGGATATAATGTTATGGCTTGCCTTAGCCTTCTTGATTATTTGACTTTATTTTAGAAAAAAATTCTCAAACCTAACCATTGACTTGATGAAAAGAGATTTAAGCTTGGTGGGGTGTGTTGGATAAGGTGTATTGTCAAATTAGTTATTATGAATATGGAGTTTCAAACTTTTCTAACCAAAAAAAAAAATTCCAAGTAATTTGATGGCCATAAATTTTTTCTAACCAAAATATTTGTTCTCACTTTAGATATATGAGTCTAACAGATCAAACATATATTATTGTATATTGGTATAATTTTCAACTTATAATGGATTAGGAACAATTTTTTGTAATAATTTTAAAAGAAATTATTTGAGTTATTGAGTTGCTATTAACGCATTAGCATGTGCTTGTAATTCATTTGGACTTCTTCCATTGATTCATGCATTAATGGCAAATGAAAATTGTGAGGAGTTTGCATAAGAGTAGTGCAAAGGTGGATTTGCAACCAATTAGTTACATGTGTAATTAAACTGTTTTGGTGTAAAAGTGGATTTGTACCCAATTACTTAGGCACCTAATGAATCTGTTTTGGTGCAAAAGTGGATTTACACCAAATTCTGAGAAATAATTAGGTGAAAATTCAATTTTGTAGTAAAACATGGGAGGTGCATGTGACTACCCGAATCCCGTTCTGAGATTTTCACCTCTAGGACCCGGTTAATTACGGATGCCGTGCGCGACGGCGGGTTTATAACACAAAATCACGATTATAGGAAATCCCATTTTAGAAAATTTCGATATGTGGAGTTTATTTATAAAGCAAATTGCCATGTGATATCAAAATCGTTTCGTAAAAAGAAAACCACATCCATTTTCAAACAAGAATATTCCCATTAAGTAGAAACTACAAACCACAATTTAAAATCGCTCCACATATGAAAACCTTCTTTAATACAAGTATACATCGAAGGTGGTTGTGAGGATCAAGCGCTTACAATTGCGCCAAAAGCTATAGCTGTTAGCGAAGGCGCAATTTTATTTCCTTGTACCCAACGACCATTAGAGCGCCATGGCATTAGATAACCTGCACACAGGATATACCCTCCGGATTCACCACGGAGAGGAGCGCAATTGTGGATTTACCTCCAACAATCCCCCCCCCCACAATGGCGCGCCCCAGGTATCGAACCCGTGACCTCATCTGATACCAATTGTGAGGATCAAGCGCTTACCATTGCGCCAAAAGCTATAGCTGTTAGCGAATGCGCAACTTTATTTCCTTGTACCCAACGACCATCCCCCCCTCACAATGGCGCGCCCCAAGTATTGAACCCGTGACCTCTTCTGATACCAATTGTTGGTCAAGCGCTTACCATTGCGCCAAAAGCTATAGCTGTTAGCGAAGGTGCAACTTTATTTCCTTGTACCCAACGACCATTAGAGCGATGGCATTAGATAACCTGCACACCGGATATACCCTCCGAATTCACCACGGAGAGGAGCGCAATTGTGGATTTACCTCCAACAGTGGTTACATCTCAAAACCAATATCGAAGCTTACACAAAAGATCTCTTACAAAATAACAAGACTAATCATTATATACAACAAGATCCTTTTTACAAAAGACCTAAAAGACAGTCTGTGGACATCATTGGCTACTAGACTCGTAGACTACGTGCCAATCCCCAATGCTTAACCTGCAAAACTATTTAAAAAACAGGATGAGCCAAATCCGGGCTCAGTGGGAACTATATAGGTTTTATATAGAAAATAATTGTTTATGTTAATGCAGTAGTTTGAAAACCATGTAATGTAATGCAACTCACACACACGTGCATACAACCCCACTAGGAATCCTATCTTAGCCACCGAAAGCTAACTATCCAAGTAACCTATTCCGTCCCTAAACTTCCCATGGAATGCCCTAAGCCCATTCTCTCATTACTAGGGAATCGTTGTCATAAAATTACTTTAACACAAACTTTAGCTTCTTAAGGTTTGACATGCTACGTGAACGTACGTGCTCTCGAGTGCAGCTCAATGTTATATTATGCTATTCAGTACCTATACTATAAGTTGGGACAACTGGCCAATTATCCGTTGTTTTCTCTTTAGTTATAGTACGTTATGAATTCCATACTTGGCCATCTACAAGACTTTATTACTAGCTTATCCTCACAACCAAGCCACGTTCTCACGCTCGTATATCATGTCTTTAAAAGGCCATTAGGTAATAATACTTTCCACTTTATATGTTAATAAATTATGGGCGGCCAACGCCTTCCTATGTATATTATGTTCTGCATGATAGTATCTTCATAGTTCTTACTAAAAGTACACTCGTCCGAGGTAACATGTATAAATAATCAACCATACCATACAAGATACGATACAATACAATAATGATAATAATAATAATAATATAAGTAATATACATCCACAACACATCGATCCGTATCGTATCTCTTGTATAATGCCTCGGTTTCACCCCACGGTTTGACCAGGCCCAGAACAACAAATCCAGCTAGTCCCGAAGGATCCGAGGTTCTTATCCATGTCTCCTCCAGGTGGGGTGGTAGCTCAGGGACTTGGTTCTCCAAATAAGTGATTCGGAGATAACCATGCATGACATTTTTCTAGGAATTAACTCCAAATAGTTAACAAGGAGAACACTCATACAAGCTTCCATGACGCCCGAGAGGAATTATACCAGGAGATACCCTAACAGGGTGATATCCATTAGTAAGCTAACTACTTCTCGGGGACTCACCATTTGGGTAAGTAGTAGCATACGGGACTTGCTCCGCTAGCCAGGAAAACTCTATAGCTCAGAACACATAGTTCAATGGGAAGGTAAGATATACAGAGTGAGCTCTTCTTTGTGGACAATTCAACCATAGGTGGAGTCACCTCTTTCTTTTTCCCGTGCATGATTTAGGGAATTTCACCTAAAGGCGGTAATTAGGCAGCCTGTCTTCGAGTCACCGAGAGCAACCTGATGCTCGGTCAATCATATCCAACCCATATGTGTAATCTCAATAACAAACATCACATATATTCATTTTCACAATGAATATCATCATCATCATCATCATCAATCATACATCACACATATGGCTAATCAACATGTATAGATATAATACAATAGCCCACTATCCCTTTGTCATCATTAACATCACCATTAATCATTTTTACAAGTGTCTTCATCACGTGTATGCTCCTTATATGTATATATAGTCAAGTGATTATTCACGTTATAAGGCCAACTAGTTCATTATTCACGTCGTATCTCTCATTACGCGCTATGTATGAGAAACTAAGGCCGTATATGTTTTATGATAGTTCTCTAGCTATATCATTAAGCTAAGTGTCGAATAATATGTTTCCAACCTAACCGGCATCTCACCATGGCCAAGACAACTTACACTCTAGAAAGTTATATTAATCTCACTAATTAAGTATATCTGAATAGAGGACTCGTCAATAGTATCAACAACAATCTATGTGGGATACTAGATTTCAAAACCACTACTTACGGTTCCGCCTCTGCGGCTTTTAGGACAAACTCGTGGATAAGGCTTTACGCTTGTTACCAGTGTCATAAATACAAATTTCTACCATTTAGAACCATAATCAACTATCCTATAGGCCCAAACCCCTAATTTTGAGTTTATACGTGAAGCTACGGAATAGGTTCATCATATATCCTTGGGTGTGTGAGCTAAAACATGTATATACATGTTGAATCGTGTGATTGAAGTCATAATCTATCATTATCAATCACCAATCTATGATTTATCTAGCTCAAACCCCAAGAGATGCAAATAACATATACTTTTGATGAGAATACCTAATTTGAGTTCAAAACTCTAATTCAATGAGTAATAATGTAAGAAACATGTTTAATACTAGTGTTCCCACCTTAGACAAGCTGAATATGCGAATTGATGATGTGTAGAAGTCGTATCGCGAAGCCCTAGCTCAAATGCAAGCTCTAATGAAGGAAGAAGGTAGAGAAAATGATGAATAGTAATCTAGGGTGGTGGTTTGGATGATTGGTAGCTTGAATCTTGGGTGAGGAGTGATAAGTGGGTGGAATCTCCTCTCCTTCTCTCTCTAGAGCTCCCTAGACTTCCCCTTGGGTGTATGAGAGTGTTTGGGTTGAGTTTGGGGTGAAATGGGGTGAAAAGAACGCTTAAAAACACTAAGAACCGACCTTGTCTTTTGCCGAAATAGTCTAGGAAAAGACCAGACCGGTCTGTGGTCTAGAGTCCACCAAAAAATTAAAGGCCGGACCGGTCTAGCAAATCCTTAGACCAGTCCGCGGGTAAAAATGGTGCTCTGGTGCACTGATCTTCAATTGGCCATAACTTTTGACTCGGGACACCGATTGAGGTAATCTTTATGTTCACGGAAAGGTGTTTCAATGATCTACAACTTCCTAGAAGGAAGCTTCCTCAAACTACAGACCGATCATTCCTAAAAATTCGCCGAAGACAGCGCTCTGCCAAAGCACTATCGAACAAACATAATTTGCGATGGGCCTACTTTAAGCGATGTTTTGACCAATGAGGAGTGTGAATTGGAATTTGGTCAAAACACGAAAATTGTAGAATGATTGAAACCTAGAAATTAGAATAAATATACCCAAATTGAATAAGAGAAGAAGAAGTTACGTTGCTCCAAATTTGGTTAGAAACAAAGAAATCGCGTAACACCAAAACTTATGATTTCTAAACCGAAACCGATTCAGACCACCCGAATCACTAAACGAACACTCAAATGAGTGGAAGTAGGCTAATATGACTATTAGAAGGCACTAGAACAATATAAGGCTCTCCAAATCGAGATTTCACTAGCCAAGGTGAAATGAGCGGACGGATGAAGGTAACGACGAGGAAACGGAAGAACGGGGTGTTACAGTGCAAATCTACTTTTGTAGTAAAACAGTGTGCGTTTCTAAGAAATAACTATGTGCAAATCTATTTTTGCACCAAATAAAAAATGAAAAATAAACTAAGACAAATTTTGAAAAGCTTTTCGTTGATTTCACACATTTGATGAGCTCCTTTTTCCCACTAATTCCTTTGATATTTTCTTTTGACCACCAAACAATTGAATGACTGTTTTTCCCCTATAGGAAGCCAAAGTTTCTTCATCCTTTCATCATTTCCACTATTTCCATTCAACAAAGATTCTTACTGAGTTATAAAATCATTTCAAACAAGCCATAAATAAAGAGGTAAAAAGTATAATGGCATTTAACCATCTGACCTTCCACATTTAAGATAGCTAAAGATTAATTTAGTTAGGAAGCATTAAATAAACTCCATTTATCAAATGATAAATTTCATAAACAACTAAACTTATGCACCTAATGAAACTATTTGGGTGCAAAAGTGGATTTGCACCCAATTAGTTATGCACGTAATGAAACTGTTTTGCTGCAAAACTGGATTTGCACCCAATTAGTTAAGCACCTAAAAGTAAGTTGTGTGTTCACTTGTCCAGCCTTTTTCTTTTCTACAGGATTGAATTCATTTATTTATTAATTTATTATAAAATCTTACTAGACATTCGGGTAGTAATGAAGATTAACATCACTTTTGTAGACAAAAGGATAATGGCTCAAAAATCTACACCCGCGGATGATAGAAGTACAAGGGAAGCACGCTCAACAAAAAATAAAATGAGTATCCATTTTACTCATTTATGCAATATTACTTGGTTGTTTTCTTCTGTGTACATACGACCTTTGACTGTTGAATACAAATTTAGTGAAAAATTGGGTATCACTTAATAAATTATTTAAGTGCAAAAGAAGATTTGCACCTAATTAGATTAACACCTAATGCACCGTGTTAGTGCAAAATTGGATTTATACCTTATTCTTTCTAAACATTTGACACTGTTTTTTACTGCAAAAGTGCATTTGCACTCCCAATGCACTATTGTATAATATTAAGAAATTCCATCCGTTTATTTTGCTTAACATGAATAAATTCCTTCTCAGTTTCTTTGGTTATGTTCTGTATGGTTACTAATTAACCAAGAAAAAAGAACAAATATAAATTCAATGCCAAAGCAATTTTGCATTAAATCTGTTTTTGCACTAAATCGCAAATCACATAAACATAATTAGGCAATCGTACACCTAATGTTAAAACACATTAAATAGTTTAAGAGTAGGACATTTTGCTTGTAGCATAATCTTGTATTTTCAATCATATATATATATAACATTGTATCCAAATATATGATTGAGGTAACTATACAAGGAAGTATTTGGAATCAAGTATTGTACGGTTACTTCATCTTCTTGAATGATTAGGTTAGATTAGGTGGTAAAAACACCCATTCGAATTTAAGAAAACTCATATTCGAGTGTCATTTAGGATGAAAATGGTTGATTTGTTGTTTGTAATAAAAAAAATAGATTTAGATTTTTTTTTAAATAATGATAATCAAAATTAATTTTAGGTGCAATATATATGATATGATCCGGACTAGCTTCAATTTCTATTCAACCATGGTGGTTTGTGGCATTCTAAATGATGATCCATACCTGATGAATTACAAGGATAGAGCATGGAAATTCAAAAAGAATTCTATAGTTCTAAATGATGATCCATACCTGATGAATTACAAGGATAGAGCATGGAAATTCAAAAAAAATTCTATAGAATTTCATGACTTCTATATTATTTCCTTAATTATTTAGGAGTTTATTTTAGTAGTCTTATTTTATTATTCAATTAGGAATTAGATTAGTAGTTTCCTTTTTGAATAAGTTTCTTTATTATTTATTATTATTTTCCTTATTGTGTTAGGATTATTCTAGAAGTTATTTTCCTTTTCTAAGTAGGAATTAGTTTCCTATTTGAATTAGGATTCTAGCTTTGTTTCTCCTATTTAAAGGAGGCACATTATTGTTTTATTAATTAAGTTTTGATGATTAATTAAATTGAGAGCTTTCTCTTTGTGTTCTTTAAAAGCATGTTGAACATGTTGAATTGAATAAATTCAATTGTTCTTGACTTATCAATCTAGCAATCACACTAGATTGTGGCGTCATTCATTATATCGAAGTTCGCGCTTCTTTAAGCGTTGGGTTGAGGTTCCATCTTCCATCTTTTCGACGTATTCCAAGGTTCTTGCTACGTTTGTAGTTCAAGGGTTGAGGATCCATTAGCCTAGCTAGGAAAGACGATCCGGGTTCGCGTCATTGGTATCAGAAGAAACTTTTCTATCCAGGTTTTCTATCTTAGTTTCTTATTCTTTCAATTTCATAGTAGATTCTTGAAACCCTAGGCCTTCATTCTTGTTAATCTTATTCCAAAAAAATTGTGTTAGGGTTTATATATTCTAAAAAAAAAAAATTGAACAGTGCGCATGAATAGTAACTGTGAACAGTGATGAACAGTTGCATGAACAGTAATCGCGATGAACAGTGATGAACAGTGCGCGATGAACATTGATTTCGCGTGAACAGTGTTTTCTGAAAAAAAAAATAAAAAAAAATTAGATTTTCTTTGTTGGAAGAGCCCTAGTATCAATTTTTGGTTATTGGTAGGGTTTCTATTCTATTTGTTGATTGATAATTCTAGCATCCTAGTATTCGATTTGAAATTCATTCTTGCTAGAGTTATGATCTTTAGTTGAGCTCATTGTTAAAACTCTAGATTATTCATTGATACTTCTTGTTGGGTTTTTAATCCTGTGATTTTGGTCCATATAAATTCCGTTTGATTCAGAAAAATCTAGAAAGTCATAGGATATTTGATTTGCATTAAATTAGGGATTTGTTTGTTGCCATTGTTTTCAAATTCTTCTTGCATACTCTAGCAATTCTAAAAATTCGTTTGGCTCTTAATATTGCTAGAAATTGGTTTCTTTAAATCCTTGGTAATTTACTCTTTTTGAACGCGTCCAATTTAATTGTGGGTGTGCGATTGGTTGTTGAGGGCTTGTGATATTCATATTATTCAACGTGTTTTGGAGTTCCAAAGAGAAAATTGTGAGGTTTATTATTACTGGAGTGACAAACACGAGAGGAATAAAAATAAAAATTGTGTGATACTTGAGTAAGGGAGTGCCTGAGGAAACTTTTATTTCTTTATTTGCACTAATCTTTATTTTGCAGCGAGAATGTCAAGTTACTTTAATTTTGAGCAAAGTTGGCGTGATGAGGAGTTAAAAGATGATAGCGCACGACTAAGAAATCTAGAAATTAGACAGCGCCGACTGTTAAGTGAAAGTCCTAATAGGGAAAGGAGAAAACAAAATTTGGGTAGTAGCACGAAAAAGGGTTCCTTGTTTGATGATGAGAATTGTTCTAAGTTTAACGAACTGTTTTCCAAAACTTATGAGCAATTTAAGAGGAGGGAAAGTTTTATGCCAAACCAAATTGAAGAGCATGCCGTAGAAGGTGAATTGCTAGCTAAATGTGGTGACCCAAGTGTGCGAACGAATATATTTCGAACTATATGCCTCGTGCAAGATAAGGTGTGTAGTTTGATAGTTTATGGGGGAGTTTACTCAAACTTTGCTAGCACAACAATGATCGAGAAGTTGAAACTACCTACGTTCAAGTACCCGTGTCCTTATAAGTTGCAATGGCTGAATGATAATGGAGTGATAAGGGTGAACGAGCAAGTGCTTATTTCTCTTAGCATTGGGAAGTACAAGGATGAAGTTTTATGCGATGTGGTTCCAATGCAAGCCGGCCGCATGATTTTGGGTCGACAATGGCAGCTTGATAGGCAAGTCACTTACAATGGCGTTTTCAATAAGTACTCTTTCAAGATGAATGAGAGAACCATTGCTCTTGTTCCATTGCCACCAAAGCAAGCTCATGAAGATCAAATGAAGTTACAAAAGGAGAGTGATAAAAAAAAAGAGAGTGCACAAAAGCAAGAAAAGAGTAGTAAGGCTAGTGAGGAAAGGAAAGAGAGTAATGAGGCTGAGGAAAAGAAAGAGTGTGAAAGGAAAATAAAAGAGACTGAGGTAAAAGAGAGAGAAAAAGAAAATTCAGTGATCTCTAGTGAGAATGCGTTTGAAAAAGACTTGAGTGGAGTAAGAGAGGTTGAGGCAAAAAAGAGCGAATCGGAGGAAGTATTTTCAAATACTAACAATCTTAATCCTGTTTTGCCTATGTCTGTTGTGTCTTATTTGCAGGGAACTGAAGATCAACACCAAGGAAAAGTTGACTTAGAACATGAAGAGCAAACTTTAGAGCAAGGTGTTGGTAATCAGGTCGTAGTGGAGAAATTGAATTGCATGGCAGCCGTAGAGTTTGCATGGTTCGAAAAGAATATGGAGGTTAGTTGCAGCGAAAAGCAAAGGATTTCTAAGGCAGCCATGGAAGCGAGGATGATCTTTGCAAAGGAAAGAGAAGATATTCTAGCCAAAGAACCGGAGTTGAGAGTTGATGATGTGGAGCATGTAGACTTCATTGGCGTGGACAAGTATGATTTCCATTCGAAACATCAGCTAGGAAATTTCTTCAATGAACTAAAGATGATCGAGTTGAAGCATAGCCTCAAGTTCGATGAATTCCATTTGTCAAAGAAGGCCAAGCTGCAAATTGGAAGATGCGGGTTGAATCAAACAATGCTTAGCAAAGATTCGAGGACGAATCTTCTTGAAGAAGAGGGGTATGATATGATCCGGACTAGCTTCAATTTTTATTCAACCATGGTGGTTTGTGGCATTCTAAATGATGATCCATACCTGATGAATTACAAGGATAGAGCATGGAAATTCAAAAAGAATTCTATAGTTCTAAATGATGATCCATACCTGATGAATTACAAGGATAGAGCATGGAAATTCAAAAAGAATTCTATAGAATTTCATGACTTCTATATTATTTCCTTAATTATTTAGGAGTTTATTTTAGTAGTCTTATTTTATTATTCAATTAGGAATTAGATTAGTAGTTTCCTTTTTGAATAAGTTTCCTTATTATTTATTATTATTTTCCTTATTGTGTTAGGATTATTCTAGAAGTTATTTTCCTTTTCTAAGTAGGAATTAGTTTTCTATTTGAATTAGGATTCTAGCTTTGTTTCTCCTATTTAAAGGAGGCACATTATTGTTTTATTAATTAAGTTATGATGATTAATTAAATTGAGAGCTTTCTCTTTGTGTTCTTTAAGAGCATGTTGAACATGTTGAATTGAATAAATTCAATTGTTCTTGACTTATCAATCTAGCAATCACACTAGATTGTGGCGTCATTCATTATACCGAGGTTCGCGCTTCTTTAAGCGTTGGGTTGAGGTTCCATCTTCCATCTTTTCGACGTCAGGCTAATGGATCCTCAACCCTTGAACTACAAACGTAGCAAGAACCTTGGAATACGTCGAAAAGATGGAAGATGGAACCTCAACCCAACGCTTAAAGAAGCGCGAACCTCGGTATAATGAATGACGCCACAATCTAGTGTGATTGGTAGATTGATAAGTCAAGAACAATTGAATTTATTCAATTCAACATGTTCAACATGCTTTTAAAGAACACAAAGAGAAAGCTCTCAATTTAATTAATCATCAAAACTTAATTAATAAAACAATAATGTGCCTCCTTTAAATAGGAGAAACAAAGCTAGAATCCTAATTCAAATAGGAAACTAATTCCTACTTAGAAAAGGAAAATAACTTCTAGAATAATCCTAACACAATAAGGAAAATAATAATAAATAATAAGGAAACTTATTCAGAAAGGAAACTACTAATCTAATTCCTAATTGAATAATAAAATAAGACTAATAAAATAAACTCCTAAATAATTAAGGAAATAATATAGAAGTCATGAAATTCTATAGAATTCTTTTTGAATTTCCATGCTCTATCCTTGTAATTCATCAGGTATGGATCATCATTTAGAACTATAGAATTCTTTTTGAATTTCCATGCTCTATCCTTGTAATTCATCAGGTATGGATCATCATTTAGAATGCCACAAACCACCATGGTTGAATATAAATTGAAGCTAGTCCGGATCATATCAATATACGTGGGAGCAATAAGTAGGGATTTCCATTGTTAGGTGTAAAGGAAGTAAATAGCTGAAAGCTAAAATATATCGATTACAAGTGGTTCAAGAGATTGAACATAATCCGAGGGCTAGATATTGGTATTGAAAAGGAAAACCGCGTCACTAAATTTAGAGGAATTCAAAAATATAACTCGGCTGAAAATTTTATTAGCATATAGGGTGAAAAAAGTGTGTTCTATCGATCAATGAACTTATGTCAAATCATTTGATTCTATTTAAAGTCTCAAAATAAATCCCTCATAATTACTCAAAATTAATATGCTCCTTATATTGTTTTTATTTTTTATAAATTTTTTTAACATTTGTGCCTTCAATTAATAACTACATTTTGTTTGTTAATCAACGTATAATAGTTATTTTGAACTTTGAATCAAAATTAAAAACCAAAAGCTTCTCTATATAAATCTCTCTAAATTGAAGACATTATTTAAATTATATTGAATCTAGCGGCTACAGGCCATGCAAATACAAATTAACTAAAACAGAGTAATAAAAGCGCATCATCAGTAATGTAAAACAGACAATTTTATTAGTTACATAACCTTGTCTTACCATTTCACTGAGATTGTACGATTACAATCCATTATTAGTTTATTACAAACACTTGCAAAGAAATTGAAACACATACTTCCAACACATCATATTACTAGTGCGAATGGGATGAAAGACGAACAACCTAAGCCTTCTTAAACATAACCTTGAACGGTACATCACTCAGAGCCAAATATCGCATCCCATTCTTCATGAAAACGCCCACATCCCTACAAATCACTTTACAGTAATTGCACACCGAGGGACAAAACAAGAACTTGTAGTCATTCTCATATTTCTCAATCTTGAACCAATTATTTAAGGTCTTTGGACCCGGGTTCCCTTCCACTCCTCCACTTGTTATGACATATTGTTGTAACAACTTGTCGTAGTTGATTTTCCATGTGGTAGATTGGTGGCATTTCGTGGCGGCAGAGAACTTGATATTTAGATCAGTGGACACACGTATAACGCCTTTCTTGGGGTCGACTGGGGTGAAAGTCAACGGGAGGCCATCTTTGAATTCATACTTCTCTTGGACCACATCAAGCGGGCATGGCTCCTTGCCCGTGCTGGCTAGAGTGAGCCCACCCCCTTTGCCCTTGAAAACGGGCAGTACGTGGTAGTCAATGCCTGACCGGAGAATCTTTCCGGTGACGTCAAGCACCGGATCGGGTGATGCATCGGCTGCGGAAAGGGAGATTGTTGAGAAGGCAATGAGAAGGAATAGTAACGCTGTCTTCATTGTGGGTAGTACAAGTGTATCTGTTTGATGGATTGTTAGGTGTACATGGACTTTGCATGGCTAGTTGTTATTTATAGGGCTTAGACATGAATTAAAGAATGGCAAATTCTTTGACTTTTGAGATACGAGGACTTTTAATTGAATTAAGAATTTAAAAATCTAATGATCGTTCACCCCTAGTTATGATTATAAATAAATATAATTGATTTCCTTCTCTTTTTCTTTTGGGTTTTTGATCAGTATAATAAACCGGCCCCATTGGCCATTACCCACAGACTACTCAACCTAATTCGAGCCTCTTCTCTCCTTTTTTTTTCTTAGATGCAAAAAGTAATTAAAGATCACTGTTGATTTGGATCAGTCAAATAAACAGACTCCATTGGCCATTACCCACGGACTATATACTCATCCCAATTCCCGTGTATCTCTCTATACATACATGTACCCAAAAGTCAAAAATAGATTTAAATGTAATACATATAACGAAATCAACAATGACGTATCAAATTCGTAAAGCATTATGTATTAGCATGGGTGATGAAAATTCGACCAAGCCCACTAAAGATGGAGTCGGGCCTGAATGGTTGTTTCTGGTAATTGGATTGTAAAGTGGGCTAGATAAACTTTGAAGTAAAGGAGATTGGATTTTGTTTATGGGATAGGTTCCTCCGGTAGCGTTTATGCTAATCCAATAGTACGTCCCCCCCTGTGCGTGTTCTCTATTAGCTCAAAGGTTTTGAAAAGTACAGCTCACTATTTTCTCTCTTAATAGCTATTTCAGAGTTAATGCTAATGAATTGATCTCCTATCTGTTGAGCTATCCCTTTCTATTTAAATGTATAGAATTAGGGTCACCATGCTCGATCAATAGGGTAACAGTAAAAAGACTATTAAAGGTATAACTTTGAAATCAATCTAGCACTTTTTACGTGGCAGTAATCTCTTATCCATTACTAACTTTGTATTTTACAACTGTTTCTTGACTATTCGCTTTGACACCCTTCTCAGGGAGAAACATTAATCATGCCTACTAGTACATATGTCCTGCTCTCATTAGTAGAGACGACCATATCGGTATCCTCATCATTCCTGACTATCGAGCTCTACTCGACTGACGCAACCATACTTGGCTTAGGGCCCTGGGACTTTTTTAGCCATGTCCCAACACTTTATTTCTCCTTGGGCTTGGCCCAACATTCCTGGCCCAGACGAGACCTTTATTCTAGGCCCCCACAATTGCCCCCTAAGAACTCGAGTTGTACCGATTTCATGAACTTGGGTGCTTGCATTTCCAAGTTTGAACTATATCTCGGAATCTATGGTCTATAAGCTGGGTATCCACCACAAGTTCTGAATGGGCTCTAGTCATATCCCTTTCTAGGTGAAGCACATATTCTTGTACTAGTCATTTTTTTGTCAAAGAAAGGATTAGCTTGGTTTTAGCTAGTCCAAAATAATACAATCTCGCGACTACAGTAAACATAAACTATTTAACTATCGTGATTTTGCCATTACAAGAACGGTTTATAAATCTGCAATAGCCATGCGGTTCTATCCTTAGGGATTAAGGTGGATGGGATTAATCTCTCCCATGGAGGGTATCTAGCAATTGGTTAATTAACCATTACACCTCCTTATTGGCATTAGCTAGCCCAATAAATTTTCCAAAGGAAAATTATTACTATCATCACTGATATATTAGGTTCATGTTTAAATAAAGCATGACCTTTTCAAGAGCACATTGGTGCTTCGTAGTAGGTTTAGTACAGAACCTAAAGAATACTCAAATTATCAAATCATATGAAACTTCAAGTTTACAATCAATAATTAATTGGTTAAATCTATATACTAATTATCTTAAGGAATATTACCACTTATCTTCATATACAATGCATATCTAGCATAATCTTGTGTTTTCAATAATATATATAACATTTTATCCAAATATATGAGGTACAAAAAAAAAGGCTCATAACAAATAATACTTTTTAATAAAAGAAAATTCACAAAATGACCTAGTAATCAAAAACACATTCGCTAGTTTTCTTATCAAAATATAATTTTGTGCATATATATTATTGAAGTATATAATAATTATATTATTTACAAACTTTACAAAACATGCCTTTATCACGTTAGATGATTCTAATTTAATAGGGCCTAAAGATGCTGCCAATATATTTATCACATGTTGCTCAGTAAAATTAAAACCTCCACGATCACCCCCATTATTTTTCTATTTTTAAAATATGAAAATTCCTTCAGGAAATTAATATATAGATAAACAAAATCTCATGGGATATTTTTTAGAGAGGAAAGGGAAGTGTTTTAATTTTATGTGAGAGAAAAATATTAAATGTATATTTTTTCCTCTTCCAAAACCACAATATATATGAGAAAACATCATTAAACCTCTTATTAAAATATGTTATTATGCCTCAAAAAATCACACCATAAATCTTCATAAAACAACATCAATATCCTCTAATGGCGTAAGTTATGGGGTAGGTATGTTGTCAAAGTAATATTTTCTTTGTCATAATATAATACTTATTTGAAAAGTTGTATTATATGTTTCTAAAGGTATACATTACTTTAACAATAAGTATAATTGTTATTGTAATAATTCCATCCAAGTTATAACATTAAAATGGAGATTTAAAACAAATAATAAGAGATGATTTAATTATTTGAGATCTCCACGTAATGAGAACATAAATAAAATAATAAATATTTTATTCTCTCAAAATTCCAAATAAAAGTATTTTTTTTTTTGGAAATACACACTATTCTAACACTTTGGTGTCCACAATAAGCCAACCTTGTTAAACCACATATATGGAGGGTTCGTTTCTTACTTTTTTCCTCTTTTTAATAAAATTACTAGTCTACGGGGGGCGGGGGGAGGGGGGTGGGGTGGATTACATGGTGGCCATCTCCAAAGCCAAAAAAGAAAAACACAAAGAAAAAGCCACAAATTGAAAAATATGCTAAAAGACAAGCCTTAAAATCCACAAATTGTGTTTTTAAAATGAGGCGATTGATTAAAATTGTGTTTTGTACAAAATTATATTACATGAAAACTTAACATTATAGTCCAAAAACATTAATAAAATTTTTGTGTTGCATGATATGTTTTTATTTTTTTAACAAATATATTTTTATGTGTCACTCGTGCCTCAATATATATTATTGCATTAAAAAAAATAAGGACTACAAACTGAATTTTGTATAACCCAAAAAATTTAGCATGTTTGTTTTTATAAATAAACAAAGTTTAAATTTATAACTTATTGAAATAATTTTAAATTTAATTTTGCACGCAATACTATAAAAATTTACTATCCTCAAGTCCAAAGAAAAACTTATTGGAATGAAAAATATTTTCAGTGCAAACAGTTGTTCATCCAAATGAAACACTTTGTTCTCTTGCACTATCTTCAGTGCGCAGTACAAAAAAAGATAAAAACCAACCAAAGTATTAAAAAATTAAAAATCTCATATTATTTTCATTTACTAAAGCACAATATAATTGGAAACCTCGGCATCGTATCAAGTTTCATTCTTAACGTTAAAGGAAAAATGAAATGGTTTTGTCCATGTGGGTGAAGAATCTGGTGCTGGTTGCTTCCTTGCTTTGGTAGAGCTGTTTGTGGGCATAGGCTGATTTTTTGTTGATTAATCAGCAAAAATGACCGCTAAAGTTTGATTCGAATTTTTCACTTTCCTTAAAGTTTTTGAAGAATTCTTAAAGCTTATAGTTTCGGTTGAAACATCTTTAATGTTTCTAATTTCGGTT
The DNA here is from genome assembly GCA_021464415.1 of Lonicera japonica. Lineage (NCBI taxonomy): Eukaryota > Viridiplantae > Streptophyta > Magnoliopsida > Dipsacales > Caprifoliaceae > Lonicera > Lonicera japonica. The sequence continues at coordinate 5,688,364 of CM038471.1, read as the reverse complement.
AAAGAATTCTTAAAACTTATAATTTCGGTTGAAACATCCTTAAAGTTTCAAATTTTGGTTGAAGCATCTTCAATTTAAAGTTTCTAATTTCTGTTGAAATATCAAAAATCGTCCCTTAAAAGAGTGGCTCATGATAATCACGCGCATTTTCCATCCATTTTTTTAATGGAGCATTCAGCTTTGGACGAGTGCGGGAAAATTAAAAACTTTAAGAATCTTTCATTATGGAAATTGAATTTAGAGACGAGTCGAAATTCGGGTCAAACTTTAGGGGTTATTTTTGCTAATTACCCAGTTTTATTTGATCAAAGGCGGTCCAAGAAGAAGTTAGTATCCTAGGTGATAAAGATAAAATAAGCGCCTCAAAATATTTATCAGATTTTAGTTTTGTACATATACAATATATAAATGCGAAGAAAAAATAAACTTGAACAAACTAATATTTGTACATATAAAAATATCATTAATTTTATTTTATTTTAATTAAATTACTACAAAAATGACTCTTAATTTTTTAAAATAAGACTCTTTTCTACGTCTAGACCCTAATGATTACCTAATATACTTTATGATAAGGTCACCTCTAGATTTGATTTGGTTAGTTTTGTACCGTAAGGTTCAATCGCATCTTATCAAGTTTCCTTATTCACCCCACATTAAATTTGTAATGGGGTCAAGAATCTGGTGCTGCTGCTTCCTTCCTTCCTTCCTTTCTTTAATTTGATGGATTGGATCACCTGCATGTGACCAATTTTTTCCACAATGTATATACGCAAATATATATTAATAGCTAGGCCAACCAAATAAAATTCTCTTTTGTCGCTTTAAATACAAACCATTCAAATTTTTAGACATTGGTATAAACGTACACAAGTATTAGAAAAAATAATAATACAGAAATATTTATTATACTTTCTCTTGTCACATCACATAATAAACGCATGTTGTAGTTATAATTATCATCGCAACGAACGAATTTTTGTAAGGTGGTGATAAATGTATCCCCTTATTTTATTACTAATATTTTATATACCTTACACCTCTATCTTTTTAAGTTTTTTTATCCCAAACATTCCATTCTACCACTCCTTAACTTAAGAAAAATAATTAAAATAATTGAGTTAAACCTATATAAAAAAAACATTAAAACACACCACCCTTCCTAAGAAGAGGAAAACAATTCAAACACACCACCTCTCCCTCCCCATTATCGTGTCCTAGGTTTTTCTCCATCTCCATCTCCATCGGTCTCTCTCATTTTCCATCTACAGTAGTCTCTCTCCTTCTTCACTTTTCTCCATCCTTTTGAGATATACTCATCCAATTTATGGTGAGTACATGTGGTAATACTCGCCTGACATTGTTATAATATTTTCATTGGTACTTGCTCAATATTGAGCATTTGAAACTTTAGTAATAACTAAATCCACTACCTATTTTTTGAGATATATTCGTTCAATTTATAGTTAGTAAATGTGGTAATACTCACTCGACATTGGGAGAGTATTTTCATTGGGGCTCGCTCGACATTGAGCATTTGGAACCTTAGCAATAACTAAACTCACTGCCCATTTTTTGAGATATACTCGTTCAATTTATGGTGAATAAATGTGATAATACTCAATCCTCATTGAGAGAGTATATTCATTCGTAGTCACTCGACATTGTGCATCCAAGAACATTATCAATAACTAAACCCACTGCCCATTTTTTGAGATATACTCGTCTAATTTATGGTGAATAAATGTGGTAATACTCGTCCGACATTAGAAGAGTATTTTTATTGGTAATCGCTCGATATCGAGCATTTGAAACTTTAATAATAACTAAACCCACTGCCCATTTTTTGAGATATACTCGTTCAATTTATGGTGAATAAATGTGATAATACTCACCTATTATTGAGAGAGTATCTTCATTGGTATTTACTCGACATTGAGCATTTGGAACTTTAGCAATAATTAAATCACTAGCCATTTTTTGAGATATACTGGTCCAATTTATGGTGAATAAATGTGGTAATACTCACCAGTCATTGAGAGAGTAACTTCATTGGTACTTGCTCGATATTAAGTATCTGGAACTTTAACAATAACTAAACCCACTACCCATATTTTGAGATATACTCGACCAATTTATTGTGAATGAGTGTGGAAATACTCAACTGTCATTGGAAGAGTATCTTGATTAGTACTCGTTCGACATTGAGCATCCAGAACTTTATCGATAACTAAAGTTACACAAATTCACAAAAAAAAATACATTAGAGATACCTCACTTGTAATAACAAAATACCATAGATGATCATTTCTTCATTAGCTTCAGAAAAAGTTACATGATAGTTATATCTTCACAAAAAAAATTAAAATTACATGAGAATTGCATCCTCACAAGAATTACATATGAGTTAAACTTTACAAAAAATTACATGAGAGATACCCTCTTGACATCAAACAAGTATATCGACACATACTCTCTTGACATCAAGCGAGTATATCAATAGATACTCTCTTGACGTCAAGCATGTATCTGTTAACATACTCACTTGATGTTAAACGAGTGACTATTAAATGATTTTCTATAGCCCTACTGTTTTCACATGAATTGAGTGTGAAGGATTACAGCTCGATTGACATGAAGCAAGTGAATTAACAAATATGTGGGTATGAATTTTTTTTCATTTGTTTTTTTAGAAAAGATCTATATATGTGCATTTTTTTTCTTTCATTTTAGAATACATATATATATATATATGTATATGTATATGTGTGTATATTTATGTTTTGAAGAAGAAGAAGAAGAAGAAGAAGAAGAAGAAGAAGAAGAGAACGTGGCGAATAGAGTGGTGAAGGAGGTGGTGAAAGATGATGGAATTGTTTTGTTGCGATTAAGAATTAATTAATTAAGTTAATTAATAATTTAGTAAATGAGTGAAGAGGATAGTGATAGATATAAATTTGAGTTGTATAAGCAAAAAATATTTAAAGAATGTTAGTGATACAATAAATGGGTGTATTTATCACCACCCATATTTTTTCCATATTGCAATAATGTTTTCATACTTCGGGGTTGACTTTGAAGTTGCCCATGCCTAACGGCTAACTTGATCTCATTGGGCTCAGCCCAAAAAAATCGCAAAGTGGGTTACAGAAATATTAGAAAGAGACCCACTAACACATAACCCGCTCGGACTGCCAACTTGTTCCCACCTCCCCCAAAGGCCTAGAAAGAAAATCTCAAATAAAAAACGTCAAACAAAGTTGACAATTAATTAATTGATTTTCAAGAGTGATTTGATAAAATATTTTATTTTTTTATAAAAAATAAAAAAATTCATGGAAAAGTTATGTCACCAAAAGTTAGGTAGCATTTGATAAAACATCTTAAAACGTAAATTTTTTTAGTATGATAATTTTACCCTTATTAATTTATTTTGATTACATGATTCTACACTCTTTTAAGGTAAAATAAATATTTTATACTCTTTAAATTTAAGTTTTCAGTTTTAAGTGATGATTTTCCCCTTAAAAATTTTAATAAAATTTTTAAATTCTAAGGCTCCGTTTGGTTGTAAAGGTCGAAAAGGAAAGTAAGTTTAGTTAGTTTGTGTGAAAAAATAGAACATAAGGTGAAAGATATTATTCATTTTATGAATAGATATCCTTTATCTTTCTATATTTTAGGTGAAAAATTTTTATTCACCACCAAGTAAAGAAAATTTCTTCATCGAAAAATTCAAAAGTCAAGAAGATATTACCTCTATCACTCAACTTATTTTTCATTTTTTTAGCTAAAACTAACTTCAATTTATTTTTCTTTTCCACCTTTCAATCAAACCGAGCCTAAGTGGTAAAAATTAAATTGGCACTTAATTTTTTGGTTAACAAACAACTATAAAAAAATTATATCATCAAAAGCTTTTACAACAACAACAACAACAACAAAAAAAATTAGAAATAAAAAAAAAACAAAAAAACAAAACAAAACAAAAAACGGTTGCCGAGTTGGGGGGATTTGCGTTTCTAATTCTCAATCTCCGAAACCTCTTTATATGAATAACGAAACATGGCCTCAACGATCTTCGTCAATTTATACGCAAATCTACTTACCCTTGAACTTCAACTTCAACTTCAATCAACTGTTCTTTCTACGTAAATGTAGAATTTCATACGCATCATGAAAGATAAAATCATAATTAAACTACCTCATTATGAGAATCCGTAAATGCGACCCCCGGGTCTCGCTCCCGTCCTTGGGCGTCTGAAACGTCGGAAAGAATTCCGTCGTTCTATTTGCTTCTATGGGTGTTGATAACTCGTTATCGGGTGTTCCTATGTCTATTTCTAGATGCAAAAAGGGTTCGTTCAGAGTCGCCAGTACGTTTTACGAGAAAACGGATAAAATAGTGGTGTAAGAGAAGAGGCTACAAATAAGCCTTTTTTTACACGTTTGTCTACGTAACCATGATTCTATAGGGTTCGGAAACTATATTACGGTTTGGGAAGGTGTTAAGCACCCATTCCGCCTTTCGGTCTCTAGTGGTCTTTATATGTTTATTTTATGTTGAAAAACTTGGATGCTTTTACTGACAGTCTACTACTTTTTAAATGAAAAACCCTAATTTTAGGAAAAGGGAAAGGGTATGAAAAACCTTTGTGTTCCGAGGTCCAATGTTTTATTTTGAAAAGATGCAAATATAGGTGATAGAAGTCGTTTTATTTTAAAAAGAGTCTCCTATATTATTTCTCAGATAATGATGGTTTTCTCGGATTCTAACTTCTTTTGGAAAAGTTCGGATCTTGTATCGGGACTAATTCAATATGGAATCAGAATTCTTGAGGAGAATTCTACCAGCCATATCACAGTCTATGGTGGAGACAGGATATACCGAGTTTTTAATTCTTAAGTAAGTTTTACCGGTCCGGATTTTGAAAACAGAATTTTATCCGGATGATAATATACTTACTCTTTTGGTTTTGTAAATAGTTTTATCAGGGTCTTTTGTTTTGAAAACAGTAGACTATTTGAAACTTGGCAATAAGTTTATTCAAATAAAACGTGGACAAAACAACGAAAGTAAAACAAGTACACAGATATTTAATTTTAAATACTATAAGAGGTTTTCTTTACCTTCCCGACAAGAATAATAATAAGAAAGAAAATATAATACGGCAGAGAGATCTCCGTCGATAATGATCTTTTCTTTCTTCAGATATTTTCGAGAATTCGATTCCAGAGACGGGACACGTTGAGTGTCGAGAATAGATTCGATAATTCTTCAGAAATAAGACTATAATCGAAAATGCTTGACGAAAGACTAGAAACTCAGATTTATAGCTTAGAATTCTCAGATCCCAAGTTGCTGTCCTAGAACCCATGGGGGTGTTTGCCTATTTATAGTGCTGGAAAGGATATGTCGCGCGACATTCCCCCAAAAAGGGCAAGTGTCGCGCGACACAGCATACAGTGTCGCGCGACACATTGTACAATGTCGCGCAACAAACAGCTGAAGTGATGCTTCTGACAGACTGATGTGTCAGAAAGTGGATGGTATGGTGTCAGGGGGGTTTGTTGCGCGACATAGAGGAGATTGTCGCGCGACATACTAATTTATCGTGCAACAGTTCCTCTAAAAAAAGGTTTGTTGGCCAATAAATCCTTTCGAGCCAGTTTTGGGTGCTCGGGTGGGTCCCGGACTCCAAGGTCGTTAGGGTTCTTGCGGGGGTCACGGATCGGGGTGTCTATAGACCCTCTCGACTCAAGCTCCTTGCTTGCAAGGAATTGAGGTGACTGGAAGAGATCGTGGTCCATGGCTCCCGCAAGAACTCTAAGGAAGTGTGTGTATGCACAAAGGTGTTCGTGAATGCCTCTGAAGAGGGCTTTGTGTTTGGTTTTGCCTCCGGAGAGGGCTTTGTGCCTCTTTGGTTTTGACTACCATTGTTCCGGCCTCAGAGGGCTGCTTTGTTGGGAGGGCTTTGTTTTTCTCATCGCATTGCTCTTTCTGGGAGGGCTTTTATCTTCTCGCCTCAGGTGGGAGGACTACCATTTGCTCTGTGCCCTCTGGGAGGGCTTTTGATCTTTTTGCCTCAGGTGGGAGGACTACCATTGCTACATTTTACCTCTCTGGGAGGGCTTTTGATCTTCTGCCTCAGGTGGGAGGACTACCATTGCTACACTTTGCCTCTCTGGGAGGGATTTTGATCTTCTTGCCTTAGGTAGGAGGACTACCATTGCTCCACTGTGCCTCTCTGGGAGGGCTTTTGATCTTTTTGCCTCAGGTGGGAGGACTACCATTGCTACACTTTGCCTCTCTGGGAGGGCTTTTAATCTTCTTGCCTCAGGTGGTAGGACTACCATTGCTCCACTGTGCCTCTCTAGGAGGGCTTTTTTGATCTGTAAAAGGAAAATTGCCTCTGTGAGGGCTTGTGCTCGTGATTTTGCCTCGAGGAGGGCTTGTGTTGTAATCTAGAGAATTTGATTGTCTCTCTCTCTAGATTGCTAGAGTGAGAGAGAGAAATTTTATGAGAGTAAAAAGATGCCTTTCGGAGTTTAATCTTTATCTGGATGTCCGTTTTCCTGTATCTTTCTGAACTTTACTCTCATGTTTTCCTTGAGTGAAGATGCTTCTCTCAGAAAGCAGGTCTCGGTTTTTCTTTTGCTCTTCGCAGAGTGATGATTCGAGATTTTCCAAACCCATCTCTTCTGTATCGTGCTAAAAAGAAAATTTGTTTGAAAGTTCAATCTCTGATCTCTGATCTCTGATCTCTGATTTCTTTTTATTTTTTTCTTTTTGGTGGGCCCACATCGTTTTCTGTTTTTCGATATCCTTATTTCTCCCTCATTCAGGAAAGCTTTTTCCTGGCCTTCTCTGTTTTCTACCAAGAGTCTTTTTATCCCTTTGTTGTGATCAGGAGCCTTACTCATCCAAAACGAAGCCCAGAGCCAGTTTTGGCCTAGCTGTTACTTTTGGTGTGGCTCTCCCTGTCACTTTGCATTTCTGTTTATCTTGCTTGCTCTGGGCGCTTACGCAGGTTCCTTCTCTTTTCTACTCTTTCGATTTTTTCTATTCCCGTCTTATTCTGATATTTTTGCTCTTTCCATAGATAGTCCTGGAGATCAGAGATCACTTTAACCGTCTGTGTTTTGTTCTCGCATTTTTCGGAGAGATGATTTGGAAGTCTTTTCCTCGAATTTTCATTATGGGCATGCGGTATTTAGAAAATTTTTGAAAACTGTTTCTCAGAAGCCTTCCTGCAAGAGAAAAAAATGAGACAAAGGTCAAAAAATCAGGGAAGAGGACCAGATTGTCGCGCGACATCTCGGTGGAGAGCTCTTTGTCGCGCGACAAACTGGGCTATTATATAAACTCCATGTTGAGCTCATTCCACCTCATTCTCTCCTCTCTTTAGCTCTCTTTCTCTCTTTTCTTACGCGCGGAAGCTCTGCCGCTTTTCCAATTTTCAACTTTCTCATTCACATCACCCATTCATAGATGGATCCTGCTCACCCCGATAGACTGGAGGGTGACCAGGAGGAGGTTACTTTTACTGATGCTCAAGGAGTTCTCCGTTGCAGTCCTCACCACGATTATTGGGCGGACCTCGACTGGTATGGTGAGGACGGGGTGGACCGCGGTCGGGCGGTGGTCTACCGAGACGTCACCCGGGCTGCTCCAGTCCCGGATGTTCCGTGGCTCCTGATGGAGCCTGTTTCTCATGAGATCCGTCGACGATCTCTGGTATGTCTTTCTTTCATGTTTTTCTTTGTTTGATCATTTCCTGCATATTTTCAAACAATTCTCGTATTTTTAGTATGCATGTCTGCCCAGAAATAACGTCCGATTTAGTGAACACATACTTCTACTTGTGATACCCTTTAGGTTTTTAGAAAACTACATAACGTACTCCCATAACTCTAAAACTCTCATAATTACACCAAAGTACCCTCAGTTTTTTGAAAAATTACATAATTTACCCTTATAGCCCTATAACTCTCATAATTACACAAAAGTACCCTCGAGTTTAGAAAATTACATAATTTACCCCTATAACCCTATAACTCTCATAATTACACCAAAGTACCCTCAGGTTTAGAAAATTACATAATTTACCCCTATAACCCTATAACTCTCATAATTACACCAAAATACCCTCAAGTTTAGAAAATTACATAATTTACCCCTATAGCCCTATAACTCTCATAATTACACCAAAATACCCTCAGGTTTTGGAAAATTACATAATTTACCCCTATAATCCCATAACTCTCATAATTACGCCAAAATACCCTCAGGTTTAAAAAATTACATAATTTACCCCTATAACTCTATAACTCTCATAATTACACCCAAAATACCCTCAGGTTTTGGAAAATTACATAATTTTACCCTTATAACCCTATAACTCTCATAATTACGCCAAAATACTCTCAGGTTTAGAAAATTACATAATTTGCCCCTATAACCCCATAACTCTCATAATTACGCCAAAATACCCTCAGGTTTAGAAAATTACATAATTTTCTCCTATAACCCTATAACTCTCATAGTTACACCCAAAATACTCTCAGGTTTTAGAAAATTACATAATTTACCCTTATAACCCCATAACTCTCATAATTATGCCAAAATACCCTCATGTTTATAAAATTACATAATTTACCCCTATAACCCTATAACTCTCATAATTACACCAAAATACCCTCAGGTTTTGGAAAATTACATAATTTACCACTCTCATAATTACCCCAAAGTACCCTCAGGTTTCTCATATTTTATTTTCCCGCTTTATCTGTAGTGGGTCGGCCGAGGTTGGGGTTCTCCCCACACTATTTCTCTGGAGTGGCGACAGGCACTGGTCCTTGTCCAGGAGTTGGTTCTTGCGACTCCTTTTGGCTCTTTCTTCGACGCCCTCCCGGAGCAGGTATCTAGGGCGGCTGTGTTGGTGTCGGCTCTGGCCTGTCACTGGTGGGACACCACTCATACCTTCCACTAGAGCTGGGGGGAGATGACGATGACCCCTCTCGACTTATTTGCTTCGACCGGGATTCCTTCAGGGGGTCCCTATACATATCGATGTCCTTTGCGTCTGACGGCAGAGGGCATTATTGGTGCACTAGGATCGTTTCTAGAGCGATGGAGTTCCGATGATACGATTCCTCGGGCTGTTTTGGTCACGCGCCTGGCGACAGAGAGAGCCAGGTTGATTGCTTCAGGAGCGCAGATGACACGTCAGGAGGTGCGCCAGTACGCCCGTGTTCTTCTCTTGCTGACGCTCCATGATTTGTTCGAGGCCTGAGGGGGGGACACGTCCCATCTTTGGTTGTTGCCTTATCTTAGAGACTTCAGCATTTTGTTTGACTATAACTAAGGGGGGCTTTATTTTGGTTGTCTTGTACGATGCTATGGACCAGGTTTCTCGCCATCTCGCCCTGAACCTCAAGGGCTTTTCTTTGCTGTGGGAGGTATACACTTTTATTCCCTTATCTTTGCTTCAGTCCTTTATATTTATTATCTGTTATTGCTGATATTCTTTATGTCTCCTCTTCAGAGTTGGTTCATGGCGTATACCCGTCTGGGTCGTGCCCAGGTGGATCTCCTCGTCGAGAATGAGGATCAGTTTCCCTTTTTCCTCCGATTCATTGCGGGGAACTACAGGGCCCCTTATGTATACCGGACTCGGGAGACCGGAGCTGCTGCCGTCCATGACCTGTTGGAGGAGCAGGTAAATATCTTAGTATTCTTTCTTTTCAATAAATAACTAGTAAGATAGAATACAAATAAATGAAATAAAATTCTGTTCTTTTTGTTTAGATTGAGTGGGCTCCCTGGGGCGATCTGGGTCTCCACTTCAGATATGGCCGTGCTCTGATTGCCTCGAGGACCAGGCGGCTTATCAGGGATGAGTACGGCCTTCACTTTTACTTGGGCGAGAGAGTCATTCGCCAGCACACACCGACCTAGTGGCCTCGAGTTCCCCTGTTTCCGCCAGTTCTGATGAGGCGGACGGGTGAGATTGACCCGGTGACGGTGCAGGCGTTGGTTGACGGGCTTGGTTTTCAGACATTCACCGAGGACGGAGATTATGCTGTCTTTGCTGTCCGTTACTTGATGAGGGAGCCGAAGGGGACCCGGGGACGAGTCTTCTATGAGAGGTATCGGGCGTTGGGAGGCGATCCCAACTACATACGAGAACAGACTCATTTGTCCCGGACAGTTCCTTGTCAGCTGCCGCCTGCCCCGATCAGAAGGATAACATCTTGGACTCTGATGATGACGACCCTGAGGGAGAGAGGGACGTCCCTACTGCTGCCAAGGGAGGTGACGATAGGCCTGAGGGAGGTGATGATAGACCCGAGAACGGTGAGGGAGGCGGGGCAGCGGTTGTTCCAGAGCAGCCTCCCCAGACTACCCCCATAGGGGAGCAGGGTACTGAGGGTTTTGAGTTTCCTACTGGTCCGTCAGTATCTCTGGGGGCTATTTTTGAGGCTGCTGAGGCTACTGAGAGAGAGGGAGCAGCTTTCTCTGAGCGATCCTGGGAGCCTGTGGACTTTGACTATGAGCAGTTTGGGCGGACCCCTCCTGCTGCTGTGACTACTCCTTCCAGCGGGATCCCGTCTCTGAGAGCGAAGGCCGTCGTAGATCCTCCGGACGTTCGTACTTATGCTACGCTGACTCCGCTTCCATCGGCTGCTATGGGCCCTCCGGCCCGCTCCCCTGGTATTGGTGGTTCTTCTTCCCGGCCTCCCCTGTTCCCGATCCATGAGGAGGGTGGGTCTACTTTTGCTGCTGTACCGGCGGGTTCGTTTGTTCTTCCGATAGATCTATCGCCACTTCCTCGGGACATTTCTTATGTCGGCGTCGGTCTACGTCGGTATTCGGTGCCCGAGTATCCTCTTCTTGAGGATACGTTCGACTACTTGGGTGATCGCGCTGATAATGAGGTATATGCTTCCTTTCATATCCCTTTATATTCATATTTATTTATTTATTTTAACTGTGCTGATTCTTTTTTCTTTTCTTTTACAGCGGGTGAGCGTGTGTGTAGCGGATTTGAGAGCTTGGCATTCCCAGTATCTCTACAGCTGGAACCTGCTCCAGTACGTTGGTCGAGACCCCATGATATACATGCGTGACTATCAGAGGGCGATCAATGTATCTCTGCAGGCAGATGATCCTCTGTCCTTCTCTCGCGCTCGGACTGAGTCTCGGAGTAGCAGTAGCCGGACCTCGAGGCATTCACGGTCTTCAGTGATTCGCCCTACAGCTCCGGTCCAGTTGACGGGGCCTTCTCAGGCAGCACCTCAGGGCGTCCCAGCGGTTGATCCTACTCCTGAGGAGGGTTCGAGTGATAGTGGGAGCGTGTCGAAGCGCGCTCGGATAGATTAGCTTTTTCCTTTCTGGATTTTAGTTAGTATAGACAGATATGTAGTTTTTTATTCTTTTAGATATGTAGACAGAGATTTTAGTTTTAAAAACTGTTCTTTTATTGAATTTCTGAGAGATATTTATTTGTGTCTGATGATATACATCTTTCATTATCTGTGAATAAATATATTTATGAATCAATAGTTTAGGAGCCATACCTTGTAATGTAGTGATACTTAGGGTCCCTGCAAAAGAACATAGCGAGCACAAAATGCATTCAAAAGTGATTCTTTTGGCAAGAATGACTCTTATGTGTAAGAAAGACAAAATTAGGGGGAAACCAAAGAGGATTGTTGCGCGACAATCCCTATTGGATATAGGTTTGTCGCGCGACAAACAGGTACAGGACCCTATTTTTTGCTATAAATACACTTATCCTCCTTCCTTCATCCCCACACCTTCCCAAAATGTCTAAATATCGCACAAATTCTGATTTTTCTTATGTTAAAGCCCGAGATGCTCTGATATCTTCTGAGAATGGCTTGAACTTTGGTGCATTCAGTCCTTTAGCAGGCTGGTGCCATCGTCCTGTAGATTTTTCCTTTTTGTTAGGCGCTTTGCATTTCTGGAGCCCTACTGATCATCTCTTCTGCTTCGGGCTGGATGAGCTCTGCCCTACTTATGAGGAGTTTTCCTGGCTGTTGCGTTCTGACATTCATCTCCCGATGGCTGTTCCCATAGAAGAAATCGATCCTCAAGATATGCTGATTGCTCTGTTAGCTATCCCCCAAGCGGCCTGTGATGGTTTTATTATCAATGGTCTTCTTGATCTCCAAAAAATGGTGAGGTTCTTTCACTGTTATGAAGAGAGAGCCTCTTATAGCGTGGGGCGTACTGCGGCAGCCTTGATCTGTCTTGTTTCTGATATGCTACTGGTGACGGGCTCTTCTTGTATTGATCCGACTATTCTGAGTTTGATTTATCATGCTAGAAATGGGGAGTCTATAGTGCCTATTGTTCTTGCAGAGACTCTGAATGGCCTGGATGACATTCAAAGGGGGGCCTCACCCTTTTTTAGGGGAAGTATGCGTTTGCTATACATGCGGCTATTGGAGCGTTTTCGTTCGGTGGGTTTCAACGGGGTTCGGCTTGACAACCCGACGCACTTCTTTCGTCGTCCCCTCTTTGGTGCTTTGACCATGTCTTCCTCTGATTGGATGTTGTGGTTTTTGGAGAATTTTTGGGCTATTCGGTGGAACATTCCTTGGTGGAAGCTGAGGGCGATGGTGCTTAGTACCGGGGGGCAAAATTATGTTCGACTCCATGGGCTCTGGTTCACTTCTTTTTATCTCCAAGGACGTCTTCTTCGGCAGTTCAACGTTTATCAGGACATTCCCCTTGGCCTAAACAACTTCTCTTCCGAGTCCAAGTTTGTGACCCAGCATGTTTCGTTATCAGTGGAGAGAATGTGGTGTGCTCGGCTGACTCGTTAGTTCAACTATGTCTATTTTGGTATTTCCAGGCCCCTTCGGGCTGACATCATTTATTCTCGTTGGGAGTCTTTGGGAGGGGAGTTAATTGATGACCCCTTCCAAATGGAGTGGTTCCGGTTTATGGATTCTCAGGCTACAGAGGAGAGCATTGTCTTTGCGTACTAGATCCTGGAAGAGGCTCGAATTGACTTGGCTACTGAGGACCCTGCTTGGCCAACCCTTAGGGATTAGGTTTTTCTGTATGCTGTATTTTCTTTATAACTTTCGGTGTTCTGAACCACCTTAACAATAAACAATGGACTGTTTATGAGAAATAAATTTCTTTACAATGTTTAAACCGGGCCTGAAGTCACTTCTCAGGTTGCCTACGTTCCCCTTTTGATAAAAAAACATAATTTTGAGTTGGGGCTCAGGTTTACGTAGTTCTTGACTGTACGTGTTACATCTATTGATAATACTTCTTTAGTCGATCCATGTTGACTGGTGAATGCAGTAACTCTCCGTCTAAATCAGCGAGTATAACGGCACCCCCTGTATCAATCTCTTTGACAATGTATGGCCCTGTCCACTTTTACCCGAACTTCCTTCTTGGGTCTCTGGCTGGTTCTCGAATTTCTTTCAACACAATGTCGTTCTTATTGATACCTCGAGTCTTTACTTTCTGGTTAAATGCTCGAGAGATTCTCTTCTGATACCTTTGGTGGTGATATGCGACTCTCAATCTCTTATCATCTAACAATGCCAATTCGTTATAATGTGCCTGGACCCACTCCAGCTCATTGACTTGCTTTTCTAGCATTACTCTGAGGGAGGGGACCTCTAATTCAACAGGGAGGACTGCTTTCATCCGTATGTAAGTGAAAATGAGGTTGCCCCGGTAGAGACCTTTTCAGTGGTGCGGTATCCCCACAATGCATATGGTAATTTTTCAGGCCAGTCCCGGCAGGTGTCGGTCATCTTGTTTAGAATATTCTTCAGATTCTTGTTGGTGGCCTCAACTGCCCCATTGGTCTGCGGTCTGTATGACGAAGATCTGTGTCGAATAGTACCGTATTCTTCCATGACTGTATTAGCCTCTCCTTCGAAGTGGGTGCCGTTGTCTGAGATGATCTCATGTGGGACCCCATACCAGCGGATGATATTCCGTCTGATGAATCGGGCTTCCTTCCTGGCGTCAAGGGTTTGAAAAGACTATGCTTCTACCCATTTGGTGAAGTAGTCAATGGCCACTAATATGAATTCATGGCCGTTGCTGGCTTTGGGCAAAATCTTCCCAATGATGTCGATTTCCCAGGTTGCGAAAGGCCAGGGAGCAGTCATGTTGTACAGCTCTTTCGGAGGAAGCTTCTGAGACTTAGCGTAGATTTGGCACTTGTGACAACGGCGTAAGTGGTTAACGCAGTCGTTCTGCAGGGTAGACCAATAATATCCTTGTCTGATGATTTTACGGGCAAGTGTATGACCGCTCATATAAGGTCCACAGTCGCCCCCATGTATCTGATCCATTATTTTGACAGATTCTTCTTCAGTGAGACATTGGAGATGGGTCCCGTCGTAATTTCTCTTATACAGCCTTCCGGGACAAAGTATAAACCATGATGCTAATCTCCTGAGTGCGATCCGCGTTTTCTTGTTTGTTTGCTCGGGATACCGATGGTTCTTCAATAGGTTCTAGATGTTATAAAACCAAGTGGTTGAGTCCCCATTCTTTTCATTTTCTACCTCCAGGGCCATGCAATGTGCCGGTCTTGATCTTTTTTGTACGGTAAGAGTTATTTCTTTCATCCCCTCCGGGATATCGATCATAGATGCCAGGGTTGCTAGTGCGTCAGCAAAACTGTTTTGTGACCTGGGAACATAGTAAAACTCCGAATGCTCAAATCTTCCCGCGACATTCTCCAGTCGGGCGAGGTATGGTACTAACTTCTCATCTCTGATCTTCCATTCTTTTAGCACTTGGTGGACTACTAATGCCGAATCTCTATACACTTATATTCTCTTTATATCCCTTTAAAGTGCGATCTCTAATCCAATTATACAGGCTTCATACTCGGCCATATTGTTGGTGCAGAAAAAGTCTAGACGATATGATACCGGGGAGTGAGTTTGGTCTGGAGAGACTAACAGGATGCCTATCCCGTTTCCATTTCGGTTGGCGGCCCCATCGAAGTACAATTTCCAGTTTTCATTGATCTCTACATTCATGATAGTTTCATCTGGAAACTCGGCTTCTTCTAGCAGGTCTCCCAATATTAGATTGTGGGCCAGGTAATCAGCTATGATCTTGCCTTTGACTGCCTTCTGGGTCATGTAGGCGATGTCAAATTCAGCGAGTAAGAATAACCATTTTGCCATACGGTTTGAGAGAGCTGGTTTCTCGAAGAGGTATTTCAACAGATCTATTCGTGATGCCAGGATGACCAGAAAAATCAGCATGTAATACCGTAGTTTCTGTGTTACCCATATGAGAGCGGTGCATGATTTTTCCAATGGTGTATAGTTTATCTCAAATGGGGATAGTTTCTTGCTGATGTAGTAGATGGCCTGTTCTTTTCGTGTATCGGTCAGATGTTGGGCTAGCATGGCCCCTGCAGCCGAGTCGATGACGGTCAGGTATATGATTAGTGGCAGTCCTGCTTGTGGTGGGGCTAACACTAGGAGTTTGGAGAAGTAGTCTTTGATTCTATCAAAAGCTTGTTGGTACTGATCGTCCCATTCTCCTGGTGAAGACTTCCTTAAGAGCTTGAAGATAGGTTCACAAGTCTGAGTAAGCTGAGAGATGAATCTGCTGATGTATTGTAAATTACCCAAAAATCCCCGGACTTCTTTCTCAGTAGGAGGCTCGGGCATGTCTCGGATAGCTTGAACTTTGGCAGGGTCCACATCGTTTCCCTCTTTACTGACAACATAGCCCAGAAGTTTTCCTTTGGTTACCCCGAACACACATTTCTGCGGATTGAGTCTCATCTGATACTGGCGGAGTCGGTCAAAAAAGGCCCGTAACGCTGGTACATGGCCTTCTCTCTCTTTTGACTTGATTATCATATCGTCCACGTATACTTCTACCTCTTTATGGATCATGTCGTGGAAGATAGCTGTAGCTGCCCTCTGATATGTTGCCCCGGTATTCTTCAGCCCGAATGGCATAACGGTGTAGCAATATGTTCCCCATGGCGTGATAAATGCTATTTTCTCCTGGTGATCTGGGTGCATTTTGATCTGGTTATACCCGGCGAAACCGTCTACGAATGGCTTCAAGGCATGGTTAGCGGTATTATCCACTATTAAATCGATGTTGGGTAATGGAAAATCGTCTTTTAGGCAAGCTTTATTGAGATCCCGGTAATCTACACACATGCGGACCTTCCCATTTTCCTTTGGAATGGGTACAATGTTGGCTAACCATGAAGGGTACTCGATCACTCGCAAGAACCCTACATTTAGTTGTTTCATCACTTCTTCTTTCACTTTCAGGGACCACTCTGGTGTAAGCTTTCTTAATTTCTGCTTGATAGGTCTAAACTCTTGTTTGGTGTGTATCTCGTGCATGACTATTTGGCTGTTCAAACCTGGCATATCATCATAGGACCAGGTGAAGACATCCACGTACTCATTCAGATTTTGTGTGAATTCCTCTCTTTCTGTTTTACTTAGACTTGCCCCAATACGGACCTCTTTCATTTCCTCTTCTGTCCCGAGATTAATTACTAGAGTGTCTCCTTCCTCGCTCTGTATACGTTGTTCGTCCCGTTCAGGGTATTCGTTTAGTCTTTTCAACTCCATATAGGCAATTACAGAATTAACATTAACAGGATAACGCAAAACAGAGTCTTCTTCTTTGATAATAGTGTTTACAGGTACAAGTTTAAAAAGTGAATCTAGGAGTGACTCTTTCTTAGCCTTAGCCTTACTCTTATCTCTCACCCTTACAATTTCACTATTTCCCTTTTTTTCTTGGTAATCTGGATCAGCGTGTATCAAGTGTACAGGATCGTCTCTTGGCTCGTCGTCCCCTAGAGCCATGATGTCGAAGAGATCTCCGATCAGTTCTTCCTCTTCATCTTTTTTGTCTTCATTTTCTTCTATTGGCCCGATTGTTAACTTGGTGAAGAAGCTGTGTATAGTTTTTTCCTTGAGATAAAGGCCCTCTTCATAGAAGATTTCCCATCCTGGAAGGTTATCTCCATCGCTGTTTCTCCAAGGCTCCTAAAAGCCGCAAAAGGGGAAGTCTTCTCATTCTTTGACAAAAAACCGATTAAGAGAGCTAAAACTAGGAAACTGATGCCTCGACCCCTTTTCTCTTGGTGGTTCTCTTCGGTGCGTTGGTACCCCAAACCTTCTCTTTCATGCCTCGTTACTGGTTTTAAGGCTTGAAGTAATCCTGGCTGCCCCCTTCGCAGACTGGCTCCAGGTAAATACTTCATCATTCTCAGCATATTTATGACCTTGGTGCTAAGACCGGGGATATTATCAGGCGGAAGGTACTCGATTCTCTGGGTGGTGAGAGCTTGCACTTGAGGCTCGCAAGAAAAGCCTCCTAACTGTATGCCTTGACTCTCGATGCCCAAGATAGGTAATTCCAGATCTGCTAAGGTCCTTTCAGGATCTCATTGGATGGTGATTATATTTCCTTCGAACGGTATCATGATCTTCTGGTGTAAGGAGGAGGGGAGTGCTGCTGTGTAATGTAGCCATGCTCTTCCCAACAGGAGGTTAAAACTGGAGGGAATGTCTATGACTTGAAAGTCGGCCAAATTTTTTTTGGGACTGACCATGAGATCAAGCCTTAGAGAACCCAAAACGGCCCGTCTAGTGTTGACATAGGCCCTAACGGTTACAGCTGATAGAGAAAGCTCTGAATTCAAGATACCCAGGCATCTGACAGTCTTTAAAGGGCATACATTTATAGTCGACCCGGTGTCAATGAGGACCTGTGGCATGATTTTTCCTCGGGTTCGGACAGTAATATGGAGGGCCAGGCTGTGTTTCCTTCCTAATGGAGATAAATCTTCATCTGAGAATGGCAGACTTCTTTGGACTGTAAGCGATCCAATCATGTTGGGCAGTTGCTCGGGCGTAGAGTCTGGTGATATGACAGCCTCATCTAGGAGTTTGATGAAGGCGGTCCTGTGAGGTTGGGAGGCAACCAGGAGGCCCCAAATGGTGATGTGTGCCTGAGTTTTCTTCAACTGTTCCAGTACTCGTTCCTCTCCTACTTCCTTAGGAGGAGGTGCTTTCTCGACATCTACTGGTGGTCGCTGATATACCCTTCCTGAACGGGTAATTTGCTGTATCCAAAGGGATGCCAGGTTCAATCCCTCTGAGGCTTCCGATGATTCTGATTCTGCCGACCAACCGAAAGGGGAGGTCTCTGTCATATAGATTGTCTCCTTTGGAAGGCCTCGGGGCTTCCATGGTTGTTTCTTCTTATCCTGGGTCCATCCTATCCCAGATTTTTCGGGATTGGTTTTGATTGTGAGTGGTTGTGATATCCCCTGATTGGCCTTTCCTAACCTTTGCCCGAGTAGGAAGTTCATCTTAGCAATCCATTGGTCAATTATCGGATTGATGCCTAGTGCAACTTGAGCCTTTTCTGGCAACAGTGGGTGATTTGTAGGCTGGGTCATCTCGAATGAGTCCCACGGGATCAAAACTTTCTTCATCAGTGGTTAAGGCGTTAATTCCCACAGGTGGAGCATGGTTGGGAAGGGTTTTTTTGGTAACATTAGGCCCGCCGGGTGCGGGAATGGTACCAGCTTCGATTAGGTCTTGGATGCGGTGACGAAGAGTCAAACAGTGTTCCGTGTCATGGCCCGCAGCCTGATGGTATGCACAATTCTCATTCATTCTCCAGGTGCTGGGAATAGGGTTTGGTGGGGGACGTGGGTTGAGTGGAGTGATTAGTCCGACCTTTCGGAGTAGTTCCAGGCTTTTGACTAAGGTAGTGGGAAGGGTGCAGAAGTTTCTCCTTTTCTTAACCTCGGCGTTCGAAGAGTCTCCTTGTGCGGGCCAACTCATTGGAGGTGTTTGTTGTGGCTGCTGAAACGGGTTTTGTTGATAGGGGTATGAGCTTAGTTGGTTTACGGCTGGAGTGGCCGTCTTTCTCCCAGTGTACGAAGCTTTCTTGGTGTCAATCTCTGCTTTTTTGGCCAATTCTTCCTCTACTTGCGACCCCATACTCAACAGGGCTCTGAAGTGTGGGAATACATGCTTTCCCATGCAACTTAGTACAGCTGGAGTGAAATTCTTCTATATGATCTCCAACTATTCTTCTTCATCGGGCCGTTTGGACATTTGGGAGGCCATCTCTCTCCAGCATGTGACGAAATCGCTGAAACTTTCTTTCTCGCCTTGCTTGGCCATTTCCAGGTGTTTGCGGGTAATTTCTAAATCTTCATTGGATTCGTACTTATTCATGAACTCCTTGACGATATCTCCCCAAGTCTTCGTGTGGTGTATTTCTAGATCGAAAAACCATATCAGGGCGGCCCCCGTGAGAGTCATGTGAAAGGCCTGGGCTAATTCCGGTTCTCCACAACTGGACACTTGCATGGATCTGATGTAGGATTGGAGGTGAGTTTTCGGGGGTGTGGTTCATGTGAATTTGGTGATGGAAGGGAGCTTGAATCCCTGAGGTAATCTTGCTTCTGGATAGAGGGATAAAGCATTCATATCTGTAACCTCGTCTGCTCCTTTTACTAGAGAAATCCCCCTTTGCAGAACCTTCATTTGTTCTTTCAGTTTCTTCATTTCTTCGCTTTCTCTGGACACCTCATCGGGCTGTTCCCGAGCTATAACCGATTCTGTATACACTGCCCGAAGTTGATTGATGTCTGGGTACTCATTAGGAGGGGCTACTGGGGCTGGTGGTGGGATAGGTCTTGCGGGGACTTGTGGCCATGGTTGATATTGGGGATCAAGGACCGGTTGAGGTTGTGGCCAGATGAAAGGTGGCTTTTGTTGTTGATAAATGGGGCCTGAATTCGGGGCCCATTGATTCTGATTGTTGGGGCCAGTCTGAACGGGACCGGTTGTGACGGGACCCGTTTGTGGTGGATTGGTTCCTTGGACTAGGGGAAGTACTTGTGATGACTGCCCTTGATTCGGATCCCGATTCGGTAGTAGTCGTTCAAATCCCGATGGTGCAGTTTGTTCGGCTGACAACTCTTCTATTCAAATACAGGTACCCTGTTGCTCGTTCGTGAGGTTTGCTAGATTTATGCTGACGGTCATTAGCAAACGATGCATCTCGGCTAAAGTTGGCTGAGCTGCAGACGCCTCGGCTAGGCTTTGGTCTGTCTCTTGATTCTCGCGTCCATCTGCCATTGCTGGTGTGCTTGGTCTTACTAGTCTTCCGGTATGATCTAGACCGGCCCAACCTTCCAGACTGTTGTTGTTTACGGCTGTAGATGAAACCACGTGGCGAAGATGAAGAAAGACTACGATGCGACTCAATTTTTGCCAAAAGAACCACTAAAAATTGCCGAGAAAAGACTCGGATTTTAAAAAGGTGTTATAAAGCAAGCCGTAAGGTGGTATATCTCCTACGGCTATTTGACAAGTGTTTTATTTGACTCGATCTTATATGCAGCGCAGGTGTACGAGCGGTTAAGGCTTCAGGCTCCCTCCTATTTGACAAGACCTTGCGATATACCCTAAGAGCGGGTACGTGCAAGAGTCTTTTGATATACTTCCCGGGTACGTGAGTGTTCTCGTCACTCGATATACCTCGGGGGCGTACTTGGCCAAGGAGAGTGGAAGTAAATGCTTTCAGTTTATGTTGGCCCAAGCAAGCCAACTCCTTACTCATTTATAATACTTCCGAAGGTTTAGGGTAAATTCACACTTGTAGAACCAATGCATGATTTGTGAAAGTGCGTGCAAATTTCGAAAGATTGGGTTTACAAATATCATTATCTTTATTACGTATTTTTTGAAAACTTTTATTTTTAGAAAAAGGTTTCTTCTCAACCAATAAATCACAAGTAGGGAAAGCAGTAAAAGCCCATATTCAACAAATAAACAAAAGCCCACATATAAGAGTCTAGTTTTATAATCTCCCCAGCAGAGTCGCCACTGTGAGAATCCGCAAATGCGACCCCCGGGTCTCGCTCCCGTCCTTGGGAGTCTGAAATGTCGGAAAGGATTTCGTTGTTCCATTTGCTTCTATGGGTGTTGATAACTCGTTATCGGGTGTTCCTATGTCTATTTCTAGATGCGAAAAGGGTTCGTTCAGAGTCGCCAGTACGTTTTACGAGAAAGCGGACAAAATAGTGGTGTAAGAGAAGAGGCTACAGATAAGCCTTTCTTTACACGTTTGTCTACGTAACCAGGATTCTATAAGGTTCGGAAACTATATTACGGTTTGGGAAGGTGTTAAGCACCCATTCCGCCCTTTCGGTCTCTAGTGGTCTTTATATGTTTATTTTATGTTGAAAAACTTGGATGCTTTTACCGACAGTCTACTACTTTCTAAATGAAAAACCCTAATTTTGGGAAAAGGGAAAGGGTATGAAAAACCTTTGTGTTCCGAGGTCAAATGTTTTGTTTTGAAAAGATGCAAATATAGGTGACAGAACTTGTTTTATTTTAAAAAGAGTCTCCCGTATTATTTCTCAGATAATGACGGTTTTCTCGAATTCTAACTTCTTTTGGAAAAGTTCGGATCTGGTATCGGGACTAATTCAATATGGAATCAGAATTCTTGAGGAGAATTCTACCAGCCAAATCACAGTCTATGGTGGAGACAGGATATACCGAGTTTTTAATTCCTAAGTAAGTTTTACCGGTCCGGGTTTTGAAAACAGAATTTTATCCAGATGATAATATACTTACTCTTCTGGTTTTGTAAATAATTTTATTAGGGTCTTTTGTTTTGAAAACAGTAGACTATTTGTAACTTGGCAATAAGTTTATTCAAATAAAACGTGGACAAAACAACGGAAGTAAAACAAGTACACAGATATTTAATTTTAAATACTAGAAGAGGTTTTCTTTACCTTCCCGACGAGAATAATAATAAGAAAGAAAATATAATACGGCAGAGAGATCTCCGGCGATAATGATCTTTTCCTTCTTAAGATATTTCTGAGAATTCGATTCCAGAGACGGGACACAATGAGTGTCGAGAATAGATTCGATAATTCTTCAGAAATAAGACTAGAATCGAAAATGCTTGACGAAAGACTAGAAACTCATATTTATAGCTTAGAATTCTCAGATCCCAAGTTGCTATCCTAGAATCCATGGGGGTATTGTCCTATTTATAGTGCTGGAAAGGATATGTCGCGCGACATTCCCCCAAAAAGGGCAAGTGTCGCGCGACACAGTGTACAATGTCGCACGACAAACGGCTGAAGTGATGCTTCTGACAGACTGATGTGTCAGAAAGTGGATGGTCTGGTGTCTGGGGGGTTTGTCGCGCGACATAGAGGAGATTGTCGCGCGACATACTACTTTGTCGTGCGATAATTCCTCTAAAAAAAGGTTTGTTGGCCAATAAACCCTTTCGGGGCAGTTTTGGGTGCTCGAGTGGGTCCCGGACTCCAAGAACAGTACCTCTCGAAGGTCGTTAGGGTTCTTACGGAGGTCACGGATCGGGGTGTCTACACTCATCTATACGATTCCACGAATCAAGTAGTGTTTCTTAGAACCCTAGACATCTGGTTGCCGCAGTGAGTTATAGTTCAATTATGTGGTTTATTAGCATCAACTTTGCAATTGACGATTGTTCGATGCAAATTGTTCCATTTGTAGGTTTTTTATGTCACCATGGAAGTGGGTTTAATGACGGGGGGTGCACTAGAAGAAGAAATTCTTGGAGTTGATGATAAAATGATGTAAGTAGCTTCATTTGGTATTAATAGTGGCAATGTGGCATTACATATATTATCATAATTAGTTTAATTTACGATTGATTTCATAATTTCAGTGTTACGCATAAAACCTTTGATATTTTATTTTAGGTCAAGGACTAGGATTGGGACTGATCCACTATAAATTTGGACAAAGTTTGCAATTTTACTATTTTCTTGTACTTCTTTTTTATAACATGACCTTATATATATGGGAAATTTCTGGTGTGGAGCAATCCATACGGATTGGTCCATTTTATGACGGTTTTGTGTCATAAATAGCATACCTCAAATGTTTTCATGACGAAAAACTGTCGTAAAAGGACCAATCCTTACGGATTGGTCCGTACCAGAAAAGCTCTGTATATATATATATTTATTATGTTAAAAGTCATGTAGATGGGAATGGTACATGTTGAAGGATGAGGTTGAATGACACACATCTGACTTGTATAATAGCCTTATATATTATGTACCCATTCCACATGGTGTGGTCTTGCCCATATTAGCCAATTAATGAAAATGTCTACATTTCTCCTGTGATTTTATCCACATAACAAAAACAATTCTTCTCAAGTAAATTTTTGGATTTGGTTACTAATTTTACAAATCACTATGATTTAAGACAAATTGTGACAGCTTGCCAATTAAAAGACCTCCCCTTATAAAATGTCTGTTCCAAAAAGAAATTTTTTATGACTATGTAATGAATTTCATCACGAAAACTATTTAGTAATAGAAGCTTGAGGCTAAATCTTAAGTGCTACTTGCGTGGTTAAACTAATTTCAACATAATCAATGGTTAATCATCCTTTACCTACCTTTGTGTTATTAAAAAAGTTCCTTAACATTTGATGATTGACCACGTCTGAACCTTGGACAACCACGTAGAAACATAGTCGAGCTTATTCTTGATTTCCCCTTCCTTCCATTATTCCCACTTGTGAAGGGAACTTCAATTTCAAATGGAATAGTGAGGCGACTAGTTTGATTTCCCCCAACTAGTTCTTTCTCATGATAGCAATATACGAGGCGTTTATATCAATAATCAAGAATTCCATGGTAGCTTGCACTGGACCAACATACACCAGGAGTTTGATTCTTCCTACTGGCTAGACCGCTTCCCCATTAAGGCTAAAACTGGTGAGTTAACTGGAGAGAAATCTTTATGAGGGATATTGAAGAATCGGTGCAAGTTATAGTACATGATTTTAGATGAGCTTTGTGAATCAATAAAGACTTTCTTGATGTCACAGGTGAAAATTTTAAGGTTTATGACTAGAGCATCATTGTGAGGAACCTTCACACATTGTGAATTTTTGTCTGAAAAACTCAATTGTTATAGTTCTCTTTTTCCATCCCTAGAATTTTTATCAGATAAGACTGACATAACCACTTAGGGGAAAATGTATTTTTACATTTGGACCTTTCTGTAGCTATTTATGATGGCATTTTTGGTTAGTGATGCAAAGTCTAGGACCCCACGTATTACATAAATAACACCTACGGTCCAAAGGTCGACTTGTTAATTTGGCTGCTTGACCTCTTTCCTGTGGCTATCTGCATTTTTCACAAATTCTAGAATATGTCCCTTTTTTCACCAAATATTCCAAGAAGAACTTAAGGGACTTGCACTTCTTATGTATGACAATATTATGCATTTATCATATGTCACTGTGCAGCAAACTTCATCACCTATTTTAACAAAAGCTTGAGGCTAAAACTTAAACGTTAGGTGTTTTGGAAACTGAAAATCAAGCTAGAGACAGTAGATAAATTCAATTTTGCCTTAATATAAACTGATATATTATGATGAGTTGAAGCAAGTACATAGATAAATATCTACCCATGAACATACAATCATGGTAGCAATGTAGGAGGGAATGGATAGTACTGAGCCTCTTTGGTTGGATGACAAGAAATCCTTGCAATATGTCTGAAAAATCTTCAAAATATAAAGTTGTGGAATTCAAAAAAGTAGGAAAGTAAAAAATATAGAGTGGAAAAACTACTTCAGACGAGCTGCACAATTAGATTCACTTTTTTTCCCCATCTTAAATAAAAAAATTACTTTTGTAATTTACTAGCTTTTGTACACGTGCGGTGCACGTGATTTTAGTGCTTAATAAAGGTTATTTTAAGTCCTTAATGAAAACATACATATTAAGAATTGAACAATTAATATGAAATAAAAATAATAACAAATCATAGTATCAAGTCTAAAATATAATTAATAATAACAAGAAAATCATGCTCAACTATAGAAAAATGTTATAGATACATGATTAAAATTTGTTGTGTTGAAATTTTTTAGTACATAGATGGTCAAGCAATATTGATTAGATATATAAGAGAGTAATAAAATTTTTAAGTTTATAGAATTCATAAATAGTTAATTATATTAAATGTATGTGAATTTTTAGCACGATACCCAATGAAACACTCTAAATTGTAGATTGTATAGCCCGATAATGTATAACATGATTATTTTATCATAGTACCAAACAACAATATAGCACTAATTATATAAATTAGATTAAAATGATACAAAAACAAAGATAACATGAATGTTTTATTGAGTCATTGTTTTAAACATTAAATTATAAATCAAATAAGTATTAAAATATATAAGTTAATATTAAATAGCTGTAATTTTAATATGGTCTATTAAATATACTTACTTTTTGTGAGTTTTGTAGTTTCGGAACAAAACTAGTTTACGGTATGCGAATGCGCAGGCGATTTATATATATATCACAAATATGATAAATATTTAAAGGAAAAAAATTCAAAGGGCATATTGTGAAAAAATAGGAAGTGACAAGTTTGTGGGAATCTTATGTAAGAATTTATGATTTTTTCTAATACTAATCATGTCCAATAAAAAAAATGTAATATACCTTAAAAAATATCTTACGATTTTATATTTTAAAAGTACAATATTTTGGTCTCCCAATCCATATCTCATTCCCTTCGAACCACTTGATTCTTATTCACCACTTGAATGGAGAAAAAAGATTCTCATAATTTAGATCATAGACAAATGCAATAAATATTATAGAAAGGCATATGTATAATTTTACATATTTACATTCAATATATGAAAACCTGTTTTGAAACAGATATTTTATTCATGATAGTTTGATGTAAATAGTATGTATCATTTTGCTTTCTATTATATTGTTTTGTGAAAAAATAAGTTGTCTAACCAATATTCATATCTTTGGCTGTTCATTCAAATGGAACAAAAGAGAATAACTCATTTTTCTTTGGATGTTAATCTCTTGTTTAGGCCAATAATAATAATGTTGTAAAAAGAATTCTATTGAAAGGCAAAATATAAAAAAATTCACAACTAATAGTTATATGAACTTTCAGCAACCATCATACTTTCTAAGTAGAGATTTTAAAGTGAATGGTACTTCATGCATGTAAGAATATTCAAAACTCGAAAATGAAAAAAAATATTTTGGAACAAAATATCTCCATACTTGTCATTAAACCCATAAGATGTAAGTATGAAAATTGTAAGAAAATAAAGTAAAAATGTAAATTTAAGCTCTTTGTCTCCTTTATACGCACATCTACAACCATAATGGTGACCAATCGAATCACGTTGCCCAAAAAACTTCTAAAATAGACATAAAATTCATGATGATTATAAAAGAAAATATGAAAACAAAAAATTCAAGAGAAGGAAAATTATTTGATACTTTTTCCTCTCTGAGTAACTCTTTATATAGTAGAAATAATTCTAAAGAACATTTAACCATCATAAATCATGTAATTAATTTCATATGGCCTCATAAAATTCTACGTTAAAAAATAATCCCTATTCATAAATATACATTTAAGTTTATAGTTCATAACTTAATATATTTATTACAATTCTAAATGTTTTTTGGTTTGGTGCAATGGGATGGTCGGCTTGAAGTTCTATGTCTAGAAGGTCTGTCATCACAGATTCTGGTGAGCAGTGGGGTTTAAAACATTGCAAATATAAGGATTATATAGGGTGCGCCATTTGAATTAAGAGAAAGAAATGGTGGGAGATGTTCGAGACGGTTATATATTTGGATTTGATAGCATGCAACGTGGTCAATGTGATTGTTATAGTTCACTTTACTGACTATATAATAAGCAATGAAATTGTATCTTGATAGTCACATTCATATATAATTATAGTAAATGTAGGAATTACTGATGAGGAGAGAAATGGAAACAATTATGTAAATGGAGTAATTATATGGAGAAAATGAATTGTGAATGGAGGAATAATGAAGGACACATGGAACATTCACATTTGGCATTTTACTATCTATTTATTAGATTATAATTCATACTAAAAGCTTTAAAATTTTAATTATTAAATAGCTCCCTCTTCAAAATTTTTTTATGAACTTATATAAAACCTTTATACAAAACACATAATTCAATACGAATCTTTTGGTAAGAAATTTTGCTTAAACATAATTACTTTGTTATTTTTTTAGTTAGCAAAAGAGAATAAAATAAAATAATAAGTAGATTTTTGAATTAATTAATTTACTGACATGGCCGAAATATTTCCGCACTTAGGAACCCAATGTATGTTGTCAAGTTATAATACTTGGTAAGTCCAAGTTCGAACCACAAGGATATCGAAAAGACGATGTCGTGATTACAAGTCTAAGGCTTTGTTTAAAGAAGTGGGTTGGTGATGATTTTTATTGATATTGATGGACATTATAGAATTCATTTGCTTTGCAACATTATGTAGATAAAGCACAATACTTTTAAATGATTTTTTGATGATAAAATGCTAAAGGCATAACTTAATCTTTCCTTTGGATCTTGTAGCAAAGGGTGTGAAGCAAGTGTAGGCCATTCCTATATAATGCTACTAAGATATAAATTTAAGTTAGACCAAAATAAAATGCATAAATTTAAACTAGGCATTTGAGAACTCATTGTTAGTTTCCCCTAGGCAATTGACTTGATTATGAAATTGGCCACTTAAAGAGTTAAGCATAATAAATCATAACATTTCCTTTGCTTAAGATTGGGAGTGGAGATAAGGTGGGGGTTAGTTGGGTAGTGGACAGTTGGCAACTAGCCGTTGGGTGTATTGGCCACGCTTTTATTGTGCTGCTGCCATGTGTCGCACTCAACATATCATTTTAGGCTTTCCTCATGGTTAATGGCGAGCTCGAATATATAGCTCGGTCATCGTATGTGCTTGGAGCTCAGTCAAAATATTTTTATCCTTCATTAATGATTGAGAACTAGGTATATACAAAGTATATCTTATGAAGATTATCTTACTAGTTTGTGGATGGTTGTTAAATGGAGAAGTGATCAACAAGTATAACAATACTAAAAATGCTGGAATTGAATGTAGATGGCATGCTACATAACAAAAATAATTTTCTTAATAAGTAATTTTTGGATTGCGTCAATAATTTTGCAAAATCACTTTAATTTCGATGGGGACATATTGTGTCAAACTACCAGATTGAAAAACCATCACTTATAAAATGTCTGCTCCAAAATGAAAATTTTCGTTGAGGTGACGATAAGCAAGCCATCGTAGTGGTTGAGCTGATTGATCCAAGATAATTCAATATCTAGCAAAAAGATAGTAGCCAACTCTTGTTGCCCATAGATCAAGGCCAAGAATTGATCCAACTATTTAAATGCAAAGGCTAAAAATTGGACGAACCGGGTGTCACGATAAGGATGTTAGAGAGATATGAAATGGATTACAATATTTTAAGATTTTTGGTTGTGCAAGTTAGTTGGTTATCAAACACGTAAATTAAAATTGGTTTTGAAGTGTGTTAAGAAAACACTAAGGTATGTGAAGGTTGGTTGCAATTTAAAAGACGATGATAGTTAGCTCATACAAAGATTTCAATACAAAGTTTCTCGAGATTTGGGAAATGTTGGGGAATCTTCTCAATAGTAAAGGGTGCGAACGCTGGGCGACTCATTCGCAAATTAAAGCTATATCAAGAGAGAAAACAAATGACATCCCACCAAGGATGAAGTTAATTGTTCCTATCTCTTAGCTATGGGTGTGAAGCAAGGCAAACCCATTCTTGAAGAAGCTAATCCGAGATAGATATGATAGACTCATCTTAAAAAAGTTTTAAATAAAAGCATAAGTATGAAATCTCATGGTTTAAAAGAATGAAAATTAAAAAAACAATTCCTGACTAAGAAACTAGACGAAGTTTTATGGGATAAATTCATCAACTAATCAATTATCATTTGGGAAAAAAACAATAAAGAGTCTAAGTAACACATATATGTGTAGAAGCACTCATTATATCAGCAAATGAAATCAAAGACAAGTTAAACAAATTTGTAATCCACCCATGGAGTTTTAAGATTCTTCATAACCTTTACAAAGAGGAAAAAGCTCCATGGATGGGAGGGGAAAGGTTACAAGCTTTCCTAGAACCATACAAGGATGTTGTATTATCATAAACAAATAAGAACATACAAGGCATAGAAAGTCTAATCTTAATATGAAAATACCTAAAAAACTTGCAAGAATGGTAGTTTTGAAAAATAAAAGAATTCTACAATTATTTATCAACCTTTAAACATGGATTGGAACCTAAATCATCGAAAATTATATCGCGATTTACCTCTGTAACCTTAGAAAAAGACTACTCCATAATACTCAAAACAAGAATTATAGAAGAAGTATTAATTTCATTAGAATTAAAGTAAACTTACAAGATGAATAAGAAATTACAAAGTAAAGAGCTTCTCAACTTCTCTCTTGTTCTTGATGTAGAAAACTAGATATCTTAGCCTAGAAGTTAAGGAAAGTAATATACACTAAGAGATTACATAATATGAAACTAAATATCTAAAATAGCTTGAACCACTAAAATAGCCCATTTTGGGTGCATAATGGCCAAGTAGTCAGGGCCATGATCGATCATAACTTTCCATAATCAATCATGGAGTGCACTGCTTGATAATATTTGTACGATGATCGATGATGGATTTCCTATGATTGATCATGGGTCTGAGACTTCTTCACTTAGCACTTTTGCAGGCTTTTTAAACTTGCTTTTGATCATTTCTTTGAGGGCCAATGATTTCCACACCTACGAATGCATAGAATACTACCAAAAGAGAGAAAAAAACTACTTCTTTCAGACGAGCATGCACAATTAGATAAAAAAAAACTTTTCTTCCTACATCTTAAATAAAAAACATTACTTTTGTAATTTAAGCTTTTGTACACGTGCGGTGCACGTGATTTTAGTGATTAATAAATGTTATTAATTAAGTCCATTAATGAATACATATTAAGAATTGAACAATTAGTATGAAATTAAAATAATAACAAATAAGGAAAAATATAGTATCAAGTCCAAAATTTAATTAATAATAACAAGAAAATCAAAAAAATTGCTCAACTATAGAAAAATGTTATAGATACATGATTAAAATTTGTTGTGTTGAATTTTTTTAGTACATAGGTGGTCAAGTAGACTTGATTAGATATATAAGAGAGTAATAGAATTTTAATAAGTTTATAGAATTCATAAATAGTTAATTCTATTAAATGTATGCGAATTTTTATGCACGGTACCTAATATAACAATTTTTATGCACGGTATGTAATATAACACTCATATAAATAGTAGATTGTATAGCCCGATAATGTATAACATGATTATTTTATCATAGTACCAAACAACAATATAGCACTAATTATATAAATAATAGATTAAAATGATACAAAAACAAAGATAATATGAATGTTTTACTGAGTCATAGTTACAATATATTCATTTGTTTTGTTTTAAACTTTAAATTATAAATAAATAAATAAGTATTAAAATATATAAGTTAATATTAAATAGCTTCGTAATTTTAATAGGTCTATTAATATAACTTACTTTTGTGTGGTTTTGTGAGTTTCGGAAAAAAACTAGTCTACGGTATGCATGATGCGCAGGCAATTTATATATATATTGACAAATATGATAAATATTAAAGGAAAACAATTCAACGGGCATATTGTGAAAAAATAGGAAGTGACTAGTTTGTGGTCGAATCTTATATTTAAGAATTTATGATTTTTTCTAATACACTAATCATGTCTCAATGAAAAAAAATGTAATATACCTTAAAAAATATCTCATTCCCTTCGAATCACTTGATTCTTATTCACCACTTGAATGGAAAAAAAAAATTCTCATAATTTAGATTATAGACAAATGCAATAAATATTATAGAAAGTAACATATGTATAATTTTACATATTTACAATCAATATATGAAAACCTATTTTGAAACAGAATATTTTATTCATGATGGTTTGATGTAAATAGTAAGTATCATTTTGCTTTTGCTGCTATATTGTTTTGTGAAAAAATAAGTTGAAGAGTCTAACCAATAGTCATAACTTTGACTGTTCATTCAAATGGAATAAAAAAGTATATTATACCTTAACTCATTTTTCTTTGGATATTAATCTCTTGTTTAGGCCAATAATAATAATAATAATAATGTTATAAAAAAGAATTCTATTGAAAGGCAAAATATAAAAATATTCACAACTAATAGTCATATAAACTTTCAGCAACCATCATACATTATGAATTTTTAAGTAGACATTTTAAAGTGAATGGTACTTTATGCATGTAAGAAAATTCAGAACTGGAAAATGAAAAAAAAAAATTGGAACAAAATATCTCCATACACTGTCATCAAGCCCGTAAGATGTAAGTATTAAAAATTGCAAGAAAATAAAGTAAAAATGTGAATTTAAGCTCTTTGTTTCCTTTATACGCACATCTATAACCATAATGGTGATCAATCGAATCGTTGCACAAAAAACTTCTAAAATAGACATAAAATTCATGATAATTATTAAAGAAAATATGAAAACAAAAAGTTCAAGAGAAGGAAAAATTATATTTTATAAAATTTTTCCTCTCA